>JALPQD010000326.1:1936424-2383924 GCA_023101885.1 Typhlomys cinereus | reverse complement strand
TTGAAAAATGACATTATGGTAGAATGTAAGCTTACTTTTATTTTTATAATATATTTTTTGATTTTTCATGGAACTTTTCAAAACTGAAGATTTTTTTCACAATTCATGTTTATTTAATGTGTGTGTGTGTGTGTGTGTGTGGGTGGGTGTGTACCTGTGTGCAAGCGTGTGAACAAGGGGTATGTGCCTATAAAGGCCCCAGGGCGACCTTAGAAATCATCCTCAATTGCTTTACTTCTTTATTGCTTTGCTCTGGGGTTTCTAAACGCTTTGCCTTCTAAGACCTGAAGTTCAGGCTGCCACCATTTCCACAGGTTTTTCATGGGAGATGTGGGGATTCAAACTTACTGCTTGTGGGGCAAAGGCTTAACCCGAGTCATTTCCCCATTCATGATTTCTAAAGAAAAGTTGAACTAACATCAAATAAATTTTAAAATTAAAGATGATGTTGAGACTAAATAATAACTATAACACACTTCTAACATTCTACAATTCTAACAGTAAGCTGTTTAGAGCTAACAGTTACTGACATTGTGAAAAAGGACAGTGCTATGAAAATGTATCACTAAGTTCTGAAATCCCAGTACTCAGAAAGCTGAGGCCAGTATTGATTACATAGTGATATTCTATCTCAAAAGATCAAAAACAAGTAACTGTATTATAACAGAAGAAATATTTAATCAAGAGGAAAATTTTTATTGAGTATTTTTAATTTTTGAAAACAAAATAAATAGCAAAATTAAATAGCCCCTTCCTATCCTCCCACACTCCTCTCCCTTCACCAATCCGTCTCTGTCCCTCCTGTCCTCATGTTTCTCTACTTGTGTGGACCATGGGGCTCCCTTTGGGTTGTCATACTAGTAGGGGACCAGGCCTCTGTGACAGTATAAACGATTGGTGAGAGGTGTTCTCCATCTCCTGTCTAGCACCTGCCCCTATAATTAACTACATGTAACATTTTTTGCCTGAGATCTTTGCTGGTCCATATGGAATATTGATATTCACTGGTCTATAGGAGCCACTGTATAGATCTGGTTGGGGTAGAACTCATTGTAATGAGCTCCTGAGTGCAGCAGTCCTGGAGTGACTGGAGTGACCTGGTCTGTAGTGTACTCTCCATCTTAAGAAAAGCAAATTAAAACTACCCTGAGATATCACCTCACTTCAGTCAGAATGGCTAAGATCCAACACACAAACAACAACAAATGCTGGCGAAGATGCAGGTAGAAGGGAATCCTTGTACATTGCTGGTGGAAATGTAAACCTATACAACCCCTTTGGAGATCAGTTTGGAGTTTCCTAAAAAAAATGTCAAAAATACCATATGACCCAGATGTACTGTTCCTGGGAATATTCCCAAAGAACACTACACACTGTCACAGAATCATGTGTACAGCCATGTTCACAGCAGCTCTATTCACAATAGTAGAGACATGCAATCAACCTAGATGTCCAATAGTAGATGAATGATTAATGAAAATGTGGTACACATATACAATTGAATACAATATAGCTGTCAGAAAAAATGAATTAATGAAATTGGCTGGTAAATGGATGGAGTGGAAGAAATTACACTGAATGAAGTATCCCAGATGTAGAAAGATAGGTGCTGCATATTCTTTCTCTTGTAAGTGAAATTTGGCATTAAACCTTCAGAATGATATAATCAGACAGAAACTTTTTATAAAACTTACAAATGGCAAAGGACCATAGGTCGTGGCTGTGAAGGAAGATCCTAACAGAACAGAGGTTAAAAAAAACTTGGGCAAATATGAATAAGGCATTTATGAAACAAAAGTTTTACAGAGATAGGAAGGACAAAGATAGGACACAGCAAGGAGTAAGGTTAGTCTTTGGGTAACTAATTACCTACTAACTAGCTTTTAACTAGCTTTTTTTTACTAACTACCTCCTTAATGTCAGGGAGCACATGCTCAGACTTATAAAACTGTCCAAATAACAACAGAAAGGGAGAAAACAGACACTAGAAAGGATAAAATTTTTTAGTATTAATCATAAATACTTGGTAGTAAACCACCATCTAAACACCTCTTAGATAAGAAAAGATCTCAACACTGAATCAAGATGCAATAAAAAACCACAAGTGACCAGAGTACAGTATCAGTGACTCCAAAACGCTCAGCCATAATGAAGCCATTCAGATTTCTTCCTGCCCTATGGTTTATGGAACCTTGAGGAAAAGGGGGCAATAAGATGTGAGAGGAGAATTTCTTCTAATTGTCGGATGGTGTCTTGGCATAGCAGAAATTTTAAACTTAACGTCTGGTTATCCATTCTTTCTTGATTCATGTCTTTGATGTCCTATTGAGAAGTCAACATCATCCCAAGATTGTGTAGATTTTCTCCTATGTTGTCTTTTAGATGATTTGTGAGCCCACTTTTTAGTTAGGTCTGTGATCTGTTTTGAGTTTTTCTTCAGGGTGTAAGAAATGGGTTCAGAAATACATATTATTAGAAGGGTCTGTGCTCTATACCTAGAAGACATCTCTGCTTTGTTCCATCTCGTTTTTGCATTTGTAAAGCATCAGTTGACAGTTATCAGTTGACTGCTATGTTAACTGATGTATGTTGGAGTTTTCTATCTATGAGAATGTATGTTGGAGTTTCTGTTACATTTCTTTGACATATTTGTCTATCTTTTGCCAGCACCAAGTTGTTTCAGTGATCGTAGCTTCAATGATACATGTGGAAGAAGACTGTCAACTATTCTTTCAAAGAAATGCTGTCCATTCTGTGCTTTTTGTCTTTCTCTCTGTATAAAAAGTTTATAGTTAGAGAAATATACCTATAATTATTCATAGTGCCACATTCCCAATAAATGGAAATGAGTATTTAGACTTCTATAGCTGCCTTTTAATCAAAGAATGAACATGTGGGAAACATGAACGGTGCCATAGTTTTAGGATAAGAGTAAAGAAACTTTCTTTTGACAGGGATATGAAGCTATTAATTTAGTCTGCATGGGATACATGATACTTTGTGGACCTACTGAAGAAATAAAGAACAAAAGTAGCCCTGAAATGAGCTTTTAAAACTTACAAATAAGAATTAAGTTTTTAAAACTAATAAAAATAGGTACTGTTGGGAGATGGCTCAGTGGGCAAAAATTTGCTGAATTAGTGTGTATTAGTTTGTATTTCCAGCATCCATGCAAACTCTAGATTCAATGGTGTTCTCTTTGGGAAATGGGGTGGACATGCGCACGTGTGCATACACGCGCGTGCACACACACACACACACACACACACACACACACACACAACTTTAAAAGAAAATTTTTCATTTTATGAAGTTGGGTGGATTAGATGTCAATTTATAGATCTCAGCGTGGAATATTCAAGGAATCTGAGAAATCCTAGGTGACTTGCTAACATGATCATTTTGAAAAAGAGCCTGGTTCTTCCAATATTATGTTTAGTATTCGTCCCCATACATCTGAATTAAGTCTATTTTCTCACTTGTCACTAGCTTAATTTTTTTGTGAATATTTAGAATTCTCCTGAACTTGAACACTGAACTTTGATTAACTGGCTTATGTTCAGCTATGAGAAAATAAATAAAAGTAAGACTTAGACTCAAGAAAATGAAATATTAATCTTTGTCAGATAAAGTGGCACTATTAGTACAACATGGAATGGATTTATTTGATTAAATTATCCAGAAATTAAGGAAGCTTGACAATTATATTGATCCTTTTTAGGTTCTCATAGTGAATTGGCCTGCTTTATCTTCTGCTAAAGCTATACTCTTTTTGAGCTTCTAAGAGAAATTAGCTAAATGTCAGACATGCATGATATCTTGCCTGTGATTGCAATACTGAGAAGGGGAATCCTGAGAATCCCCATAGCAAGCTAGTTAACCAGATTAACCATGTAGGCAAAAATTGGATTCAATTAGAAACTCAGCCTTAAAAAAATAAAGTGGAAGATTGATTGAGAATGTTTACCAGTATCATTCTCAGACCTTCACTCTCTCTCTCCCCTCTTTCCTATACACAGACATACACACACAACACACACACAAGCAAACACAATCATGCCCATATATGTGCATCCACACAATGCAAGCCTATAAATATGTGCATGCACAAATTCAAACATACATATGTAAGAAGAAATTATCTGCCCACATTTCACTTGCCCTTTATGAATGTCCACTCCTCCAATATACCATCTCCATTAGGAACCTTCTGTATATATCTGTAGCTCCCCATATAGCACTTTATATTAACTATGACTGAACACTTGAAGTATGGCCAAATTGAAATAAAAAAGGAGACTGGCAGAAAAAACTACAAAAAGTTTCTTTCTTTCCTGGAATAATTTGTATGTGATGGAGATGATTCCAAAAGTTTCAGCTCCACCAAAATTGTTAGATCCTACAGAAAGATCATTTTTCTGTTTTCAAAGGAACCTAGGAGAAGTCAGGTCATTACCAAGTGGAACATATGAATGCCCTAAACTAAATGTCTCATTGGAAATAAATAGGGTTAAAACTGAAAGAGAAGCATCTATAGGTTCTGTGAGAGATATTTAAAAGTGGAAAAGCATCTTACTGCTTAGAAATCTGAGGAGAAGGAGAACAATGTTTTCAGATTCAACCTATTTTCTTGCTCTGCAGCATATATTTTATTCTATAGACTTTTAGATGATGGAAAACATCATCTGTGCTGCTCCTATGATCTTAGATTCTAATTCTTTTATAGACATGAACATAATTAGCTTTTAGATGCTTTCTCTACATACCCAATATCCTATATTATTAAAAGCCAACAATGGGAAAGTAAAGAAAAGGATATTGTTCATGAAAATATTTCAAGTTCAGCTGACATTTTTTAATATTATAGCAATTTAGCAATGAATGTGCAGTATTTGAAGAAAAGTGTTGCCTTTTCCAAAGGAATTTAATTGTCACTTTGATCTCTTCAATATTTCATGTGTCTATTTTATTAATGTTGTAAGAATTACGCCAAATAGACATAAAAAAAATGGCTTTGTTGTTTTCCAAATTAATCATAACAACTGTTTCACTGTTGGAATGTCCAGTGAGAAAATGTGAATATTGATATAAAATCTTTAAATTTTAATTTATTTTATTTTTAAATTCAAGAAACATTTGTTGAGGTTCCATCTAATCTCTGTGGGCCAGATGCTAAAAGGGATGTAGAATGAGCCTTTTAAGGTCTTTCGTTAAAATAGGGTTGAGATGGACAACTTTCCAAAGTCAGGTGCTGATAGATGCTGATGGAATAATGTGTGCATGAAGCGAACTAACTGCTTTCTGATTGGGTCTACAGGAGAAAATTCATGTCAGGGATGAAAATCTGGCTTGGAATCAGTATCCTGCCAACTTTTAGAAGAGCGATCTGTATTAGAAACGTAAGAAAGAAGCCCACAGTGACAGAGGAGCAGATTCGGCAGAGACGTCGGTCACACTCAGCTGCTTTGACATCTGGAGAACCTTTGAGTTGGAGTTTTTGAGAGTGATTGAGCTGAAGACTTAATCAGTTAGAGCAAAAAGATCCCAGTCATCTGACTGGTAACAGACAGAGAAAAAGAATCCCAGCCAGCTGATAGGTAATGTTTTGGACATATAGAATCTCGAAAATAGCATATTTTATTTTGTGGATAGCTCTACAAGAAAATTTACCATTGGAAAATAGTGCTGTAAACATGTGAGTGGGACAGAACCAACGCTTGATTTATTTGATGAGTTAAAGTAAGATCAAAAGGAGGAACCAAGATGTAAGTGGTGCAGACTTAGATCATTAGACTTAGACTTACCACTTTATGTTGGGTGGGTATGTCATACATTTTGAAAGCACTGCAACTGTCACTTAAATCCTATTTCCATTTACTTTTGGTGTCAGTCTGGGTAGGTTATTGACTTTCTATGACTTTATTTTCCACATCTAATCATACATTTATAATGAAAATTAAATGTATTATTTGTTTAGCTATAGATAACATATATAATTTTAAATTATTCAATACATATAAATTATATATAAAAGGATTGGCACATATTATATTAATTAAATTATTAATTAAACAATATAATTAAATATTAATTTATATTTTTCATTCTTCCTTCAAAGAAAGTAAATCATATAAAACAATTTTCTTTAGAAACATAATGTAGTGTAGATAAATTTTAGTTGTTTATCTTTATTCCCGGTAATAACAGATCACTAGAGTATTCTGTGCCATACAGGCAGGGAAAAGCAAGACCTTCATATTTTGATCACTAGTGACTTATGAAAATATTCATCAGCTCTGTATAACATCCTCTATCTGAAATGTCTGTTTCACTGTCCAAATCATCGAAACTTAATCTGAAAGCCCTCTGGAGAGCTTTCTGTGACATCTGGAGATGGGCTGATGTTTGATGTCCTCATTCAATCCATCAGCAGCACATGAAATAACCACGAGTCTGCATTGTCATCTGCATAGAATTCAAATGTACAGACCTTGGGCCAAAAATAATTTGGCAGAGTTGGGAACAGAATAGAATGACAATGGATCACAGTGACCCTAAACGCACCCTGTACCTTGTTCTGTCATTGCTCAGCTATCCAGAGGCTTGTTGCTAGTTTTCTAGAAACCCCCTAATGGTTCTATGAAAGTGATTTATGTGCAGTTGAGGAATATCACAATTTCAGTTCTTCAGCCAAAAATGAATGAATTGCTAACCTTGGTGTGTTGGGTTTGGTTTGTCAATTAGGTAAAGAAGGTCTTGATAGTGTGCCTGTCCCTCAATATGAAACACCTGGCAATCTGCCACATCCTGTGGAGCTGAGATTTCACTTTTGATTTGAAAAGCAGAATCATAGTTGGGTTTCCTCTTAAATGAGTTTCAACTGCTCTTGGATTATAGAATTGAATACAAGCATGTTTTACCAGGTGTTTTCCAAGCAGTGTTGCTCAGAAATCTGCCAAAGGAGTTGGGAAGAGATTTGCTCTTACATGTGAGCACATCTGATCTTGAACAACACATAATAAAAATAGAAAATACATAGTAAACCTATACTAAGCCAGTTCTTAATATTTTTATGACAATATGTTAAAACCTGTATCAAAACTTGAGAGAAGCATAGGATTACTCACTTAATTCACTTATGCTGTATAATGGAAGACCAGGAACCAAGTCTTTCTGCTAGAATAAAAGGTATCTTCTGGTGTGGACTCATTCATGAGGAAGTTTGATAAAGTGAAGAAATGGATAGGAAGATTTGGTTCCTAGATGTTGTAGATAGTGTTTCACTTTCAGTAATTCATTAACTGGCAGTATCCATAATGAACAATTGGAAATGCAAAGGAGCCAGAACTTTGTGGAAGGAGAATGTTGTTTCCAATGAAGCAGTGGAGTTCTGAGGCTTGAATGGCATCTAGTTGATCAATTTCAATCAGTCATTAAGAATCAGATACCCTGGCAGGGGCAGGATTTTGGCTAACAAATCAATAAGAAGGACTGGCAATAGAAGCCAAGTGCTAGAAGCACTGCCATCACATGGAGGAATATGTCATTAATGAAAGATATTTGGACATTATGGTATGTATGCTATACCCCAACATTTATTTATTTTTCATATCTATGTCTCTATAAGGATTATTTCTGCCACTTCATATCTGTTGACAATAATCGAAAGTGACAATTCATAAATATTTGTTCCTTTTATTTTAAATATGCTATCGACTCCAACTTATTGTTTTCTATTCACTAAATGTTAATTAATCATTTAATTTGGATGTCTTTAACATGAAAGAAATATTAGAAATACATGGGTGAACAGACAGTTTCTTTTCTTGTGAAACTTATGAAAGTATTTGTGATGAATGCAATCAATAGCACCTGAGCTTCAATTATTTGTGATGGACCTGACATTTTATTTGGTGATTTGACTTATTATGAAGAATTCTGAAATGTCCAGTTTTGAATTTTCTGTTCAGTATTTTCACATTTTCATGAAGAAGCAGATTTACAGAAATCCTTATCCCATTGTTACTCTAGACAGTCACATTCTTGTCAACCTCATGATGTCACACAATGGAATGGTGTTTTCATCTTTTCTTGTTATTCTTTATTTTCTATGACTTTTTAAATTAAAAGATGCACATTCTGTACTACTGGCAATTTTCTACATATGATTTTTAATATTTCCCTCTCTTCTCTTTTCTCTCCATTAAAGTGTCTAATTGTTAATTTCACAACACTCTTAGTATTTGATTCATAATTTTATTTTCTCTCTGCTGCTAGTTCCTGTTTTCTGGACATTACTAATGAAATAACTTCCATATTTTTGACTCTTTTACTGATTCTATATTTAAATTCCAAATGCCTGTATTTTTTCCACTTTTAAACACAACATGCTATTCTTGTTTTATGAAAACAGTAATTTCTTACTTTTCATTTTGAAGCTTAACATTTTCAGGTAGTTTTGCTTGATGTTTTCTTAATATTCCTGCTTCCTGAGTGTCTAGAGGTCTTTGATTTTCCATTTAGTATTAAGAGAGAAGTACTTAAACTTATTGTCAACGTTGTATGTGTCAGTAAGGCTTTTAGGCTAGTGGATTTTCTGGTAAAGTGATTGGTTTGTACATAGAGTATTTAGTTTAGGGGTTCATATGTTGTTATGCAAATATTAATTTTTCTTGCAGTCACTCTAGTCCTTCAGTACTGTCCTGGAAGCTGGAAGTTTGGGTTCTGTTATTCTATAAACAGATTGCATAACCCCATTTTACGTTTCAGGTCACATTTTGCCTTCTTCAACACTCTTGAACTTTCATGTTCAGTGTCTCTGTGAGTCTTGTCTGGCAGGCTCTTCAGGCAAAACATATCCCACATTTCTCCTGAATTCTTCTGAAGTTGTTGGTTCAATTTCCATCTTCCACCTGCCTTTAAACCTTATTGTAATCTTTGCACATTGATAAAACTTTCTTCTTTCCTATTCTCTTTGCTCT
Source organism: Typhlomys cinereus (assembly GCA_023101885.1). Lineage (NCBI taxonomy): Eukaryota > Metazoa > Chordata > Mammalia > Rodentia > Platacanthomyidae > Typhlomys > Typhlomys cinereus. Next base: position 2,374,943 of record JALPQD010000326.1, on the reverse strand, counting down.
TGATTTGTACCGTATTACTTATACCATATTCTGCTCTACTGGGACTTTCAGAAATGAGGAAATAAACATTTCCTAGGTAAGAATTTCTAAGTTTTAACTTTTTTGTGTTTTTTTGAGTTCTGATAATCCAACCCAAGGTCTTGAATAGGCTAGGCAAGTTACATTCTCACATGATATCTAACTTCATAAGCAAGAATTTTGGCTATTTTTATATTATGATTATTGATAACAATTATTAAATTGCAGTATTTAGGCAATCTTGAACCTGACCTAGGAAGTATTTCATATAATTTGTCCTTTAATTTTAAAATTAGATTTATTCATTTATAATATACAAAACATAGCCATCATAAGCTCAACAAGTATTGATATACAGAGAACTGGTTTGTCACAATAAGTTTCAGAATGTCCTACCATTGCAGGTAGCTCTCTCTTGTCTCCTTTTCAGTCATGTCACTGCTTGAATACAACAATGCTTCTGAATTTATGACTGTAAGTCATTTGTGCTTGATCTTGGGCATCACATAGATAAAATTACACAGAATTAATTTTTTCATGTATGACGTTTTGGAATGAACATTAAATCCATGAAATTGAACATGTTTTTATGTTTTACTAATTTGTTTTATTATACTTAATTGTGAATTTAATTTGGGAATCTACCTGTATTGCTTAAAATTTATTTCAGCAAGGCATTTGATATGTTTACTGTCATTAGAAAAAATAAAAATTCCAAAAAGTGAGAGATAGATTTAATATACAAGGATGACATGACATGATCCTCATGTTGAAGAATTAATGTGAAGTGTCAGCTGATTTGGAAGACAGAAATACTGGAAGTTCCCAACCTTTGGAGACAAGTTGTTCTTCAAGAAATGAGAAAAACTCAAAACAAATAATTTTTTTGAATTCTTTTTTCTATTCAAGGCCTTGATTATGTAATTCTCTTTTCCCAATATTCTACCTGTTCACATTATTAAGGGAACCACATGAACCAGATGCCTCATGAAATGGTATGCTTTGTACCATCCTAAAAGGGTTACAGTTTTAGCTGACTATCACAAAAGTGATTTGTTTAAACATCTCAGTTGTATTTTATTCAGTTGATAGGAAGTCAAGCCATTAAGACTTGCTCTTTGACACTGTCACTGGTATTTGCCTGTATTCCAATTAATTTTTAAGTTAAAATGTATATGTGGAGCTGGAAAAATGACTCGGAGGTTAAGACTCTGCTTCACAATTAGAAGGTCCTGAGTTCAGATCCCAGGTCCCACATAAAAATGCCAGATGGAAACTTTGTGTCAGCTTGCATTTCTGGTCCTGATAAGCACAGCATAGGAAATTTCAGAGCGAAGAAAAACAAGGAGATAGAAGTAATCCAGAATGATTCCTGAAATCATTCTTGGTCCTCCATAGGGGACACACAGTACCCTCTGATACACACATACATGTGTGTGCACACGTGCGAATGCACACACACACTCACACACACACACACACACACACACACACACACACACACACACACACAAAATAAATAAAGTTTAAAAAATATGTGTCTACTGAAATGGCAAGTGGTATCAGACCAAACTGTCTAAAACATATATGTAAAATGCTTTGTGTTTTTTGATAAAAGCTGTCAGATCAATTTATTCACATAAGACATTGGTTCACAAAATATAGTCCCTGCACTAAAATAGCTATAACTTTAGTTGGAGCTTGTTAGAAATGCTAATTTGGGTTTATTGTGGTCTGACCAAGAACTGTCCCTCACAGACCATGTCTTTGAGGACTTGGTCTCCTTCCGATGGCACTGTTTCAGAAGATTGTGGAATGTTTAGGAGGTGGAACCCTGCTAGGGGAGGTATGGTTAGGAGTGGGCCCTGAGCTTTGATAACCTGGCCTCATTTCCCATTCTTTCTCTCTTGAGTGTGGAGGCAATGTGAGCCTGCCACCATGCCTTCCCATCAGTGATGGAATGGTTGCTTTGGAACTGTAAACTAAAATAAACACTTTCTCCCCCAGGTTGTTTTGTCTCTGGTATTTTGCTGCTGTAATGTGTAATGAAATTAATTCAGGGGCTTTGCCAAGACTTACAGAATCAGAAATTATGGGATAGGGTCCCAGCAATCTTTTATAACATGTCCTCTAGGTGATTCCAAGACACACTGAAGTTTGAGAACCACTGGATTTGTACATTGCTTTTTGATCCTGTCTGGGCCCTGGAGGAACCAATGAGTCAAAAACACTGAGGTTGTGCACTGATTTAGGATCCTACTTAATGGTGTGAGGTGGTGTGGGCACTACAAGCTTTGAAGTCTTTTGAGCTGATTCCAGCATGTGATCAAGATTGAGGACCATTCTTTCAACGTGATCAAACGTTCCAAAGCTTTGGAAGCAAGCTGTTTCCTAAGGAATGGGCAAAGTTTGAGTAAAATAAATGTCCTGTATTATTGCCTTTGTGCAAGGCAAACAACATCCTAAATTTGAGAAATTTTGGTCACCGGACAGAGTCAGGGGCTGGATAACATCATTTTGCATTTTGTCTTTCCGTCATCTGAGTTCATTTATAAAAATACAGTGCCAGAAATCAAAGGGACCATCATTTGTTAAAGTGCTTCTCATGTTCCAGTTTAACAGAAAAACCTCTGCTGAAGAAAATAGAACTGGCTTATTCAAAACATGTATGAAAAGTGAGTGACTTCATTTAACAAGGAACTTCAGTCAGAAAAGTGACTCAATTCTGGTGGCTGCTTTGATGTAAGGAGTCTGAAAGAAGTCCTGCTTTGGATTGTATTTTTATATCTTGTTCTTTAGCTTTCTTGCTAATAGTTTCTACTCATTTAAGTAAAGGCTCAAACAATAGCACATGTTTTCCTTGTTTGAGAATGTTTTATTTTTTCACATGTTCTTAGATGCTTATTTGTACAGCATGGAAGGTTTGGAATGCTTAAATACTCTGATAAGGTGTAGGAATAATGTAGTGTGCCGGAAGACTTATTCTCTTCTCTGGGCTGACTAGTGTCAAAACCCACTAAGTATATGAATATTAACACAAGCACCTGGAAGACCTCACATTTCTGTTTGCAGTGTCTTCAGTTCTTCCTATTGAAATTTCAGCTACAGTTTACCCGGGAAGGAATTTCTCTGGCTAGAGATCCTTAGAAGTATTCAATGAATGTCTGTTAAGTTTTACGACCCTGAAAATGGTAGTAATAAGATTATTTATGTAAGCTCATAGCTTCCTGTGACTTTGACATATTTCACAGACATCATTCTCTAACCTTGAGTTGGTGCATGAGAATCTAGAGATTGTACTGATCATTAGGATTCCTTCAAATGTGGGGTTATCATGAATCATCAAAAGTATACTATAATGGTTTACTACTACAAAATTTATATAGAACTCCAACTGGTATTCCCCAAGTCTTGGGTTTTCATGCCTAGTGATTCTGACTTTTGAATTTTACAAGATTCTCTCACAGTAAAGATGGTCTGAAGTCAGCACAGAGGTTGATATGGTTCAAATCAAGTCAGATGAGTTTTCTGTCAGTATCCTAACAGTCCTTTTCCAAAGAGACCTCAGATTATAAATGTTTATAGGATTTCCTGGAAATGAGCAAATTTGGATGAAGGGTGATTTGGGGGCTGCTTTGTTAAACCGGAGAGAGAGAGATGGAGACCTTTACTTCCCAAGGAGTCCTCACAGGAGGAGTGTGGCTGATCTATGCCTTATTTTATCTTGGGTTCAATGATCTAAAGTAGAAAATGAAAGAAAGACAAAACAAAACAAAAAACCTTTCCAGCTTCTTCAGACTCTGAATACAATGTTTTAAATTGGGGAAAATACTTACATTTTAACAGAGTTTTTCTTTTCTGACATCGCCAGAAAACATGGACCCTGAAAACGGTTGCTACTTTCTTCTTTCTTCTGGGCTGGATGATCCAGCCCAGAGCATTTCTAAAACATTATTGGAGAATAAACACCCATCTTGGCAGGCATAAGAATCAAGTAGTGGAAGCTGTTATAACCCAAGAGTGAAAATGGATATTATAGTTTTATTTAAAATAGCTCGTCTTCAATCATAATTGGACTTTGCATGCCCTGCGCAATGTCCAACACATTATTGACCCCACAAAGTCTAGCATGGACTAAAGGCACTAGGATCCTTGGTGGTAAGGGATTGACAGCCACAATAGTGTTCCTATGCTTAAAGGGAACACAGGAAACGGTTCTGGGAAATGCCACTAGGTCCTTGCACCTCATCAGAGAGGAGGACCTAGAGAGAGTTTGGCATGCTCATTAAAGGATGCTCTGGGGATGGGAGGGGGAGGCACTGGGGGATGAGGAGGGAAGGGGGGGTGGGGGGCACAGGGGGATAGGGGTTGGAGGGAGGGGGGACCAGTATACCTGTTAAGTTTGTATGAGTGGAAATAAAAAACATAGCTTGTCTTGATGACGTAATTCCTGAGATGCAGTATCTTCCCTCTGGTTTCACTGTGTCTTATTCTCTCAGGTTGTTCGTGGAAGGAAGTACATTCCCTGGATGTGATATGCCTTTTTTCTTATTGTTTCACATCTGAACACGGGCCTGGGCCATGCTCTGGTTCCAATCTCTGTTGTTAAATGAGTAGTTTCTTCATTTCATATTCCGTCCACTAAAATGAGATAGCCAGTGAATTTTAATTTTTAATTTTTAAATTTAGCTATTTACAAACAAGCTGGGTTTATGTCTTTGCCCTGACTTCCTCCCCATCCATTTCTTTCCTCTATCACCCTTCCCATCACCCATCCTTCCCATCTCCTATCCCTTCAATCATCCTGATCCATAACAGGATTCCCTTTGCAATGCTTCGGTTGTTAAGGGAGTCAGATTTCTGTTGAACTTTATAGTGACTCTTCAGTGGATAAAGCTGCAAATAAGGAGATTCGTCTTCCCTTGTTCATGATCTGTCCCTGAGACACCTTCTGAGAGCAATAATTTCTTCTAAGATGCTAGTTAGTCCCTGAGGAAATGTTGGTAAGTCAGTCGTTGTGTAGATCTAGTGGTGGAAATCCTCATCTCAGTGGTCTTCTGGGTACAGCAGTCCTGTCTTGTCAGGAGTGTGAGGATCAGGAGTTCTTCATCTCATGTTTGGGCCCTTAGAATCTTCCTGCCCCTTCTCCTGTGAGGTTTCCTGAGCTTTGGTATGGGATAAGGTTTTGAGGGGCTGATTAGGGTTGATCTTCTATACTCTGGCTTGATGTGGTTTTCTGCCTCACTAGCCTTCCATTGTAATAGGGAGCAACTTGGTTGAGTTCTGAGACCTTTTTTTTTAATTTAAGGGTTAAAAAAGGGAGTGTTCAGATGGTGTTTTATTATCAATGAGTTCTTTTTAGCTAACACTAGGGTATCTGTTTCCACTCATTTTCTTCCCTTCTGATCTTTGGATAAATTTCTACGTACATACACTTTTCAAAATTGAATTGGGATAAACTGAATTATTTAACTAGTCTACATACTTCTTTTTTTTTTTTTAACTCACGTATCCCTTATTAAGATGTATCACCTACTTACCTCTCCTTATGGACTTCTCTTCCTTACTAGCCTTATTTATCTCTTTTCCTGTGTTCCTTTGTCTATACTCTCTTGGGAATATTTTTCCTCCTACCCCCTGTTATGTTCCTTTGAGATCATAATAGTTATAGAAATTTCTCCTTGAGTATATCTTTTTGAGGGTTTAGTACTAGGTTTCACTTATAAGGGAGAACATGTGCTATAGACTTGTATATGGTCTGCATTATGTTGATATAATTTTTTTTCTATTCCTATTGTCTTTAGGACTTCTATCATAAAGGAATGTTGGATTTTTGTCTCAAGCTTTTTCTGTATCTATGGAGAGGAGTTTTGGTCCTTGCATTTGTTTATGTGATGAAATACACTTATTGATTTGCATGTATTGAACCAACTATGTGTGTCTAGAATAAATTCTACTTCATAGTGAATGATCTTTTGATATGTTTTTGAATCTGGTTTGCTAAAATTTTTGGAAGGATCTTTGCATCTGTGTTCATCAATAAGATTGGCTTATGTTTTTCTTTTTTTTGTTGTATCTTTATTTGGTTTTAGGATCAATATAATATTAGTTTGAAAGTGTTCTTTCCTTCACTATTTTGTGGAATGGTTTAAGGAGTAGTTAATTGTTCTTTAAATAACTAGTAAAATTCTGAACGGAATCCATCCTGTCCTGGGCTTTATTTTTAGTGGGAAGATTTATACTTACTTCTCTATCTTTATAACTTGCTATATAGGACTGTTTAAATAATTGAGTTTATTCCAATTCAATTTTGGAAAGTGTGCATATTTAGAAATTTATCTATTTCTTTCTGATTATCAATTTTTTTTGTAGTATAAGCTTCTGAAGTATGACCCTATGATTTTCTGAATTCCCTTGCTATCAGTTACTATCACCCCTTTCTTCCTCTATAATTTTATTAATTTGGGTTTTCTGTCTTTTGCTTTTGGTTAATCTGGCTAAGAGTTTATCAAACTTTTGACTTTTCTTTTCAAAGACCCAACTGTTTATATGGTTGATTTTTTTTTTGTATTGTTTTCTTTATCTCAATTTCAGGTATTTCTCCCCTGATTTTACCAATCTCCACATGTCTACTGCTTTTGGGATTGTTCTTGCTTCTTTAAAGTTTTAAGCTGCATTAAGTTACTTACTTGTGATGTTTCCATTTTTTTTGATGGAGGCATTGAGTGTTATAAACCTTCCTCTTCATACAGCCTTCATTGTACCTCAGAGATTTTGATGCATTGTATTTTCTTCATCATTCATTCCTAGGAATTTTTGAATTTCTATTTTGATTTCTGCCTGAAGGCATTCCTTGTTCAGTACCATGGTGTTTAGTTTCTAAGAGTATGTGTATTTTCTGTCATTTACCTTGTTGTCGAGGTCTAGCTTTATTTTGTGGTAGCCAGAAAAAGTACAGGATGTAATTTCAACTTTCATGTATATGTGGAGGCTTGCTTTGTCATCCAAAGTGTTGTGTCTATTTTGGAGAAAGTTCCATGAACTGCTGAAAAGTATGCATATTCCTTGGTGTTATGGTGGAAAGTTGGTATAAGTCAGTCAGGTCCATTTGGGTTATGACTTAATTCAGCTCCAGTGTGTCTCTGTTCAATTTGTGGCCTGTTACTTTATTCATTGGTGAGAGTGGGATGTTGAAATTCTTTGTTATTATCATGTTTGGGTTGATTTGTTGTTTTAGATGTTGTAGAGCTTGTTTAGTGAATATAGATGACCTATATTGAGTGCATGTACATTTGTGAAATCTCCTTGACAGATCGTTCCTTTGACTGATATGTAGTGTCCTTCTGTGTCTTTGTTTTGGTTTGAAGTCTATTTTGTCATATGTTCAAATTGCTGCTTCTGTTTGCTTCCTTGTTCCATTAACTTTGAGAACTTTTGACGTTTTTTGCTCTGAGATTGTGACTATCTTTCATGGTGACATGTGTGTCTTGAAGGCATAGATTGATGGGTTGTGATTTTTAATCTATGTTTGTAGCCTGTATCTCTTGTTTAGACAGTTAAATCTACTGATGTTCAGAGTTACAATTGAGAAATTTTTGCTGCTTCCTGTCATTTTCTGAGTTTCGGCGTTTTTATATGTGTATTTCTTTGCTTAGTAGTTGCGTTGGCATTATTTTTTCCATTCTGTCCTCTTGGGTATATTTGCCCTTTTAAAACTTGAATATTTTTTCTAGCATCTTCTGTGGGGGATCTGGTTTATGGCATTGTAGGCCTTCAGTTTATCTTTATTGTGGGAAATGTTCCTTTCACCTTCAATCATAACTAATAGTTTTGGTGAATATGGCATCCAGGGTTTGCATTTGTGATCATTCATAATTTGAAGTATATCTTTCAAAGCTCTTTTGACCTTTTCTGTTTTCACTGAAAAAAAATCACCCATTATTCTATTAGGGTTAACCTTAAATGTGACTTGGTTTTCTGTCTCTTGAGGTTCTCAAAATATTCTCTTTATCTTGTATCTGCAGTGTTTTAACTATTATTTGCCTTGGCAAGTTTCTATTTTGGTCATATCTGATTGGTTTGTGATTTGCCTCTTGTACGTGGATGATGATCTCTTTCCTTAGATATGGAAAAATATTCATTTTTGATATTGTGAAAAATCTCTTCTGATATAATTTTTTGGGTTTCTTATTCTGGGATTCCATGAATGTCCACCTCTTTCAAGGTGTCCCATAGTTCTTGAATATTCCTCTCAACTATTTTTTTTCTTTTAGCTTTTTCAGCCTCTTTAATTGAACATTTTTGTTTCACAATCTTTTCTTCTAGTTCTGATATTCTATTTTCTGATCCATAATTTCTATTTGTGAGATTCTCTGTTCAATTATGGATTGTTTGTACTTGCCTTATCTTTAATTTCATGTTTAATCTCCACATGAGATTTCTTCAACTGCCTTTTTATCTTATCCAAATACCGGTTATTTTCCTGTTCATATTTTTTATGTGGTTATTCAACTCTGCTGGGAGTTTCTCTTGCATTACTTTGATCATATTAATAACCAAGTTTTGAAAATCATTATCTTGGTTGTTTATTTTTTGGCTAATAGCCAAAAGATTAATCTGGTTGGAATCTATCATTATGAGGTCAATCTTCTTTGTAGGAGATTTTTTGTCTTGATTTTTGTTGTATTTTGTGGATTGACAGTATCATTTGGGCATTTTGTATTTAGTCTCTGGTTTCTTTCTTTGGTATATGTTTCTGACTCTTTTGAGTCTGATAGAATCACATTTGGACAGATGTTGCAACTGCTTGCCTGGGTTTGAAAGAATCAGTCTTGGGTTGCTTGGTGCTGTTTTGTGGGTGAAGTTACTGTGCCTGGTGAGTGTGTAAATCCAGCTCTGGCTACAGGGTAGGGGTGAGACAGATTTTGGTCTAGTTTTAACTTAGAGGCTTAAGATTGCATATCAGGGTTTGTTCGATGAGATTTGTATTAAGTATCATAATGTCTTTAAGAAGATGAGGTAGGGTGGGTCTAGCAGCTGGGGTTTGGAGTTGAGTGGGAATATGAGAAGGAGAATGGCTAAGACCTTGAGGGGGTAGGTGTATGTGGCTTCGTGTACACTGTATAGAAATCTTAAGCTGTGGTAGCTATCAATTGAGGTTAAAAGGAAAAATGAAATAGGTTATTTAGGGTTAGGTACAAAGATTCTCTTCTGTCGAATGGTGAGATTTTGGGAACCTCAATTGTATGGTATTAGTTGTCTGATTCCCTCAGGGTCTGTGGTTTCTGTGGCCTCTATTAAATTCTTGGAGAATTATTTAATAATTAGTGGGGTGGGGGAGGCTGGATGAAGGCTTAGATTAGTCAGGTAGTAAGGGAGCTGGGTGAAGTTAGGTGGAAGATGTAGACTACCAGCAAGGGCCTTGGGGTGGAGCCACACTAACAGTCTATGCAGAAGAGGGGACTTGAGCCCAAATCTACTCCTTTAAAGAGTGCATGGGCTGTGCAGCAGAGCCCCATTGGTACTCAGGCTTAAATGGGAAAGCAACCAGTGAATTTTTAATATTTTATGGGTGTAACAGAGGGAGTTAACACTAGAAGAAATGATGGAATTTTGAAGACAGGTTTGATGGTTGCACCAGTAATAATATGAATTTCATAATTTCAAAAAATCCTTACCTAGGCCTGCAGGATTTTGATACCTGTATGCTTACCTCATTATCCTGTTAAGTACTGGAGTGGGATAAGCAGGAATTGAATCAGGCTGGGTCAAGAGGGGAATCTTGGAAAAGCTGAAACCAAGTCACCTTTATTATGGAATCTGACCTCTTATATACCATGAAACAAAGGTGACATCTGTACACTGCACAGAAGGATGCACAGAGTGGCAGACTACACAAGCAAGGTCAACAATGGGTATGGCCATCGCCAACAATACAACCCTGCCAATCCTTACATATGTTAATATCTCCTAATGACCCCATTCATTGTAGAGAAAGAACAGGCTGCGGATAGGTCAGGAACATGGTGATACAATTACAGGAGTCAACAGGAGTCAGTTTAGGACTATGACTATGCTGGCATAGGAGGCACAGTGCAATTAGACTGCGAGAATTTCCCTTGATATCCCTCTTCAAGAAATGGTTCTCTACATAGGCCTATCAATTCAAGTGTGCCACATACTCTTTCTTCAAAGTTTCAGAATTTCAGGTTTAACGTTGAGGACTCTGATGCATTTGGAATTAATTTTTGTGTCAGTTGCAAGGTAGTGGCCAATTTAATTGAGGATGAAGTCATATGTGATAGATACTACTTAGTTGAATGAATCCAGCTCAATGGTATACTTGTGCAGAACATTTCTGCAGTGGGATCTGCTTGGTGTGGTAGCAGTGGGGGTGAGGGTGGGATTTTTATACCTCCAATGATTGAGTGATAGGAAAGAAAGTTAACACTGTATTTACACTTTTAGTAATAACTCATTTCATAGGAGTCTGTCCATATCAGACTCTAATTGTATATATTAGAACATTTTGTGTGTGGACATGTGTCTTCGTGACAATAAATTAAGCAATGTGATTCCAGTTTTTTAGTCTGGTCCGTAGTAGGTGTTGGCAAATAGTAAGGCAATGTTAAGTTCTATTAAAAAAACAATGTTAGGATTATTTTTAAACCCCTTGACATATGACAGTAAGCTTAATCACCACTATAGCCATGGACACACACCATGAACTCTTTGCACTGAAGTTGTAGAAGATATTATTAGGGGAAATAGTAGGTTTAGAGAACTATTAAAGTATACACAATTCGTATATTCTCATTCTCCATGGATTATTCATGGCCAATGGATCCATATAGAACAACTATGTGTTCAATTTGTTCATATCTACAGAAAATACACCACAGGAGAACATCTTTATCATCATCAAAATTTACTAGAACCATAAATTCTTGAGCCAAAGTCATACCTGTAAATTCAAAAACCTATATTCTATGCATGCCTTTCTCTCTCTCTCTCTCTCTCTCTCTCTCTCTCTCTCTCTCTCTCTCTCTCTCTTTGTTTCTGTGTCTGGGGTGTGGGACACATGGTCAGAGAACAATTTCCAGGTGTCAGTCTCACCTTTCCACCTTCTCTGCTACCTTAGTCAGGCTGACTAAGATCTTAGAGTTTCCGATGTCACACAAGTTTCCACTTCCCATTTCCTGAAAGTACACACAGGGATTACAGAACCTTGGGCCACTGCTTCAAGATTTTGTATGGATTCCAGTATCCAAACGCAAGTTATCAAGTTTATGGAAGAAGCCTTTTTTTCCCTGTTGACCCATCTCCCCAGCAGAGGTGAGTAACAGGAGTCTTCACAATTGAAGAATTGTAGCATTCTCAGTCTGCTTCCTCACAATCAGGGATCAAGGTGCAGGCACTGTCAGAAAATCTGTCTCCCCTCTTCTCTGTCTTCACATATACTGATAGCTTATTACTTCCCAGATTTAAACTACAACATATCCTATTGTCCTCCTTTCCATGTCCAACAGAGCAGGTGTTTTACATTTCCTGGCATCCACGCATCTCCACCTGTATCCCAGAGAACAAAGCTGCTATGTTTATAAATAGTTTTAAGAATATTATTACCAGTTCCTGAGTTAGCATAACATGGAGGGTTTACCTTGTGTTTGGAATTGATGGTTTTCAAAGACTTTATTTCCAAATCAAATACCTAACTTGGCACCCAAATCCTAATTACCCAATTGATTCTCAAAATATCCAATAGACTCCACCAAGTAGAAACGGGAAATGAACTGAAACATGCCATCTGCCTACCGGATGGATGCTATTTGAAGAGTTAGTTTTGAAACTTCACTTTGGTTTTAAGATTTGTTGTTGCTTGGACCAGACAGTGTACTTGGCTCTATTTTATTTTGATGGAAATATAATTGTAGAACATTAATGTTTTTCAAGAGTTTCTTTTATTTAATCTTCATGTTCATATTTTTGCTCTCAAATTGAGACAAATTATAAAAGAACAATAAAAAAAACTTAAGGCATGCTCAAGGGATAAGTAGCAGAGTTAACCTAGAACATAAAGCAAACATTTGAAATAAATTATTAAGATTACATTCAAAGTGATGAATTTTTTTAGTTTGGTTTGGTTTATAAATTTCTTCATGAAAACATCCCATTCACTTTAATTTTTCCCCTATTAAACTGACTTTTATATTAATGTTTATTATTCTATAAATGAAGTGTGAATAAATTTCAATTTTTAGGACAAGAAAGTAAAATTTTATTTTGAATGGAATTAAAGTTTTTAATTTCAATCAGACAAGGCCAGCAGAAATGGAACAATTCTTTTATATCCAAAATTTACTGAGGCCACTAAATATTAAACACTGAGCTGTGGCTATTGGAGGTTCAAGGGTAAATGATATTATGCTGTGTTAGGGGTCTTTAGTTGAATATAACAGATTTCATTTCTGATAAATTGAACAAAATGGGAACATACACATAAAGATGTTTGGGTTGGGGTAAGAATATGAGAAGACTAAAGGGAAGCAAAAGAGGAGAAAGGGAGGGAAGTCAGAAATGGTGAAGCCATCCAAACCAGAGATCCCAATAAAAGCAACTAGACAACTGTCTTGTTTGGAGCTCCAAAGTTGGAACTGACATGGACCATTTTTCTTTTCAGAGTTTCATTACTAAATTTAAGGCACAAATTCCCAGAATAGAACATCCAATTTGTCTGGCTTAAGTAATATGCCCACAAGTTTGGCAGGAGAGGTCAGGTACCTTGATTTACAGTCTCATAAAGACTAGACATAATGAACAGAAATGATTTCCAAAAGGTTGTTACCAAAAGAGGGATGCGCATGGCTAGAGACAGTCCTTTCCCAGGCAGTCATTAAATAACTTCCACTAGAAGACAAATTCAGACATATGATATAATTCTAGAAGATCCCAGTAAAGGATTTTTTCCTATGAGTCAATTTCACTCATACCAACAAAAGCTTGGAGAGTTCAATGCTACACTTCTGAGCTTCCATAGATAATGTGGATTTAACACTCAGCTACCTCCTTGGTTGACTTTGATCACCTAGGTAATACATGCCAATGCCAATATATCAATTACTAAGTGTCAGTCTTTGTCATCACATACATTATCACCTCTTGGTTCCTATAGATGTTAATATGTAGAGAAAAAAGTGACAGATGACATATTTTGAAAGACATATTTTATCTGGAGGAGGGACTGGGAAAATCCAAAGGAAATGGTGTGATATAAAATGGTGTGATATATAAACAAAGTTCTCAGTAAAGAGAGAGAGAATAGCAAGTGATGTCTAAGAGAGGGTTCTATAGAATCATTGTTGAAAGTGCTGGCATGTAATGTTACCTCCTTGTTAATGGGAAACAGTACATATTGATCAGGTGCAAAAAGTGAAGTGCAGGGAATCTGTGTTAATTAGAATATGGTGTATGTAATATCTCTGCAGTGAGTAGAGGCTCAAAGAGAATCAAACCAACAAGTGCTCAAGTAGCTAAAAGATTATTAAGCTGATAAAGACCTGCATGAAGTAGTAATGATATGAATAGGATAGTACTGATAGGATTAACCTGTTGATTGGATGCTAAGGTGATTGTCAGAGGGAAAGAGATTCAAATAAATTTAATGAGGTCTTGAGCCAAGAAGATGAGCAGAAGACTGGACCCAATACCATGCACAACAAACTAGGGAGAAATTCAAGTGGCCTTATCATCCCAGGAGAGATCATTCAAAGTCAGCCATAGAAGAGACCCCTCATGTATCAAGAGTACACTTATTGTAATATTGCTTGTGTCACATCAAGTACCCAGGTATATGCAAGAAGAGATACCCTTTCATGTCTTGATGGAGTACCTACATAAGAAGAAACATTGGACATGAGGGAAGTCTTGGAGCAAGAGGAAGCTTGTTCAGAAGAAGATATCTTTCAGTTGGAGAAGGGGTTATGAGATAGAATAATGAGGAAAAACTAAGTAACTAAAAAAAAAGTTGTTTTCTCACTTCCCCATATATACCATGCCACATGTGGGCCTACCCTAAATATATAAAATATTTTAAAAAATAATCTGATTCAATTTTATGTGAAATAACCAAAAGTTCAAGAGTTCATCTTTCCATAATCTTTCTGGCTTTTAAAGCAGTTAACATAATATTTTTCCATGTTTTAAGCCTGCTGTATTTCAAGCAATTGACATAGGTACCTTTGCTTGATGGTACCCATTATTTGTTTACTTTATAGAACTCTTGTATGTGGGTGAAAGATTGTTAGCAAGCATTTTTTCCATAAGCAGTTAGTAACCATGGGACAGCAGCGCTGAAAATATATCAAGTCATTATTTTGGTGAACTATCACTTTGTACATGTGTAAAGAAACAGTATTCATTGGTCTAGTGCTTTCTCAAAATGCAGGGGATACCAAGCAGGAGATTAGAAGACACCATCTCACAGAAATTCATTTCATGCACTATGTGTCTTCCTTTAACTCCCAAGTGTTACCAAGTTTATCATGCATAAAATGTTAATGAGTTTGCCTCCAACTCAGATTATCAGTGATTTAACTTTAAGAAAGGTAAAAATATGATCCTTATGTAAATGTAAGATTCTTCAGAATACATTTAAATAAATAAATGTGAAATATTTCTATGTACTATATAATCTATGTAAATATAGAATATGTATTAACACTAGTTCACTTAGAAAACTCAGAAAAATGACAACCAGGTTAAAAGTACTTTTGAAAGTTAAGAAAGTGCATTATCAATCAGGAGGGACACATGGAAATGATTTCACCATTGAGGAAATGCCAACAATTTAAAGACTTACTGGGCAACAGTATTATAACCTTTTGGATTGTCTATTATACATTATGAAAGAAATCTTGCAAAAGCAATCTGCAATTCTATAGGACCAACGACTTAATCAAGTTACCTCATGCACTCAGATGATGGGGTCCAATTGATTGCAAATAGGAAATAAAACGACCGTCTGTCTGATGCTTTAAAGTCTCTTGAATCCTGATCTAGAAAATGAAACTGTTGTTGGACTTTTAAACAATGGATGAGCATTCATACTATGCCTCTTTGTACATGTTCAGATAGTTTCTCTCAACAGACAGAGGAACAGGAACTTGAGGTTGGAAATCTTGTAGGAAATCAGAGTCAAAGATTACCTGGAATATAACTTCAGGAGTTATGTCATGATCAAGTGTACCAGTTTCTTATGTATATTCTGAGAGCAAAGAGTGAGAATGAGGGTGAGCAAGTGAGTAAGAGAGAGAGATAGAAAGAAAGACCAATACTATGATATTATTTCCTTGTCTCAATCCTGGCACCTCAGGTAAGTCACAGAGAACCGGTGTGCTTTAAGAGCCAGAAAATCTCTCTGGGCAGAGGCTTATTGTTCCAAGTTTAGTGTTTAGTTGGGTCTAAAATGAACTGTATTAGTAACTCTTCAAATAAGTAGCTTTGTTTTTCAAGAATACTCTGGAAATTGGATTCATTTTTTGTGTATTAAAGGCAGCATAGGGTCTATGAGCTTGAGAAAGGGAACAGATGACCCCAACTTCCCCAAACCCACATGGCACTTTATGTTGCAATTGCTGATAAATAACCATCAGATAGCTTAAGGGAACAAGGGGTTTATTTTCTTACTGATAGTCTGGTTATAGTCTGTAGTCCAGCTTGATGGGAGAGCATGCACCAACACCAGGGCTAAGGGAACTGGCCACATCATCTCTACATAATGGCCGAGAGGGGGACAATCCTTACTTGCCAGACCAGCATGTCTAGCCAACTATACACAGGGATGCCGACTCTCTCAACCAGGTCTCTGTGATTTATTCCAGGGCCTAGTCCCACCCACCATAGGCTGGACCTTCCCCATCAGCTAATCTCCTTCAGGTTCTCTCTGGGCTCAACTCAGCCACTAATTCTCCTCAAATGTGCACAGAGGTCAAACCTTCAATTGTCAAGGTGACACCTGTGCCTAACCACGACACTATACTACATCATATTCTAGAAAGAACCTGTTCTTCAACAGGAGGAAATTAACATTTCTGTTCTTCAAGGTTCAACCTATTAAAAACTTCAAGGTTCAACCTATTAAAAACTCCTGGAAACAATTTTTCTTTCTCTTTTATGATGGTTGATCTTCACTGTCAACTTGATGATGTTTAGAATCACCATGGAAATACAATTCTGGGTACCATTAGGAAGGTGTTTCCCTTGGTTCACCAGGGAGGGAAGACCCACTCTGAGTGCAGATGACACTACTCCATGGCTTGTGTTCTTGACAGAATAGGAAGAAGTAAAAGAGCTGGGAGTTGGTACATTTGCTTCCTGACCGGAGTTACCTCATGCTCTGTGAACTGAGTGCCTTGCCATGGTGGAGCGCACCCTCAAACTGAGTGGAAGTAAAACCTTCCTTTCCTAAAACAAAGCCAGTTTTAGAACTGATCTTGCTTTATATCAAATGTGAAGTTTTTTGTATATTCAATATATCTTTAATTATATGGAGGATCAGTCACTATAGCAAAAGACGTTTATGGGTTCACAACATGGATAGTGAGTTAGGGAATGAATCAGTGAATCATGGAATGTTTAGAAAAGTGGGGGAAGCCTGAATGATGTAGGGTGATAGCCATGTTTGCTCCCAAGAAAAATCAACATACCTAGTTTCTTTAAAAATAAGTGCTACTAATATAAATGTGTGCAACATTTCATGCATTAAAAAATCATGAACATGCATAGATATGCCTTGGTTTGTAAGGCGGAGACCTCACATCACCATTAGGAACTCCAAATAGAAGACACCAGAAATAATCATGATAGTCCTCACATTTAAGTTTCCCAGTTGGGTTTATGCCAGCAAACAATTACTGAGTGAAGAAAAAAACACAGCATTTTTCATATTGATATTCAATTGGAATGTTTAAGGATTACCTAGAAAGATATCTGTAAAGCCACTGACCTCCTGAGAATTTGCACCCAAATGATTCAAGTAGACAGCAGTAGTAATTTCACATTGTAGAGATGGTCTGCCTTTTCTAGAACACTTGGGTAACCCTCCATTTAATATTCCACAAATAATTTTAGGCTCTTGTTATTAAGAATGTGCTCGAAACTAGTCACTTAACAATTCTTAGAGATAAACAGTCAGGAGGACCTTAAAATCTATAGTGGTGGTACAGTTCAAAGAATATAAGATAAATGTTGGCATTTTACCAAATTTGAATGTCTTTTTGATATCAGAGAAATTGTGAATCAAAAACAGGCAAAGTCTGGGGCTGGAGAGGTGGCTCAGGGGTTAAGCCTCCGCCTTGCAGGCGGAAGGTCCTGAGTTCGGATCCCAGATCCCACGTATAGACGCCAGGCGGAAGCGGGGGTGGCCTGCGCTTCTGGTCCTGGTAGGGCGGAGCCTGTGAATCCCGGGGCAGAAGGAGGTGGAGGCGTCCATGGTGGTTCGCGAATTCGTCCGTGGTTCTACACACACACACAGACACACACACACGCGCGCGCACATACACATACACATGCGCACAGTTGAATAAATAATAATAATAAAAAAAATTAAAAAAAAAAACAGGCAAAGTCTAAACTAGAGAACAACCCCAACCCAAGCAGGACTGTGGACTTTGCATATATCAGAAACCCAGAAATATCTTAGGCTAAGATTTTACTTCCCCATGTAATTGTGAGTAAAATGAGGATCAACTCTAGTATATAGAGCATTCAGCTCTGTCTGTGATGGTAATCTAGTCAATCATTTTTAAACTCATTGTCTTGCTTTAAGGACAGCAGAGAGACAGCATTAAAATCATATGACATGAGGTTAACTTTCTGGTTAAAGAGTTTCAATTGACTAGACTAAGGATTGACTTTCTCATGGAGACCAAATTGTTTAACTTCAACAAAACTTGGGATTGATCATAAAATATTTAGACAAGTAAAAATCATGGTATCAATATTAATTCATTAAAATTTGTTATTTTAGTATTTAAAAGTTCTATTATATATAACCATATTTAGCCTAGTAGGATATAGTTCTAGTTTTAAAAATTTTAACCAAGAGATCATTTCCTAATACTTAAATATATCCATATAACTTCAGTAAAATTTTAATTAAGGCTGGCGAGATGGCTCAGCAGATAAAGGCACGTAAACCTTGAGATCTGAATTTGATCCTGAAAACTACATGGTAAAAGGAGAAATCTGACTTATTAGCTTTTGATTTCCTGGTACACTTACTTATTCTCTCTCTATATACATCAATCTCTCTCTTGTCTTTGAAAATATAAGTGAAACATCAAAAAAGATTAATTTGTTTATTTAAATTATAGAATTTGTCCATTTATGAATTATCAAAAAATTAAAGTCCATATCATTTAATATTCATTTAAAGATTTAATTAATTTCAATGAATCTATTATTGAAGAATAATATTGAAGAATATTGCAGCTAAGGGCTGCATAAGAACTAAAACACTAAGCTTATGACATTAAATATAACAACTGAAACAAAAAAAATTTCTAAATAGGTTTTCTTCACAAGTATCATACTTAAGAATGCTTTTTGGATCTTTGGAAATAAAGTAGTGAGCTCAAAAATGAATCAAATGGATTAGCAAAGAGAAATAAGCTAGAAAAGAAGTGTTTAAAGCCACATGTCCTGACGTCTAATCAATTACTACTTTCAATTGTTATTTTATCAAGTCTTTGATATGCAAATAAGTTTTTGTAACTGTTTTTAATTTATAAAATTAAAATATTTTAATTTATATTTTATAACCGAATTTTTAATTGACTATGAAATTGAAAGTGTTAGACAAGAGGGTTTTTAATATGAAGCCCAATTTTCTGAATGATAAAGTGATCTTTTTAACAATTTTTAATTTTATAGTCTAATTGCTTATTTATGAAGTTGCAGCCAAGTTGAATTCCCCATTTGCATGGTTTTACTGTGACTCCTCTGTGATTTCTTGGTTATACTTTTCTGATGGCATTACTTGTATATATGTAGAGAAACTAAAGTAATGTTTTTCTCAAATGCTCTCATTTAACTAGCTTAACTCCTATTTACTCAAATATATAAATCTGCTAGAGTGTGAAGTGCAAGGCAGATCTAGATAACACTTCTACACTAAAGGACATCAGAAGCATAAAGGTGAAAGATTTATACGATCTAATCAGAAGCATAAATATAGATCTATAAATGTAAATTTTACAATTTAACCTATGCAAATATTAGCCTCCTTTGGTCCATTAGCAGACACATTGAAATCTAACCTGCTTGTAAAAACTGCTGCTTTAAAATAAATTCAAATTTAAAATAAAGTTCTAAGGTAGGACAGAGGTTGAAGACAATCAGATCAAGTAGGAAAACTCAATGCTCACTTTGACTGTCAGCATTCAGAAAAATGGCTTCGTAGTTAATACCTTTTTGTCTGACTGTTACAATTGAATGGTGCATTTAAAAACAGTTATGAAATAAACTCAAATACAAAAATACATAGACTGTGTGATCTTTGAATTTTGTAATTTGCATATTTTTAAAACAAACTTACTTCTACATCAAAATGTTACCAATTTTACCAATTTTATTTCAGAAATTCATCTATAAATACAACCATTTTCAGATGCATGAATTCTGAACCTTGTAATTTAACTATTCATATCAAAAAATTTGTACAATCCAAAGAATCATAGAAATAATTATAATGCATTTAGTAAGTATTAGAACAGAAAAGTAAATAAACAATCCATATAGGAAAAATCAAATAATTAGTGAAATACTTATCAATGTACTATAAAGAGGAAATACAACAGCTTTCTGAGTATGAATATTGATCATCATTAAACTATCCAATTGTTCCCAATTAAAATGCAAATTAAATATCAATATTTAAATGGACTGGAGAAAAAATCTGTATTTAGGTACAATAGATAGGTAAAAATGTATAATCTTCTGAAAAAATTCTTGAAAAGATGATTAGCTCAGTTGGTAGAGTGCTTACACAAAACCTTGGGCTTCATCAGCAGCAACATATAAAATTTGGTATGAGGTCAAACACTAGAAAGATCAGATGTTCAAGATCATCATTGGGTATATAGTGTGAGGTCAGCTGGGATACATGAGACGCTGTTGAAAGAAAGAAGGAGAGAAGGAGGGAAGGGTGAGGGAAGGAAGAAAGGAAGGAAGGAAAAAAGGAAGGAAGGAAGGAAGGAAAGAAGGAAGAGGAAAAAGTGAAGTAAAGATAGTTAAATCATCAAATGTAATGTAATAGAAACTAACATTGTTTTAATTTATACATGGGCTCAATATATACCACTATAAAACATATATATATCTATCTATATATATATCATAAATGATGTTGTCAAGATCATTGATTGGAGTAGTTGATTATTTAGGTGTATCTCAATTTAAGACATTACTTACATGGGAGTGGCTTCTTTGATCTGTATTTTTGTTTCTTGTTTTTGGGTCTTCCCTTTATGAAATCCCTACCTATACTTTGTTCTGGAATCTCTTGAGTGTTTACATACAGGATTGGTAATATTTTTGTATTTGTAGATCTTTTTCAGACAGAAATCCACCTTATCTTTCTCCAGACTAATTGTCCTTGCCTGATGGATTTTCAAGCCATGTTTACTTATTGATTTTTATTTTCCCACCTAGTCAGTTATCAAACTCTCACAGGATCTCCTTCATGTCTCTCTTGTGTTCCATTGATCAATTTGTTTTCAATATCCAGGTTTTATTGAAACCAGAAAGTCAACTCTTTTCAGATGGTCACTTATTTCAATTAATAAGAAGAATGAAAAATGTTGTGGATTAAGTCAAAGCTGAAATTGATAAAAGAGAAAGTTCTCAACACCCAAACAAGATACAGCCAAGTGCAGTGCAGGAACCGCAAAACTGAAAACAACCAACCGTAATTCAGAATACCAATGACCCTACAATGTTCACCCAAACCACACCAGCCAAATCTTTCCTCCTCCTAAAGCTCAGGGAACCTGTGGATGAGGAGATGACAAGATGGTAAGAGTCTAAAGCTGAAGAGGTCCATAGATAGACAAGATACTCCACTTAAGTCTGGGCTGTGGCAACTAGGATCTCGCTGCCATGTGTTTGAAGTTACCTAAGCTCACAATGGATGACATGTCAACAAGCCCCCATAGACTAGCACTGATCTCAGAGGGTATGGCCTCAGGAGTAGGATCCTTAGAGGCAAGGGGTTATACAGATATAAAGGAGTAGGCAGCCCAAGAAGGGGCTCCAAGGTATGCCACAGAGTCCTGAACCCTTGCTAGTATAGAGGACTCAGAGGGAAATTCAGGGCCCATATAAGCTGATGTTCTGGTGGGAGAAAGGGCGCAACGGGAAAAACCAAGAGAGGGGAAGGAGGGAAAAAAAGGGAAGGAAGAGGAAGGTGTGTGGGAAAGAGAGGGACCAGGATGGGGGAAGAGAAAAGGGGAAGGGAAGAGAGAAGAGGAAGGGAGAAAGAGAGGGGTGATGTACCTACCCATTGAACTTTTATAAGTAGGTAAAAAAAAAGTTCTCAATTTAGAGATGTTAAAATGTGAATCATTGATTAAGTGAGATAATATGGATTTTCACTGTTCCAAAGTAGAGTTTTGGAAACAAGTTATTTTCTTCAACTTAATTATATTTAACCTTAGACTTTTATTTTTCAATATGTAGAATGTATTATGTCTGGTGAATTCCATAAAAATTCTATTGAGATTGGATAACTTGTTTATAGTAGAACTACCTTATTTAGACTATCAACACTCTCAGTCATGAACTTGAAGTATATTTTTGTTTGCATAAATCTTAAGATTTTTCTACAAAACTATGCAAACTATTTCAGTTAGTGTTTTGAGCATTTCTTGTGCTGTCTCTTAGACATTTTATATTTTTTGTTACTGGGGATATTTTGGAAGTCATGTTTTGAACTGTTTTTTGACATAATGGTTTTTGTTAATCTCTTTTGTTAGCTATAATGTGAAGAGGAATTATTTAAAGGAAATTTGAGATGTCACATAGTGATGTAGTGTTTGCTTAATGCATGCAAAACCTGGGGTTCCCACCCCAATACCACGAAAGTAGCATCAAAAATTTCCTAGGAATGCAGTTTTCTGATGGTTCAGTAGGCAGTGCTCCAGCTGTGCAGGAGAAAATTGTCCTTCTCTTTATTTATGAATTCATTCATTCATTCATTCATTCATTCATTCATTCATGTGCATACACACAAAAGCCCTTGTGAGCCACAGCACAGAGGGAACGTCTTGGGAGATGTTCCCTTTTCCAATTTGTGGGTTCCAGGAATCTAACTCAGGTCATTGGACTTCTCTTTCATCTGCTGGATCATCTTGTTGGTTCACCTTTCTTCATTTCTCAGCTGAATTTTGAAATTTTACTTTAGCACACATGTGTGTGAATGTGTATGTCTCTGCATGTGTTTATGTTTGTATGCACATGTGTGTTTGGGGGCATGTGTGTGCAAGTATACACCTGTGTATGCATGTGGAGAATGGAGATCTGCATTGGGTATTGTTTCTCAGGGGCTATCTCTCTTATATTTTGAGACAGGACCTCTTGCTGGGACTTGGATCTCAACAATACATATCTCTGCTTTCCCAGTACTGGGATTATAACCACAACTACCATGCCCAGCTTTTTACATGAGTGTCGGAGGTTGAATTCAGATCCTCCCTCATGCCTGTGTGGTCCACCTGAGCTAAGTCCTTAGCCTCCTATGTATATTTTAGTGACATATTCTATTTGTACACAATTTTGAGTAACCACATGAAATTATACTAGGTATCTATATTACATAGTGGTCAAATGAGAATATCCATTTCCAATTTCAATCATTTCCAATTTCTTTAGAGTTATAATGTTGAAAATGTTCTCTTCTGGTTACCTCAAAATATATGATAGGATATTGTTGCCTGTGGTCAATGTTCTGTATAAAGAATGCTAAAATTTATTCTTTTACTACTTTCTATCTTCTTATTTCAGTGCCTGGAATCTTCAGACAAGATTTGATGGAAATTCTGGTAGTAGGTACTCTAATTTGTATTTTTAAAGGAAATCATTTAGTGTGTTAGTATTACCGTAAATTAATGGTTTATCATGTTAAGAAAGTTACTTTTTTAAAGCTTACTTAAAAAAATGACATTGAAACTTAACACCCATTGTAGTGGGGTGGAGGGGTGGGACATTTTAGGACATGGCTAGTGCACCATTTCTGTGAAGTGCCTTATCAGACAGATGAGTCCGCTCTCTTTTTACACTCTGTGAAGACACAACATTCAAGCATCTCTGGAAAAGAGAAATTTGGCTTTAAATGCCAAATCTTTTGATGCCTTTCTCAGGACTTCTAGTCTTGAGAATGGTGAGGAATAAATTTCTTCTCCATGTGAATTTTGAAGTCTAAGGTATTTTTGTCACAGCTGAGTTAGTATTAATTGTCCACTTAAGACCTAGAAGGCAAGAACCTGAATTTACTGAAGAGGGAGTCTCCATATTAAGACTGGCCTCTGGAGATGCCTGTAGGAGCTTGTCCCCATGGGAGTGGGAATGTTGCAGACCTGTAGTGGCAACTGTACCCTCACTATGGCTACTCACCTTCAATAAATCAGTGAACAGCACAAAAAGAAAATTTATTCAATATGGTCTTATCAGGAGGAGATATATCTAATTTTCAAAGTCCATCTTTGAGGTTTTGATTAGTAATTTGTGTTTAAACAGAGGACAAGAGCTACACATAACTAAGCCGACTGCAGTGTAGCTCCACCCACAGCTTGATTCCATTCTCTATCCCAAGGTTGTCAGAGCCAAGCATTTCTTTCTGGGAGACAAGGAGTATAAAATTGAGTAAAGATGCACAACACATACTCTGATAGCATAATAAGATTAGCCTAAATGACAACTAAATTATTACAGAATTCTACAGCAGCAGCTAATAGATGCTTCTCACAAATAGGCAAAGTACTGGATCGTAAAGCAAATCTCAGCAAATTTCAGATAATTAACCACACAGAACATAATCTCAGCTCAGAGTCTAAGTCAGGGCTAGATATCAACTTTCTTCAATAACCCAATGTCACAAAAAATCTCTCATTTGAACTTGCTCAGTTAGAATGAATCACAACAAAAAACATTATGAACTTGTGATAAACAACTAAAACCATATCTAAAGGAAAATTCAAATTCACTTATTAAATACAGTATATTAAGTGAGGTATATGTAAGAATCTGTGTGAAGATGATAAGGAAAAACTCAATTAAACCCAATGTTGAAAAAAAGAGCAATGATTGCTCACAATAAAAAAGGGGGCAGGGGAACAGGCATTGGAAAAGAGATAGCCTCTTTTATAAGCAGTGCTGGGAAGTTGATGTATGCATGCAGGAGACTGAAACTACCTCTCTATGTCTACCCCATGGGAGGAAAATCAACTCAGAGGGTTTAGAGCATTTAAGGCATGTTCTGAAACTATGAATCAGCTAAAGACAAAATACAGGAAATTCATTCAAGCCCTAGCAATAAGTAGAAATTTTTCTAAACAGAACGTCAGTAGCTTAGGAAACAAAAGCAAGAACTGATCATAATAACTGTAAAAATTTTGGTTCAGTAGAATAAGTGGCACAGCATAAAGAAAGTCTGCAGATTGGGAGAAAGCATTTGCCAAATATTCATCTGACCAGGGGTTAATATTCAGAATATAGAAAGAATTTGAAAGCTAAACAACAAAATCGAAAATAATTTAATAATTTCACCATCAGAGCAACGAAAATGGGAACAGCATCGAGACTCATGCCATCCAGTTACCAGGAAAGCAAGCAGCAAATGCTGGAAAAGATGCCTGGAAGAAAGGAATGTGTTTGCCCTGCTAATGGGTTTGTATATCAGTGTAACTTTTATGAAAATGAGTAATGAGGTCTTCTAAAGACAATCTATCTTTCTTGTGATCCAGTCATACCACTTTTGGGTGTCTACCCAACAGAAGCTGAGTTGTCTTACTACACAGATACCCATATTCTCATGTTTATTGTGGGACTATTCATTCTGCCCAAATTATGGGCTCATTCTTGGTGCTCATCACCAACCAGATGAACAGATGAGAAAACACACATGCTCATGCCTGCACGTATGCATGTGATCAATGTGGAGATATGTTGCTAAGGAAATAAGCAAGTTTCAAAAAACCCCAATATTTAACATTTTCTTCTACACAGGAAAATAAGAGAATTTTTTAAAAGATGAAGAATATGAAAGACAATTATGAAACTTTTAGGGTTAGGAAGGGAAGGAGAAGGGGAGGAATGTTAAGGGAGTGATAAGAGGACGAATATGACAGAAATATGCCATATGTTTGTATGGAAATGGAAATCTACAATTCAAGTCTACTGAAGGGGTAGGAAACAACTCCAAACACGGATATTTTTCTTACTGGATTGCATGATCAGACAGAGCCTTTAAAAAATACAAATGCTATTTAAAACTTAAAAATAATCAGTGAATGCAATGACCACATTATAAACCCTCTATATAAATAATATACTCATATTGGACAATAAAGTCCCAAACCAATGGAATATCAATATGAGGTGATGACAAAGCAAAATACAGTTTTCAGTGAAGACAATGTGCTGAAATGACAGGACTGATACAGTGGAAGGGGAAAGTGTGCAGAACAAAGCCGCAGTGTTAGGAATGAAGAGACATTATAATGGAATTTGCAGGCATTGAAGAGAGTAAGACAGACCCGTGGGTGATTCTGGTTCTATAGGCAAAACTGCGAGGCATAAAAATATAGAAAATTAAGCTTTCTACAGTTGATACCGAAAAAATAAAGTTTGGATATCCCCACACCTGCTATAAAAATCAAATCTACAATTCAAGTCTACTGAAGGAGTAGGAAACAACTCCAAACACGGATATTTTTCTTACTGGATTGCATGATCAAACAGAGCCTTTAAAAAAATACAAATGCTATTTAAAACTTAAAAAAAATCAGTGAATACAATGACCACATCCATAATTTCCTTTATTTTGATAAAATGTGTGATTAAGTTCCAATCTCTCTTATATGAACAATTTTTAGACAATGAAAGATAACATCTCCAGCATAGCTGTGAAGAGCCAATAGCAAGTGTGCCTTGAAGAGCTATTGAAAGTGTTCCCTCTAAGGTCAGGAACAGTGGCAAGTGTCGTGTTTCATGTTCTAACAGTGTCATCTCCAGAACACATAACTATTTTAGGGCATTTGGGCACTTTTCCCTTTTAGGAAGTTCCAAAAACTAATGGGCAGTGTTCAAAGTAGGCCTGCCAGCAGGAGTTTCCTATGAAGAAATCCATTGTCTTTCAAAGGAAAGGGTTTGACCAAAAAGTGCCCTGATCTAATCCAACTATTTTAAATGGCCTAATTGTATGTTTTGTTCTATTTGGATTGGAAGGTAACTGCGAAATTAAAGATGAGGCCCTTGCTGATGTTGACGTCTGGCTGGACTGTGATTAATGGCAGCCTCGTGCTCTGGTCCCATTGATTGCTCTCATAACTGTCCATGCGTTTTTCATACATTAATTACCACATAAATTTACGCACTTTTTGGTAGGTTTACATTTTCCACACAAAGAAATAAACACTCTACTAGAGGCTAAGAAAATCAGCTTCGGGAATCGACATTTCTCATCCATCTTCATAGATAGGGTAACATTGAGGAAAAAAAATGATTTAAAAGGCCAATTTTATAGTTTATGTTGAGGTGAAACCTAGGGAAAGTTTTGCTTATTCAAGGAAAATGATGAATTTTCCCACATTTATAATACTTTGATGTTTCTCTTTCTCTCTATTTTTTATTATTATTATCATAATACTGATGTGAAGAATTTCAGAGGCAACAACTTTTCTTTTGGTGCTTTGTAAACAGACTTTGTGAGTCAAGCAAATTATTTTTGGAAGCTGAATGTGGCGCATACGCAGCTTTGGGAACTTCCCCCTCTTATTCCTGTGCACGCTCAGCCTCTCGGTGCCTACAGCGCACCACTCAGGCTTGCTGATGACTCTGACTTAATGTTGTTCCTTCTTGGCAATCACCTCTTCTTCCGACTCTGTGTGCTCAGTAGCATTTCCTTATACCCTAATTTCATATATTCATAGGACTGTCAGGAATTCCAACAAGAAAAGCTCATCCACATTGTTCTCCCCACTGTCGGTTCTAATAAGTACAAATGAATCCCAGGCAATTGAGATTACTGTATACAGTCTGAAGAACACTGTCACAGGAGGATTTTTTGAAATGTTTCTTTTCCTGAACATTCATGATGAGTTCCTAATTAGATAATTTTTGAAAGTTTTCACATACAAATGATATGAAAATTATCCTTTCCACGTATCTTTAGGTAATAATGTATCGGTACTATCATATGTCATTAAAAAGATTTCATCTACAAGAAGGCAGCAAATACAGTATGTACACAAGCATGTGCATGAGTCTGTACATGCATGCATATGTGTGCATGCATGTGTGCAGCCATGTATATTGCATTTGGGTATGCAAGTGCATGTGTGTACATGAATATGTATGTCTGTACATGTGTTTGTGTGTATGTGTAGGTCACGGGACAACCTTAGCTGTCATTCCTTAGGCACCTTCCACTTTTTTGGAGATGGAGTCTCTCATTGGCTTGGGACTTGCCATGTAAGCAACTTTCCATTTCTGCCTTCCCAATATGGGGATTACAAACATGTCATCTGGTGTGGTGTGTTTTTCTTTTCTATGGATTCCTGGGTCAAACATAGGTCCTCATGCTTGTGCAGCAGATAAATTAGTGACTGTACTATCTCCTAGGCCTTAAAAATCTTTTCTTAATAAACTATCACATGGCATCAGAAAAATAAGTGAGCAGTTTGAAAGGACCAAATTGTAGGAATATTTCCTTTCCTAGCTTTCAAAAATATCCATGTATATGTTCTAAAGTGATGCTAAAGATTTGAAGATGATGAGGTTTAAAGAACTGTTGCTTAACTGAACTACACTGTTGCCACATACAGTGCATTAAAACGGCATCATTTAAAGTGGTGTCCATCATAGAATTATTAATGGATTAGATGTTAAATATTTATGGGGATAATGAGAACTGTTGGTACCCCCTTGACAACAGTTGCCTCCGGTACTCCCCACACCTCTCTTTGCTATTGTCTGTAGTTTGCTGTTCTCTTATCTGCAGCTTACAGATTTTTCAGTACTCCCCAAGAAAGAGTCCAGCTTTCAGAAATTAATCAGTACTTTTTACATATGTGAAAACATGATAGAAGCATTCAGGAGATTCGGTGAACAAATTAAACTGGTGTTGTGGTTGAATATGAAACACCCCATGTGCGGAGGACCTGGTGTCATTGTGGTGATGCAAATGACAGCGATTGCACCACAAGCGCTGAGGTCGCATAGGCTAACCCACTGATGGATGCATGATTTGATAGTATTATTGGGTTGGGGGCAGGTTATGGGATGTTTGCCTGTGAAGGGTCCTTTGAACCAGATCTTTTGTCTCCCCTCTTCTCTGCTTTCTGGATACCATGAGGTAATCTTTCACTCTGTCCTTCTGCCTTATCATCGTGTGTGTGTGGGGAGGGAACAGTGTTGCCAACATCAACCAGCTAACTAACCAAACCATAAACACGAAACCTCTTTTTTCTTTTAAAAGCCTTTTCTGAGGTGTTTGTTACAGTGAGGGAGTCTGACATGTTTCCTATAACTGGAAAGTGAAAGATAATTATATTTGATTGTCCAAAAGGAATATATCTTAAACAAAGGTAGTCTTTCTTAAGTATATAGAAATTGGTGCAAAAGGACCATATTACAGTAGTGTGAAATACATATACATATATATGTGAATATATATCACTTGCTTTGTGAAGTTTCACAAATATATATATGTTTATATATAATCACATATTTATATATATACTTTGTGAAGTTCACAAATAAATATATATATGAGAAAGAGAGAGGTGCTTACCTCATGACCATTTAGAAATGCAAAATAAACGAGCCACAGTGTGGCTCTGTAATGTGTTTCCAAAAAGACCAAAATGAAAACAACTTCTGGTCGCTTCAGTCAGAGAACAAGGTTAAAGGTGCTTCCAGGCAGTGGCATTGGCAGTGTCTCCTGAGACAATGTTGGAACAATATGCTGCATTCTGATATTAAATTGAGGCTATGTTGAGGCAAGACCCATTTTAATACCATTCTAGAGTCCAGCACATACATGCCAGGAGAGTTCCTATCATTGCTTCTAAGAGCCCCAGTCTTCAAACACTCCAAATACAACAACTATTGATTAAGGGTAGTAGAGTTCCTATCATTGCTTCTAAGAGCCCCAGTCTTAAAACACTCCAAATACAACAACTATTCATTAAGGATAGTAGAGTGTATTCATTTGCAGTCACACACACAGCAGTGAAAGTCAATTCCGAGGTTATTACTAAAGCATGAAGAATTTAATGTGAATTAAGTAAATTAGAATAGGACACCAAGCAAATGATTGTATTTGCACATACATGTGCATATAATCCCCTCCACCAATGCACAGAGGCAAATGCAGATTATATTTAAAGGCAGAAAGATGGTTTTGAAGCCAAAAAGATGATCATCATCAGCTGCAGCATTCTGGGTTTCGTATTTTGTGTACAGTGCTAAATGTACAATTATTTGTCATTTTAAAAGGAACTATCAAGTGCCAGAAAAAATATAAATAATTTTATATACTACATTAACAAAGTACAGTCCATGAAAGCTCTGTTGAATTAAACTATGCTTGCGAACCAAACCAAGCCAAGCCGAGCAATACCAACAGTAAAATGTACACAGAAAACCAAGCACAGTCAATTGGTGGACACATAGATACAGGGGATTAGTTTCAACATGTGCAATTTCCTCCATGGCACATTCCTTAATGTCATGTTTGAAAGAGGGAACATAAATATTCTTGGTAGCCAAAGGTAATTGACTCCAGGATATACCTTCCTCTCTACCACAGAGTCTAATGTCCCTTATAAAAATGGTATAGCATTGCATGTAGCTTGTCTGCATCCTTATGTGTATTCAGAAAATATCAGTATGGGTTCAAATTTGTGGGTGCAATTAATTATTTTAAATAACATTTATGTGAATCCAAGGATGTAGAACTCTTGGATCCAGAGTCTGTGAGCACAGAGGTCTCAGGGCACTGATTTTTGTGTGTCAAAGAATTCCTGGCAAGGGGTTTAGAGGAAGCCTAGGATCTCATCTGCTACCAGCAGGATGCTCATCCTTTCAAATCCTGAACATCCATGATGGTGCTTTTATTTCCTATCTTAAGACCGCTGACATTATTTCCCTGGGATTTGTAGACTGTTTCCTGACCACTACCTGCATCATTGTTATAGGAGATTAAAAATTATTATAAGTTTCAATGTTCTGCTTATGAAGACATGAGATCCATTTCCTCTGCCCTTGACTCTCGGTAGGTTCTGTGATGTCTTCAAGCCATATAAAGTGGAAGCAATGAAGCTCAGTGACAAACTGGCAGTTTCCACTTTGCATTCTCTGTCACAGTAGCATGGGGTCTTAGGATACCTCAGAAGAGGCTCAAGAAACATTACACAGAGTCTGTCTAAAGTAGAACTGAGTCTACATGGAAGGGCTCAGCACTGACAAAAATCTCAAGCTTGAGATTTAATATAAGTTGGTGGTTTTACATGAGTAACTTTTGGGGTCTAGGTCCACATAGGGATGTTAGGGAGGGTGGGATGGGATGATAACAGAAGGGAATGGAGGGAGGAAGGGGAAGGAGAGGGAGTCAAAGAGCATGTATATAAAAGTATAAAAATTTAATAAATTTATTTAAAAAACTTTTAGGGGTTTTTGTTAAATAACAATGAATAGCACACATGTTACTTTAAAAATTTCAATTTTCCTGATTAAGAGTTGAAAATTATTTGAATGTTAATCATCGTTTAATCACTCATAGAAACAAAATCATCATTCTTACTAGAAAGATTATAATAGGAAAAGGAGGGAGAATGGAGTTTGGGATCAAGATGTGAAAATATCATAAATTCATTATATTCATGTATGAAACACTAAACGAATTGAAAAAACAACAACAAAAACTTAAATAAAACGACTTGATCATGTGTGCACAGGAGGGAATATTTGCCTTTGGTGGGGAGAGGACTACTATCTCTCTCTCTTTGTTATTCAAAAGCCCCAATTTGGATTAAATCTATCTCTTCCATTAGTACATATCTATAGTCCGCAAATGGGCATAAACTCACACTCTATATCGATAGGTTTCAGGAGTAATGCACGACCACTGATTTCAACTACATCTCTATTGTCTTCAGGATCATATTACATTTTCCCATATGATTGCTCTGTTTGTCACCCAGGTTCCTAGCACAACTTTCTCTTTATTCTCAAGCCTTAAATTCGTATTTGACTGACAACATTTGCTCCCTATTTTCCTTCAACAGTAGAAAAAAATCAGAAGGAAAATTACACAGTCCTCACTAGCACCCACCTACTAGCATCTGCCTCCTTTTACTATCTTATTTGTAATGCACGTTTTCTGTCCATGCATTCAAATTAATCTACCTTTTTAGTAGATTATACCTTCTTTGAACACCCAAAAGTCAAGCTTTAACTTTTCTTCTGTCTCCTCTATCAACAGTTTTACTCTCTTTTGGAACTTTTCCATAAAAAACACATATGTTCTAATTCTCCCTATTAAAAAAATTCCCCTACTGATTCCAAATGCCCTCTGGCTAGAGTAATATAATTATGCTTCATTCCAGCAGTGTCTGTATAAGCCTTTCTATCTAGGGTCTCAGTGTTCTTTCTTCTTGGTCCTCAGTTCTCTCTCATGAAGCCCTTTTGTTTCGGACTCTGTTGAATTTGCTTTCATCTAGGCCACCATGCTTTGGTCATGCACTTGTACACATAGTTCAATCTGTACACATCACTGGCATTGCTTCTAGAAGCACTTCTTAGCCTGGCCCCCTGTCACCACGCCTCTCTCACTGGCTTTTCTTTACTGTTTCCTTCTGCTTGTTTTTACTCTTCCTGAACTTTTAACGGAGTTTCTCCAGGCCTCAGCTCCCAAGATCTTTCATTTACTAGTATCTAGTTCTTTGAAATTGACCGTTTGGCTCCACCTGTTCCCTGGGCTCCAGCACGTTCTATCTAATGGCATGTTTCTATACTGGACTCTCCCATGAAACTTGGCCCATGTATCCACATTTCCAGGTAATATTTCTACCTGAATATCTGAAAAAAATCTCACTTTTAACATATTCCTAGCTGGTCTCCTCACAGACTCTCTAAATTGCAAAAATCTATGCTTTTTTCATCCCTATTGTCAAACTAAATGAAACTTCAGTTTTTCAAATGTTCAAGCCAAAAATCTGTAATGCCACCCATTATTCCTTTCCTTTTCTCACACTCCACATGCAATCTCCCAGTATATTCTATACTGTACAATAAATACTTCAGTGAAACATCTATACTGTTACCATCATAGGAATCACAATGTCTTTTTTGAACTATTATAATAAATTCTTAATTGGTTCTTAATTCTGTTCTTGACTTAGGGGTCTATGTTCATAATAAGTCACAGGTACAGTTGAGATGGTTTACTTGATAAAGGCACTTGATCACCAGATATGGTGACCCAAGTTCGAATTATCCAAACCCACAGTGAAGTCTGAGGACTATGAGCATCTCCAATGGAAAGGCAATGGAAGGCATAGAAGAGAATGCCCAGAAGCTCGCAGGTCAGCCAGGCTGCGTATGCATCTGAAAACCAGCAAATTCACTCTGTCTCAGACAATGCAGAAACAAGAACTGATACCCAAGAATGTACTTGGACCTCCACATGCAAGCTGTATCTTGTGTGAAATCATGGACACACACACACACACACACACACACACACACACACACACACGCATACATATACACACACATATTCTTGTGCACACACAAACTTCTCATGGTAATGTTACAAAAAACAGGGTAGATCATGAAAATTTACTGCATACTTGAAAATTGTGTCTCAGATTACTCAGAATTAGAGTCAAAGTCTGGCTCTGTCTAAGTCTTGGGTTTCTCCTTTGACCCCATCCTTCATTCACGTATCACTGATCTCCTAATTGCTCCTAAACTCTCCAGATATATCTTTGTCATGCTTGCTTGTATCAGTGGTGGTACCAATATGTAGCTGCTTCTTCCTTGTTTCCTTACACTCTTTGCTTAAATCTTTACTCCTCAGTGATGTCCATCTGCCTAATCTTGCTACAACTATAGTTCTTTTCCAGAGAGCATCATGTTACTCTTTCTTGTATCACACTTCTTCACAGCATCTATTTACTGATGAGTTTACTACTGATCTCAGCACAAGAATGTCATCTCCACAAGGACAGGTATAATTTAACTTTACTTATTTGTTTGTGTGTGTGTGTGTGCGCGCACACGCGCGTAGGTGCACATGTGTGTCAGAGGGCACTGTGTATTCCTGTGGAATTCCTCTGCATTGTATGTGAAGGGTGACTTTGGAAATCATCCTGGATTGTTTCGACCTCCTTTCTGCTTTATTTTGGAATTTTCCAGATTCTGCCCACCAGAACCAGAAATACAGGCTGCTATAATTTCTGCCTGGAGTTTTAACATGGCACCTGGGACTCTGCTTGCAAGGCAGAGTCTTAACCCTTGAGCCATCTCTCTAGCCCAAAGAACAGGTATTTTGGTCCATTTGAATCACATCTTTGTCACAACAGATATAGCAGCTCTGAGAAAAAATAAACACTCTGTAAATATCTGTGGATAGAAAAGAATGAATGAACACAGCAAAAAGTAACTGGTCTCAGTGCATCATAACAAGCTTTGACAAATTAGAAAAAGAATATCGAGTAATAGTAAAATTCTGAAACACCTGAATAGAAGTTAAAAATGACCATTAATTCTATAAAAAGTTATATGTATTTATTAAAAAGCATGGCTTTCCTACATATGTCTAAAAGGGATCTAATGATATCCATGGATAGTACTAAAATTTTATAACCTTTTGGAAGGCAATTTGTCTTGGTATATAATTTAGATTCCACTCTGCTTAAGAACTCCTTGGTAGGGCTCTATTATAATTGGCATTTCATAGTTGAGAAAATTCAGGCATGGAGAAATTATGCAATTTGTCTTCGGGCATGCAGAATGTAAATAAAGTAACACTGGCATTAAAATGATTTTCATCAGAGTTGAAATATTTAATCACTGTTTATAACTTTCAGTTTTGAAGTTGAAGACACAGGAGGGAGTTTCTGGTATTAAGCAATTTGTAGTTGAGGCCGTTGGAGTCTGGAAATTCTTCACTTAATTGTTGTGTTATGTGGTACTCTGGCAGGAGGAAGATTTTTAACAAAGGCATAATCATTGGGTTGTCCTCAGAGTTTCATATTAGCTTGCTTATGAAAAGTACATGTGGCATTGTAATATAAAAGTAGAGCCCACTACCCAAATGACTACTCCATTTGATTCAGTCTTAGTTGGATAGTGACAGAATATGACTTTTTTTCTGAGTCAAGAGAAAAGACTGCTTCTTTTTAGCTTCTTTCTTAAATTATGTCCCCTCCTTCTTCTGATCTTGTAAACTAATCTTGATTTTTTTAAACAGATTGTGCAATATTTCTGAAAGGGATATTTTAGGGATTAAAAAGGCTTATATTTTAACTATTTCAAGCCAGCCAAAGCCTAACTGATGAAATAAAATTGTTATAATTCAAGGTTAATAATTAAGTGGTTAATTTTTAAATATAAATTTTACTTGTGCTGGATTGATTTTAGAACTTGAGTGAATTACATATTCAAATCGTTCATTAAAAAAATGCTTTGGTCCATGCGATCTTTGCTATATGATCTATACCTTTGACTAAATTTCCAGGTTTCACTGAAAGTTTTCAAAAGTCTTCTATTTCTATTTCACTTTGAAGGTGGACTGCTATGATTTTTTTTTTTAATCCGCTCTTGAAAGTGTGGGTCCTACTCTGTAGAACACTTCTTAGGAGTTCCATCAGACTGGGAGTAACCAATATTGCTTCCTTTGGCAACATTTTTGGGCCAAGCAAGGGAGACAAGAAAGGGGTAGGAGTGGTTCAGACTGTTGTTCAGTACCTCCTGCATTAAGCCAGGGCTGAAACCCTTTTAGTAAAGAGCATTAAAAGAATCCACCCATCCATTATTGTTAGGGAGAGAAACATATGATAAGATCGCTTTTAGGAAATGTGACACAATTGTTTTTGTGTAATGGAATTAAGACATTCTATGGCCTTTACTATTGTTTGTGCTCTCAAAGAATATTTTTGAATATTAGTAATAGCTCCAATTTAAAATTTTCTTTTACTTTCCAATTCAAGTGAATGTTTTGAAATCTATTTACCTTGTGATAGTCCAATGGTGTTTTCCAGTCTTTATGACAGGGCTTGAAAGATATTCACTTAAAAGACAAATTTTCTAAGTGGACTTTGTCTTATTTAGGGGTCGAGAATCTCTGGCAAGCTATATACATTTTCATAGCAAAGTTGATCTAATCCAATGTGACTCTGAAACAAAAGGGATATATGCTCTTTGGTTATATTAACACAGACTTGGTTGATTCCATTTCCTAATTGTTGTGCAAGGTGTATTATAAGAGTGGCATAGCCGAGTCTTATAGTTGTTCTGCTTCTAATGTTTAGAAGAAACTGTTGATATTCATTGCAGCAACTTGTATGTTCACCAATGATGAATAAGGACTCACTTTTTTCTTTTCCTTGATTTTTTTTTCTTTTTCTACTTTTACAACCATATTGAATATTCATCCCAGCTTTCCTTCCTCCCTCCTCCCTCCCATCCTCTTCTTTCCCTACACCATTTCGTCCTACTCCCTCCCACCCTTCACCTGGACGCCTCTATGGACCCCAGGTTCACTCTAGTTTGTCTCCTCCTGTGGGGGGGGGTGATCAGGCCTCTGTGGCCTATCAAGTTAGCTCTCTTCAGGACACCCCATTGATATGTGCATTTCCCTTTACTCATTCAGCTTTAGACACACAGATTTCTTCTGTAAGTTCTCATACTATGGGTATAGTAACAGCTACCTACAGAGCAGTTTGACGTACCATCTGTCTTCCTACCTATAGGTTTATTGGCTGTCTTCCCTATTGATCTATTTTCTTCCTCTTTTCCAGGTTCTTGTCCTAGTTTACAGTAACAAGGATGGATACCATTCTGACAAGCAGGTCTTGAATCCCACCAGAAAGCTGTTAATTGTCTCCTTGATACTCATGCCATTATTACACTGGTGATCACCTGTTGGCATGGTGATCTATATTGCAACTTACACATCTCATACTGTTGATGGAGCTTGTGATTATTTCTTCCCCCAGCATTCCTTGACGTTTTTAACCATTCATTTTATTCAATGATAGTGCTTGTGATTGGAGTAAGATGAAATCTCAAGGTAGTTTTAATTTGAAGTTCCCCGATAGTTAAAAAAGCACTTTAAAAAGCATCTGTAGATATTTATGTCTTTTTAAAGAACTCTCTGTTTAGCTCTGTAACCCATTTATAACTGGGTTTTTTATTGATGTATAATTTTTGACTTTTCTGTGTATTGTAGATATTAATCTTCTATCAGCTGAACATCTGGCAAAGATTTTTTTTTCCCATTCTGTAAGGTGATTTTTCAAAATTCTTTCCAGAACAGAAGCAATTTAATTTACACTTGCTGATTGTTGGCCTCATTTCTTTCAAAACTCTTGACATAACCTTTCTATTTCTTCCTGTAGAAATATCAGAGTTTCTGGTCTAACTTTCATGTTTTGGTATTGTTATTGTGCAAAGTGAAATACAAGAATTGTGTTTTATTCTTGGACATGTGTCTATCCAATCTTTCCAGTGTCATTTAATAAAAATTCTTTCCTTAGTCAATGTGCATTTTTAGCATCTTTGTCAAAAATCAGCTGGTTACAGTATGGGAATTCAATCGTGGGTCCTCAATTCTGTTCTATTGATCAATGTGTCTTTGTGCCAGTACCTTGTTTTTTGCTTTATTACTTTGTCTCTGTAGTATAATTTGAAATATTAGGATACACACACACACACACACACACACACACACACACATACATGCATGTGTGTATGTATATAGTAGTATTTTAATTTTAATTTATTTATTTACTCTGTGTGTGTGTGTGTGTGTGTGTGTGTGTGTGTGTGTGTGTGTGTGTGTAAGAGAGAGAGGGCATTGCGTGTACCTGTGGAGGACCAAGGGTGACTTTGGAATCATCCTGGATTTCTTTTACCTCCTCTGGGATTTCCCAGGCTCCACTCACCAGAGCCAGAAGTACAAGCTGCTGCTGTTTTGACCTGGCGCTTTCAGGTGGGACCTGGGATCTGAACTCAGGACCTTCTGCCTGTGAGACAGAGTCTTAATCTCTGAGCCATTTCTCTAGCCCGAAGTGTTTTTATTGTACAGAATTGTTTTGACTTTCTGTCATCTACCTTTTATACTTCCTTATGAGTTTTAGGATTTGTTTCAATTGTTATAAAGAATTGCATTGAAATTTTGATGGGGTTTGCTTTGAATCTGTATATTATAAGATGACCACTTTTACAATATCAACCCATAAGCATAGAAGGTCTTTCTATCTTTTAGTGTCTCTCTCAATTTTTTCCTTCAGTATTTTAAACTTTTTATTGGATTGGTCTTTCACTTTCTTTGGTAGGTTTATTCTGAAGTATTTTATTATTTTTAAGGCTATTATTAATAGGATTGTTTTCCTTGTTTCTTTCTCATTATGTTTGTCATTTGTGTATGTGGATACTGTTGATTTTTGCATGTTGATTTTAAAACTTGTCATGTTGCTGAAAGTGCTTATCAGTCCTAGGAATTTTCTGGTGGAGTCTTTGAGATACCTTATGTATGAAGCCCTACCATCTGCAAATAGGGATATACTGACCTCTTTTTCTATTCATATACCTTTTATTTCCCTCTTGTATCTTATTGCTCTAGTTCAGAGTTCAACCACTATATTGAATAAGAATGGTGAATGTAGATACTCTTGCCTTTCTTCTGATCTTAGCAGAATTGATTAAGATTTCTCTGGGTTGTATGAGGGTGGGAAGAGGTGGAAAGACAGGTGGAGGAAGGGTTAGGGAAAGAAAATTTGAAAAACTGATCCTGCATTTCATCATAGAAGGGGAAAGGCCCATAGGGTCCCACCCCTCCCTGAAGGACAATTTGTAGTTAACAAAAGCTGGGGTAAGAGGCCTCAGTTTTTCAATGGTGTAGCAACTGATAAGTTGTCCCTGCTCCAGTAAATAACTTTTTATGTATGTTCATGCGGGCAACCCTAATTAAGCTCAGTGGTTCACACACACACACACGCGTGCACACACACACACACACAAAATTAAAGTAGAAAAGAAGAAAATACTTCTCAGCCAAAGAAGGGTGACTGAAACAAGGATACAGATGAATGACTGAAAAAAATCATTACAGACATGTATGAAAGTGTCAAAGTGATAAAATAAAAAACAATAAAGCCTGAAGGGATAAATTCAATTAGTCCCATCTATCTCAAATGTATGCAAGTACTGAAATGTCACTTGTACCCGTAAATATGTGCATTTCTGTGTATCAATTTAAAATAAAAATACTCTTTAAAAGAAAAAATACTTTTATTCTATCTACTGTCTGTGGAATTGCAAAGAGAAGAACAGAAATTTGTGGGATACCTCTTTAAGAATTGTTGGTCAGGGAGTTGCCATAGGTCTCAAAACTACACAGGTTCTAACAATTCTTGGTTGCTTACCAGAAATAGGTGACATGACCGTTTTGTTAAAGACACTACACTCTTTGGTCGCAAAATGTAGATATCAAACTAGAACTGACATGTATGTTTTCTCCCTGCTGCCTGGATTTCATAGTGTGGAAAAAAATAATCAATAGTTTCATCTAGTTGTGAACCCTGAAAACTACCATTCCAACCTCTGAGGCAACATGTGCCCATTGGTTTAATAATGGCATGACTGTTACAAAGGTCACAAACTACTTTCTGACTGGATTTTAGGCCCACTTCATAAGAGAAACTCTTAACCCTGTCAATGCCCATGGCTGGGAATGTCAGAGATCTTAAAGGAGAACCTAATACTGTTATATTGCCAAGTAGACTTGGTGTCAAACTATCTGCTCTTTTTTTTTAATCCCCATAGGGTTACTGCTGCTGTCAGACTTATGAGAGCTGCTTCTTTTTGCAGTGGATAGCTGTTAATGTAAGAACTATTAAGCAGGCAATGAGCCCATCTTGACCTTTTTTGTTGTCAGATTTAGAATACAACTTTGTTGGATACAGCCATCTTGTTGGGCTATTTACTTTCAGTACTTGAAATATATCATTCTATTTTTTCTGGGTTTTTAGTGTTTCTGATAAAGGATCAGTTTTAAGTGAGTTTGTGGGGTTCCCCCTTCTTGTTTCTCTGTTTTTTATACATGGAATTTTTACTACAACACACCATGGAGAAGTTTTCTCCAGTCACATCTATTTGGGGCTTTGTACAAGTCTTGTATTTAGATGATAATTTCTTTTGCCAATTTGAGCATTTTTTTCCTCCTGTGATTTCAAGTGACTAGATTCCTTGTTCCTTTCATTTCTATCTCAGATTCTTCCTTTATCCCACAGACGTTTAGGTTTGGCCTCTCAATTTTGTCGTAAATTTCTTGAGCATTACAGTCATTATACAGTGAGTTTTCCTGTTAATCTCTGAGTGTAGCATTTCCTTGCCTTCCGTTATTAACATTTTTTTCTTTTGCTTGTTTGAGTCTCTTAGTGATGTTTTCCATGTTTTTTTTCTTTTAAACTTTTCATTTCCAACATTCCTATTTATATTTTCCCAAATATCAATTTCCCTGTTGAATTTTTCTTCCATTGCTTACTTTTTTTTGTTCTTATTGCTGATTTTGTCATCCATGTTGATGACTTTTTCCTGTCTTTTATGGACTTTCTACTTCAGGGCTTGTTGAATTCATCTGTTTGTGCCTTCTTTATGATCATTGGTTTTTTGTAGTAGTATATGTTAAAAATCTTCATGTAACATTTTTACCTATTTCAGTCTTTTGATTTGGTAGTCAAAGAGTAATTATCTTGCTCCTCATATTTTTCCATGTTTCTGTAATGTGACTAAAAACATTTTGGTTTAGATATTTCTTCTGGTTGCATTTGATAATCTTCCCGTTGAACAGACACTCTTTAGGACTTAACCCCGAATTTAGCTACTGAGAAGACAAATATAATAACAACAGCATGAAGCAGTATAAGAACCAGTAATACAATAAAAGCACATAATATATTATCAAAGTCAACACACCACATAGTCAATTGCATCTTGCTATTTATTCTTGCACTATTTACAATAGTTAGGAAATAAGACAAACTGTCTTCCATTGACAGATGAATGGATACAGAAATATGGTACACATATTTAATGGATTTTTTTGAGGCACAAAGATAAATAAAATAATGATAGTTGCTGAAAAATGGAAGCAACTTGAGATTATCACGTCCAGCAAAATAAGCCTGACTCAGAAAGACAAGTGTTGCAAGGTCTTTCTTTCATATGCAGACTCAAGAGGGTTTTGTGTATGTGTGTGTTTGTATATGTGTGTGCATGCGTGCACACACGCATGCATGTACAGTAGGAAGAGAATAATAAGAGGAGAAGAAGAGACTCCAAGGGAAAGCAGAGAAAGGAAAACAGAGAGAGTATAGAGTGCATGCTAATTGAAAGCAGAAGAGTTGATGAGCGAGGAAGGGGACCAACTAAAGTAAGCTGGGAAGGGAAGGGAAGGCTGGGGGAGTTCAGAGGTGAAGGGGTGGAGAACAAGTATAATAACATATATATATGGAAATTCCATGATGACGTCCATTAGCTTATATGCTAACTGAAAAAAATAAGAAAATACTTAAAAATATTATGAAAGACATGCACATATGCACACACACGTATAAATGCATATGAATTAAGTGAATATCTATGTACAAGATTTGTTTTGGAATTACACAGTAATCTAACCCTAATTGTTTCTGAAAAACTATTTTAACTAGATTTTTTTACTTTTCTTTGTGTTTGTGTCACAATTTTTGCTATTTGTTTAGCTTTTGTCAGTTTATTCATTCATCCTTTTTTAAATTGTGACATATTTTATTAGTTTCTTATTTATATTCAAAATGATTTTCATGTAATCTAAGTAACTTTTAATACATACTACACTTATGTAAATTTATTGAGCTTTCTCAAGAATTTTGTTGTGTGACTTTTTAGATTTATTTTTTGTTTCTCCTAATTTTTAATATTGAAATATTGCTTAATTTCCTCGCCTCTTTTCTTTATATTTACTTATGCCAACAGCCACACATCAAGTTCACATGCAGCAAATTGCATCGACAAGAGACTACTGTATAATAATGATAAAATGTATAGCATAGCAAATGCACAAACTAAAACTAGTCATTTGATTCATGATGTAGTTGTGTGTAGTTGTAGGTGCTGTTCTTATGTGACTGGAGAAGCAGTGGCTTGTTTTAATCTGTGTGCAATAATAATGTGAGTGTTCATCTGTTTCAGTGTTGTGAGGGCTTCTGTATAATCTTATGGAACCACATTATATCTGCTGCCTACACTTGACCAAAATGTTACCTTACCATTTAATTACTTGCACACAAAAATGACTAGAATGTACACACGGATATAGAAATTGTTATACTAGCAAAGAGTCAGACGTGACAATCAAGTCAACTGTACAATGAAGATGTTAAGCAACTACTTTATAATTTTAATTCTCCTGTGTATATGCATTTTCTGTATGTGTTTGGTTGTATGTGTCTGTTCATGTGTGAACACGTGTGTATCCCTGAAAGAAACCCAAGGTTAATACTGAGAAATATCTTTGATTGCTCTTCCATCTTATTCTTTTGAGGCTGAGTCTCTAATTAATCCCAGAGTGCTCCATTAGGATTAGACTCCCTAGCAAGCTCACTCTGGGGATCCCAGTGTATGCCTTCCAGAGCTAGAATTATAGGTGAGCTGCCATAGTCACCTGGCATTTTACCTGAGATCTGTGGATCCAAAGTCTGGTCCTTTTGCTTGCCCAGCAAGAACTTTAGTCACTGAGTACTTTCCTCGGCTATTTTTAATCAAATAAATAAATAAACTCATACATTAATAAATTTACATAGAAATAAAAGAGAATTGAATTGCTGTTTCTGAATGGGTTCAGAATGCTTTCATATTTTTTATTTTCTTCATTCCTGCCACTCTGCTTTATTCATTAAGCAAATTTAAATAATATTCATTAACTTTTTATTTCAGAGGTAAGTTCTCACTAACAGCTTTGACTGACTTCAAACTCAGCCAGGACCATTATTTTGTCTTTAAGCAACATGGATGTTTTTGTATCCAATAATTTTTTCCTGACATTTGTCAAGTTTTATAACTTTGCATATGACAAACACTCAGACACCATTTGCCTTGAGGTCGTTACTCACTGTCTTTTCTTTTGAACCACACATCCCCTCAAATTGGCTTTGATTCATTTTTTTGGTTGAATGAACCACTTCTTTGAGTACTTTTTCCAAGGCAGATCAATGGGTCACACTTCCTGAGTCATCACGTGTCTGGGAAGGTCCTGCTACCCTCAATAGTGAGTGCCGAGCTGCCTGAAGATGAAATTCTTGGTCACCAGCTTTCCACGCCTTGAATAATCTTTCTAATAGGATATGATCCAACTCAGTCTGGGGAAGAGAAACCTCTTAATATCTTTAGAGGTCTGTAGCTTTCTATGATTTTTTAGGCAGGAATTCTTAGGATGTTATCACTGGGTTCCAAAAAATACAAGATAAACTGTCTAATTGTGGGTTGGTTTTTGTTACTAGCTAATATCTCAGATCACTGAATCTCTTCTCATTGCTTCTTTAACCCCTTCGTGCTCTGGATTTGATTCTCTGATACTTGATGTCTTTTGTCTTCATATCTGAGTTGAAGATGACCTCTTAGATTTTCCCACCTCAATATTTCCTTCAGCTTTCTGTGGGAAGTAGTCAACTATTTATTTAGCCGATTACAATGTTTGGTGGTAATGATTTTAACATGTATGAATCATTGCTAGTAACAGACTTTATTGATAGATGTTTATTTCTTTCATATTTAGCTAGGGGTAAGGAGATGATCCATCTTTGAATGTCTTTGAATAATCTTTTGGTTGTTCTGCTATATTTTGCTCATCATTGATTTTTTATGCTGCACATATGTGACTTTATAGTCATTAGCATAAAAAATCAGATAGCAGTCCAGTAATTGAAATATACAGAAAATCACAAAGGGATGAAAGTTATATTTACCATATAGTTTCTTAATTTTTTTAATATTATGGCAACAAGACCAAGTAGACAAACACTGGAAATGCAGTGTGCTGTGCTGAATAGTTATTGGATCTGTTTGATCTTACTTGTTACCAGTAGATATAGCTCACAGACTTACTCAGGAAATTTCTCCCTGTGTTTTATAGTTATACTTATTTGTATTTAAAGCCACAAATTTAATAAAATCATCTCATCTATAAGAGATAGAAATTTCCAGTACCAATAGTTTCAAGGAACTGGATTCTCTTTCCCTCTTTGTTGTTGAATGCATAATGGTCCATTAAAACAACAATATGTTTGGTGAAAGGGTAGGATCAGCCACCTAAATATGGGTATAAAAAAAAGAAAAAAAAAAGAACTTATGTCAAAAAGCTTCACTGACTAATTGGAGAACTTCTAGCTATTAGCTGTGTGACTGTATCCCCATTGAAAATATCTCTATTATTCACAGATATTGAAACTATACCATATGATATGGTGATATAGAATATCATTTCATATGTTACCATGGACTTGCATCTGATTTCCATCCTGGCCACATTACTGGCCAAGGGGCCTTCAGCAGCAAGTGTCTCAGATTTCTCATGTCTACAGGCTAGTTAGAATCTCTTAAGACAATTTATAAGCCTATAAAAAATGAAGTCAACTCAAACATATTTGGAGGGAGTATTGAATATATTACATGCTATCATCACATAGCCAAAAGGAAAAGGTAACTTCTTATGGGAGTATGGAATTACAGATATCACGTATGTTTTACTTTTAGTGTGTTATCATACCTCAAGCAATAGTCAATAAAATGAAGAGTATTAGTGACTTTTAATAATGTCCACATGAAAAAACACAAGACTTGTTTGTCACCGGTTTCCAAACCTGTTTTCACATCAGATCATAAACCTGAGTTACAACAAGGACCTGGTAAAATGTAGCCCTAGGTGGATGTTCAGTATTTGTGAAACTCTTCAGGTGATTTCAATGATGGACTTTAGAATGAAGTAAGAAATGCATGAAAGAGGAGCACAGAGAGATGAATGAAGATGAAGCAAAACAAAAAATGCCCTGAGATGTTCCATTTCAAACCCAGAGCAATTAAACAACTTTAGAAGTAACAGGCATGTTACTAATTCTTGGTCAGAGAGGTCTCAAAGCTCTCCAAACACAATGGGCTTTTACCGTTTCTCTTGGTTGCTGTTCTGAAACTCAAGACTTTATTGCTGAAGACACAACACATAGATCATAGGACATGGACCAAAAATACCAGTTGAAACTGGTCTGGAAGCTTCCTTATATAGTACCAGAGAGTACCATGGAGGTGAAAAGCAATTGAAGGTCTCAACAATCTGTGAAACCTGAAAATTGCAATAACAATAACCATGGCAAGGGGTGACCATCAGTGTAATA
Organism: Typhlomys cinereus; assembly: GCA_023101885.1. Taxonomy (NCBI): domain Eukaryota; kingdom Metazoa; phylum Chordata; class Mammalia; order Rodentia; family Platacanthomyidae; genus Typhlomys; species Typhlomys cinereus. The sequence goes on along the minus strand of JALPQD010000326.1, from coordinate 2,329,992 downwards.
GTGGCATGAATATCAAGGAAGTAACCTATAGCTTTCCGGTTGATTTTAAGGTCTGCCTGTTAAGGAGCACATTCCTGTTACATAAACTAAAATAAGAAACTATGAATGGGAAGGACATAGGTTCCATGGGAATTGCATGCTATTAATGTTTAGCTATGAAAACATTACCTCAAACTCTCTTTTAAATACCTGTTATTATTTCCATAAATTGGAGGAGCACTCAGCACTTAACCTCAAAGCCTCCTTCTACAATAGTAGTGTCTTATTACAGAAAAGCATAACTGTCCAAAATGCAGAAAATAAATGACTTTGAATTGTTTAGCTCTAGTCAAGACATCTAAGCCAACCCCACCGAAGCCTCAGGAAACATGGAAAAGAGGAGGCAATAAAATTTGAGAGCTTGAAGTGCGACAGGGGTGAGTATACATTATCTCTGGATATGACAGGACTGTGGTATATGTGAATTCATGGCTGATATGGATACTTTCACAAGACCTACATGTCATCTGTCCTATAAACATCTCATCATGGAAGGGGAAAGGTCTCAATAAGCTCTACATCTACCTGACAGACTGATAAAAACTAGTGCTATCATACTAATGGGGAGCCCAAGAAAGGGCTCTGGGCTATGCCACTGAGTCCTTACCCCTCACTAAGGTGGAGGACTCAGAGAGAGGTTTGGCATTCACACAAAAAGATGCTCCAGGGGATGGGAGGAGGTTAGGGACAGACACTGAGAGAAGGGGAGGGAGGGAGGGGAGTAAAAGGAAGGGGAAAAGGGGGGAGAATGCAAAGGGGGATTGGGAGGGGTGGAGAAAGGGAGAGGATGGTGTACCTATTGAGCTTGTATGATTGGGAAAAAATAAAATGTGGGAGAAAAATAATTCCATAATCATATTAAAAAAGACTAATGCTGACAGGGAAATAAAGGAAGATGCTTTCCTCAATGGTACATCTGATACTAGAATATGAATTATGAAAGGCATATGTTATCAAAGGCAAGCTAGATGAAACACAGTGGGGCACACAATTGAACGACTTAAAAATTGGAAGGAGTCTGGCAGAGGATATAAAGAGTTATAAGCGGAAAAGTAAGGTTGGTGGGATTGGGGATTAAAGAATAGAAATATTGTAACTACACTATATATGTGCATGCAACACTAAAAAATAAAACATATATTTAAGGAAGAAATGTGTGAATGAATTTCTACCTATGCAGGAACAATTTAAAATGACTTAAGTTTAAAAGCTTGTTTAGTTCAATGGCTTTTTTCAGTAATGTGAATCATTGAGAAAGAAGATGACAAATATTTTTTTAAAAAAGCAAATGCAACAAAGAATTTTCTAAATTTATTCTCAAATAAGAAAGTTTTTTAAAAATAATATCTACTTAAATTCTTCAAAGGTTAAGAAATCGTAGCAATCACAATTCTGATTTTTGAATGTTTCTCACATGCCCTTTGTTATTAAGAATAGCAAGAGCATTTTATCAGTTTTGGTGCAAAACAAGCCATGCAAGACATTCTTTATAAGAGAACATGCCTCATCACCCAGTGCACTGTGTGTCGCTGATGTCACTGGTCTGAAACAATTTGTTTGCTGAAAGTCTCATCAAATTAATGACAGTGATAAATTCAAGAATTTTAAATGTAGCTTCTGACCATTGTTGAGCCCACATGATATCCACAAATGTCTAGGACTATTGTTCTTTTTATTTAATGACCAGCCCACAAAATATGTAAAAGGGCATTTTACATGTTATAACAACTTCTAATATGCATGGTATGGGGCTGTGGAGAAGACAGCAGCACACCAAGATAGACCACATTGAGCCACTGAGACCTTGATTGAGGGTCTCATAAAGGATTTTCTATGTGACATCCTTAAAAAACTTATAGATGTTGTTGGGCAGGAATCTATGATTGAATAGTTTCTCAGGAGAAAATCTGTTAAACAATTTGGTGGCCTCACTCCATGTCTCACTTACTTCTTTATTTAGCTACATGTAATTGATCTGTATTTTTTTAATATATTTTTAAATTTTTTTAATTCAATTGTGCGTGCATGCGTGTGTGTGTGTGTATGTGTGTGTGTGTGTGTAGAACCATGGACGAATTCGGGAACCACCATGGACACCTGCACCTCCACCTTGTTTACTCTGTCCTGGGATTCACAGGCTCCACCCTACCAGGACCGGAAACGCAGGCTGCACCCGCTTCTGCCGGCGTCTATACGTGGGGTCTAGGATCCTAACTCAGGACCTTCTGCCTGCAAGGCAGAGGCTTAACCCCTGAGCCATCTCTCCAGCCCTTGATCTGTATTTTATTAAAGCCACACGCAAGCACCCTAAACATTATGCATGCTAAATATGCAAAACGACAAAAGTTGATTGAGTAAAATCATGAATTAAGGACAGGTTAAAGTAAATATCATTTGGATAAACAGGCATGAGAGGAAAGAACCATGGCAAAGAACTATTCTGTAATTGACTAGATAAAAAAGTTGTTGATGAATGTAGGTTAACCAAAGTCCCCAAAAGTTCTAATTCAGTAGACTTCTACAATTCAGTAGAATTTCTCATAGGTCTGATATATATAAAATATAGAATTTGTAACCTATATAAAAACATACTTGAAAGAATAATTTAGATTTCATTATTAGTGCTTGTTTTGTTATATGCATGGACTTTTTTGAAGTAAAGGTACTTTTAAAGGAATTCAGATTTCTAACACTGGTATGAATTGTTCTTAAGGCAATGAGATCTTAACCTCCATATTGACATTACCTTCAAATGTCTTGTGGGAAGGACATTGAAGATATCTTATTTCAATGTAAACGCAAAGCATGAGAAGCATTTTCCCAACTCCACATACTTTTAAGAACTTGTGATAATTTTGTTATTGCAATGTCTATCTTGAATGCCACATTTTGTCATCTTGAGAAAGATCAATAAGTGCTTACCTATTCTCTAGGGATGTTAATTGTCTAGAAATGGCCCTGCAGGAAATGGAGGCCAGTGCTCTGGGACAGACAGAGCTGAACTACAAGGTCAGCAAAAATTTCCCCAGGAAATAGGCACTCAGCAAGATCTGCTTTCTTACTTACAGGTTTTCTCCTGTCTCAATTTTACTCTGGATGGTCTCAGGCCAGATTTCTCTTTATCTTCTTAGTCCATTGCTTAGCACACAGTTAGGGCGAGATTTATTTTTAGATAACATGGCATGATGCTCAAGGCTACATACACAATCAATAGTTGGACCAGTATTCTGGCCAGCTGAGTGGAAATATTCACTTTCAAAAGACCTCTCATAAGTCAGAGTGTGAGAGTCACATTAAAACAGGTGTTCATAAAACACAATCTCTCTCCTGAAAGTGACACTTGACCTGTAATACTTGCATATGAAAAATTATTTTCTGCTCCACAAATGTGCATTTCAAAAAGAGATCTGAAACCTTCTTATGCATGTATGGATTTTCAGAAAGCCACCTTTCTCCTTCAGTCAGTTTAATTCTCTTTAAAAAATAAAAACAAAAATTCTAGGTCTAATGGGAATACAACAGTATGTGCATTGAGGCATTTTCCTTCACGCTAAGAGAAATGTCTTATGCAATTTTCCCTACCTTCTGTCAATCAAATCAGACTCTTTTCACTTCCATGGTTTAACATAATTAATCTTTCTTGCTCATTACCTATGATCTATTAAACGCTGATGTAGTGGGGTGGAAACTTAAAGCTTTTGTGTTTATCCTATGACTGAGTGTTATCACTATTCATCTCAGATTCTTTTGTGCTTCAGAATTAGATGGTATAAGAAGCATAATAGAGACCCCCATTTCTTTTGCCACGAATCCTGAAGTCAGTTGCAAGATTTGGGTTTAATCATGAAGTCAGTTGCAAGATTAGGTTTTAATCAAGCTGGTAGATGATCTTGTTACACATCATGTGAGTTTCCATGGAAAACAAAAGCTGTGAAAACTGATGCCTCTGATTCCATGTGTAAGCACTGCTACTTCAGATTCTGGCCTTGACAATTGTCAGGCTCAATAACTCTCAATATTGTAGTGTATAAAATGGGACTCATAACTCCTACATACTGCAGAACATTTGGGTAGAGTCATATGACTGCCAGACTATTATTCGCGTAGTACTTATAGGAATGTAGAAGGATGGGAAAACATAATAGAAAGGGAGAGATGAATTGGCTGCTCCCTAATGGTATGAACAGTGCGATGCAAACAGAAGATGCACAGAATCAGAGCACAGCTGCAGAACGTACATAAAAATATTCTACCTAAAAGGGAAACCAAATGGATCACAAATGAAAATTTGTACAAAGCATTTGAAAAGCTCCACCTCACTGATCAGAGAAATAAAAAAAATAAACAACAATGAGATGTATTTCTCTGCCCTGATAGGGTGTCCATAAAAAAGACGAATATCATCAAACATTGATGTGGACGTGAAGAATTTAAGAGGGGCATGGTAATTACTATAGTTATTATGGAAACCAGTATGACAAGCCTCCAAAAGTGAAAAATAGAACTTACATGTGAGATAGCAATCACACTTGAGTACCCTAAGAAAATGAAACCAGTTAAAATCAGTGCAATCTCCATATCCATCTTTTTCAAAACTATTCACAGGACCAAGAATCAGTTAAATGCTCATCAATAGGCACATGGATAAGGAAAATATATAAGTATATACACATGCAGGAAAGAGACTACTACATATCCATAAACAAGGGAATCCTGTTGTTTAAAAACATCTCTCTTCATGAGTCTAGAGCTACTCACTGTGTTAATAAAATAAACTGGACACCAAGAAACAAATCCCAATCTCAGTCGCATGTAGAATGGGAACAAGTTCATCTATTATGAAGATCAAGTAAAATGGTGTTTCTGGGGTTGGCATCCCTGCTAAGGGAAGAGATAGAAAAACATCAGTCCAAGATGAAATTTTCATTAAATTGGAGAATTTCAATTGTATTGCATGCATCTGTATTGCATGGTGATTGTGATAAATAATGCGCCTTTGCAAAAATGACACATGTATTAGGTAATGTGCAGTTCTAAAATTAAATCTTTTTTTTTTTTTGGTTTGTTTTAGTTTCAGGCAAGATCTCACTAAGTAGCCCAGGATGCTTTCAAACTCTCTATCCTCCTGCCTATATTTCATTAATACTGAGATGTCAGTATGTCACCATGCCTGACCTAGGACGGCACAGATTAGTTAGCTTGAATTAGCTATGGAACAATGTATGTGTATAAAAAATCACTGGTATATGACAAACATTTTAATTGTACTTGTCCAAGAAAATGCATCAAGAAAAAGTGTTTAAAAAATACCTATCAGGACCAGCAAGACGGTTCAGCCAGGGAAGGTGACCTGAGGCAGATTCCTGGAATCCACATGTTAAAAAGAGAGAGCTGACTTCCAAAAGTTGTCCTCTGACCTTATATACCTAGTGATATGCTTATGGGGGCACACACCAAGTGAATCAATAAATAAAAATAAATAGACAAATTAAAAATAAACTTTTACCAATTTTATTTTAATATTTGGATATCATAGGAGCAGGTATCCTTTGGTGGGGGATGGGGGTGGGGTGCTGAACAGGACAGCTGCTTGTTAACTGTGAAAACCAGAGGCAAATGCTTCTCCTCCACTGTCTCTGCCTGTCAATGTGTATGGGAAAGCAATCTACTCAGCTGTTGGAATAATGCAAATCCCCCTCTCAACCTTTGCCCCAGAAACCTCCAGATACCTGAGACAAAATAATTGTCTATTTCGTCTTTGTATGAACAATGACCTCATTCTCCACTTTGTTTCTCGTACATTGACATGGTCCTTACGCTCAGAGCAGTTGTTCATGGTCAGCTGCACCAATTAAGGTAACAGTTTTCCAGTGTGGTAGTCAGAAATGACCAGAGACTCAGAATGAGCCTCCAGGGAAGGACTCACATGTTCAGATGAAACTATAATACCAGTAAAGAGGATACCTGTTGGATCTCTCTCTCTCTCTTTTTCTCTCTCTCTCTCTCAAAAAAGAAACCTTAGGAGACATGAACACCTGGTGACATGGTTTGCTTAAATTCATTTAACATTTTTTTTTCTTTCTGTAGGGGAATTAGCAGAGTGCTAAAGGTTTTAAAGAATTCAGATGAAAAGCCATCTGTTCCCTGGGCTTTGTTCAATCTCAATTTAAGGATGGCTTTGGAGATTTCCTATTCCCTAATTAATTCTTCTAGATGAGCTTGTGGGGTTGGCTCAATTTATTTTTTGAAAGATGGAAAAAATGCTCCCATCAATTAGTTCTTTGTTATGCTGTGACTGAGATGGAAATAGCTTTTTGCCAAATGGAGCTAGGAGCTGAGAGATGCTTGTATTTGTTGTGACCAGGTGTCTTTTGTCATTAGGCTGGGCTTTGATGTAAGTACCTTTCTCAGGGTCTTTCAGATAATTGGTGAGAAAGTACTGAGGCTCGCAGAAATGTGAGTAATATTTAGACTGAAGCACAAAGACTAAGACATTGAATGGAATTCCATTGGAAAGAACATATTCTAACAACTCTCTGCATCATTGTATGTGATGCATTTAATTGTAATCAGCTCCTAGGACCAGGTTTTCTGTGTGGACAGCTACCAAGCATACGAGTAGAAGGGTTAAGCAGTGGAGAAAGGATGGGAAACAAAGAGAAGAGAAAGGGAGGAGCAAGGGAAGAGATGAAGGGGGAGGGACTCTCCTTTAGATGGGAGATAGGTTTGGCAAAGTATGTTAAACTGAAAGCAGATTCTCAACCTGATTATCATGTGGTCTCACAGTCATCCAAAGAGCATCATAATATCCTACACACACACACACACACACAATGTATCACCCACCAAGAACCTCCTCGTTGCAGGGAAAAGAGAGAGAGTAGAATGCTCAAAGGGCGAATAGATAGGTAACATGCACAGGAAGGGAAGATTTAAGACAAGAACCATTAGACCAATTATAAGAGAAAAATCCACTTTAAGAAGCTATAGTGTGGAACTAAAGGAAATGTACCATGAGCGACCAAGCATCATCTCACATGCAACTTTTATGTGCAGCAAGAAATAAAAGCAGGCAAGAAAAGTCACCTTCAAAAACGGGAATAAGTAAGTTTGAAAATTTTGCCTGGGAAGTTGGCTTTACTACTCAAAATCTGAAATAGAAATCTGAATTCCACCTTATGGCACTGTGAACATCATGGGACTGTTCCCTGTTTGTCTCTCTTAGCTCAAATGCTTGACTCCAAGTTCTCCCTCTCTTCCTGTTCCATGGACTCTTCCATTTGCTCTGTCTCCAGCTTTGCACATGCTGTTCCCTAGTCCTGGAACTCTGCTTATTTCTTCTGATTGACAGGAAGCCTTCTTCAGTTCCTTTACCATTCAGCTATGGGCTCCCTGCTGGACAAATAATTCATGCACTGCCAGAGACCAGCTCTCAGTATTCTTCCTCACTGGGGCCTAGGGACCCATCAGATACATAGTCTGGAAGGCTGAGAACAAAGGAGGAAGAGTGGAGTGTAAAGCTATCCCACCACTCAACATTGTTTGTCTTAAGATACCGGCCTTCTTGGGTTTCCCACAGAACAGTGAAGGATCAGTGTTGGGCAAGCCAGTCATTATTTCATTCTTGAATCTCTCTTTCAAGGAGAAGATATAAGGAAACTCTTTTCTAAATCTATTGAGAAGAGTAAATTAAATAATACATTACAACCCAGAGCACAGTTCTTGGAAGAGATAAGAGGTCAAATTTGGTTTATTAACTTCACCATTAGTGGTATAAATATAATCAGACAACATTATGGAGGACTTTTTACAACTTTTAAGAAACATGATTTTCTCTAATACCAAGGCTCTTTAGAGTAGATAGATACATTTCTCTTTTCTGTCTCACTGCTAGAATCACCATCTTCTGTCCCAACAGTGTCTGCACCTCTTACCATGGTGTTTCCCTGCCACTTGCACTCCTGTCTACTTGCTCACACTAGACTCACATGTTCTGCTAGTCTGTAAACCTGTTTCCCCTGCAGCATTCACTCTATTCAACTGACTCATCAATTCAACACATGAAGTGTCTTCCACAAGCCCTGATCTTCATGCCTTCTCCCCTCTCTCTAGTAAATACAAATAGTTATCATGTAAGAGAGTTTGTTCCTAAATCTTAATTCTGTCACTTGCTAGCTTAATGGGCATTAGCAAACTTGCAATTTGTTTGTTTGCACCCCAGTGTTACTAATAAATTTTATGGAAATACCCACTGTGAAGCAGATATTTCTTATCTGTGCATGAAATGAGAATGTGCATAAACATTTAATTTTTTATTATTTATTCAATTGGGGCGTGTATGCGTGTGTGAGCGTGTGTGTAGAACCACGGACGAATTCGGGAACCACCATGGACGCCTCCACCTCCTCCTTGTTTACTCTGCTCCGGGATTCACAGGCTCCGCCCTACCAGGACTAGACGCGCAGCCCGGCGTCTAATACGTGGGGTCTAGGATCCGAACTCAGACCTTCCACCTGCAAGGCAGAGGCTTAACCCCTGAGCCACCTCTCCAGCCCCAGAGAATGTGCACAAATATTTATCCTGTATGTACTTACATGTTCTCCCATAACCTCTCAGCATAGTAAAAATTTAAAATATCTTTATATTTCCTCTAATACAACATAACAGCACCACAATTGAAAAGAATACACTGGCTCTCAGAGTGCTGGTCACTAACATTAGGCCTTGTCCTGTGACGTTTCTGGCTGTATTAGTATGATCCTTATTACTTAGTAAAATCTTTAAATGTTTCTGTACTTGCTCTCCCTTGATTGTGCTCACTCAATGTTTCTGAAGGACAAAAATGAGAATTAAAAAAGGGAAAAGGGAAAGAGAAAACAGAGACAAAACAGAGACAAACCAATATGGACACTGCCCCAAAGGTCCATTAGTCCTGATTCTCATGAAGTCGAGGAGTGTCTCCAACAGAGACCATCCTTTCCCTAGGTGGGATAGAAAAAACAATCACAGAATATATCGCAAACTGCAGCAGCTGGCAAAAAGTTCTTTTCTCTGGAGCTTGGCTTCCCAAACTCAGACCATTAGTTAACAGAACATTTCTTGATACTAAAATGAAAATTTAAGATGACTCCTTTAAGGAAAGGAGCCCACATATGATGAAAGGGTGCTTCCCACAACTTGTGACTTCAGAACCCTTCCTTCCTGAGCTGGAGGGACAGGACTCAGCCATTACTCTGCCTGTGAGTCATTCCAGGGACCAGTGACCAACAAGGAAGACATGTTTTGCCAGGCAATGTGCTGTACCTCCTGACATCTGGTGCTGCTTATGGGAAGCGCCAATTAGTGTCAACCCTCCCTGCCACCACTGATTTAGATTTTGTGACTTACATGGGGAGTTATCACTCTATCGTTCTAAGCCATAAACATTAACTTTTTACTATAAAAAGGCAAATGTTTCCAGAGATTTGCATTCTGATCTTAAGAAAAGAAAAAGAGGAGTATCTTACGAACCCAGGAGTTAGAAAAATCTTCAAATCCTTTGGAAAAGGATACTTTTCAATGCTTTTTTTCCATGAATGTTCTGGTATTTTTTAAAATGATTTTCAAAGCATTCAGTGAAATCATGAAGCAAATCTTTGCAAAGCCTAACATTAAGAACCCATAGAACGGCCCGGAATTATCATTAGTGCTGAAGGCAGGGCTACCATCTGCTTGACAGGATCTCCTTGGTTTCCAGATCCAATACATATTTTAGTTTATTTTTTCAATATCCAGGAGCTGATAGAAGCAGGGAAAGTCCAGATTCCTCTCTCTAAGTCATCAACCTTATGACAAGCTGTATTAGACATGCCCTTGTGGTGAGGGGATTAAAATATTACTGGCTTTGTTTTGAAACTGTGACACAGAATGTGTTTTTGGAATCTTTCAGAGGTGGTTTGGACCCTCGACTTGTCTGGTAACCACAGCTTCTGCACTAATCCAGCTCACAGTTTGGGAATTTCCAAAGTGACTATTAACAAGAGGCACGGCTTATGTAATACTGTCTGTTTCAGTTTTGCAGCTTGCCCTCGAACAGGTGTGCAGGCCTTGCTTAAATCAGCAGGTGGGGGACTCTTAGCCCTGTGCTCATGGTCAGCAGATTTGGAAGAGAGCTCCAATGCCAGAACTTTCCCAAACTTAATGTGCACACAGTTCACAGAATTTTCTGGAAAGCTTGCTGAACGCTTAAATCTAGAGTAAGGCGCTTCCCACTGAGTGCTGTTGTTGCTAGTCCATGAACCACATTGCCATCCTAGGGCTGTACAGAAAAGCAGTGGGCCAGGGAAGACTGGTATCACTTGCTTTCAGTGAATTTATGCATCTAATTTGCCCCGGGGGACTTGTGCAGCACTCTCAAATAGAACAGATGTCTGTGGCTGGAATGGCTTGTTTGAGATTTGGTATTATAAAAGCCCCTCTGTAGATAATTTTCTTTCTGACATTTGTGATTCCCCATTACAGTGCGGCTGTGTTCTCTGAGGTTCCCTGTATTCACCTGGATGGGAGGTCTTGCACATTTGATTTCCTTAGCTTTTTGTTGCTCTAGCTTTTTAAACTACAGAGACTTTGCAGTTTCATGGTAAATCCCAAGACAAGGACTTTCTCATATTCTCTCAGGGAAGGAAGGGGAGACACAAAGTACCGCATGTTCTGAGGTTAAGGAAGTAGATGGTTCTTTTCAAAGAAACTCAATATTTAAAAGCAATGGACATCTACTTTCAATTACCTTTCACCATCTGAATTTTTATTAGCATGTGGTAATTGTATGAAGTTTCATTATAACATTGCTATCCTTGCATATAATATGCCTTATCATATACATAAGTCCTTTGGCCCTGCTGCCATCTCACCCAATAACCTTTCTACTTCCTTCTTCATCTCCCTTGTAGTCTCATGACATTTCCCCCCACTGAGATACCATCTATGAGAGAAAAATATAGTATTTGACTTTGTGTTTCTGACATTGCATGAAATGGATGGAATTGGAGATTACTCTGTTAAGTGAAATAAAGGGGACGTTTAAGAAGTTTGGCTGTCACTGTGAAGAGACAAAGCTACAGATCCAAAGATGGAAGCCTTGTTTCCCTTCTATTTCATCAGACTAGAGTATGAAGGTATAGGAACTTTAGCAGCAGATTTTGAGTGGGAAGAAAAACGAGACTCAAAGCCATCGTGGTGACACAGCCTTGCCACGCCAGCACTAGGAGAGCTGAGGCAGATTCCACATGTTTAAGGCTACCTTAGTATATTTATTGAAACCTTGTTTCAAGGAAAAAAATGTTTGAAAAAGGAGAAATGATACTATCCTGTGAAAAATAAATATAGACTTCCCGTTGCCCAGCTTCTTTCAAACACCCGATCATTTGGGAATAATTTATCTAATATAGAATCAATCGAACTCACAGTTAACTTCCAGTAACTGAGTCCTCTCAAATGTTTCCGAACTTAAAGCAATCTCTAAATTCCAGCTCTCATACTCTTCTAATTCCACTGTGGTGGTCAGTAGTGGCTTTCAGATTTAGTTTTTCCTCAGTGTATAATTGAGTAGAAAGCTGCTTTGCTGCAAAGCATATTGTTGCATTTCTATGTGGTTGCTAATCAGAGGACAAATGGGCATTCACCAGGGCCTTCTGTTTGCACATAAAATAAAAGCCTTGTGGTCATGAATGCTTTTGTGCTAACCAAAATTGAAACCCAATGGGACAGAGAGTACAAAGTTAGCCAAAGAATATTATTCCATGACAAGCTTACATGGATGCCCATTGATTTTTGCATTACTTTTATATCTTTTTCCATACAGAGGTGATCAAATTCAGTTTCTAATTATTTTTTGTCAGCTACTCGTCAGGCATTTTTTCCTCCTTTCTGTGACTCTAACTTCTAGCTGAGCAACAGAAGAGTTGAATCATAAAAGAAGAGTCCAAAAAAACTTTTATTTGTTTGAAGGAAATTCTTTCCATGTGTTCCTGCTCCTTCCTTTGCTAATTTGGGTCATGTGCTTTGCTTTAGTCATCTATCCCAGGCAGAGAAAGGGCCAGGGTCCTCCCTCCTCTCCACAGCAAGGTCTGGAGGTCTACAAGTGGTAACTAAAGACTGCTGGACTAACCACATCCTACAGAAATGGCAATGGCTGCTTTAAACGGAGAGGTTCCACTGGAATTTGAGGCTAAGAACAAAATGTAAGCCAAAACCTAAAAGGTTTGCAAGGCAGGGTGTGATTTGATTGAAGAAGGGATGGAAAGAGGAGTGAGGAGAACAAGAAAGGATGGATACCCAGAATGGGGAGGGTGGGCAGGGAGAAAGTAAGAAAGCTCTGACTGAAGACCATTCTGGGGTGCTCTGTATCCCTGGTCAAGGAGGACCTAACTTCCCTGACTTCGTGTGAAGAACACAAGTCAAGCTGTCCATGCAGGTGGATGTTCCTGAAGATAAAATGTATATGTTGGACATAAGAGTTGGTCTCTAAGAAAAAGTTCACAATTCATTTAACTGTACCTAACTTGTCCCTGTTCAAACTGGTTGATGCAGTTATTTAACTTCTTCTGGATTTCCTCTTTCATTGTTTTGATCATAATAAAGGTCAGGCTTTGAAAATCACTATCTTGGGTATGGGTTTCTTGGCTATTTTCTGTGAGTTTGTTCTGGTTGGATTCTGTCATTAGGGGGTTGATTATTTTTGTAGGAGATTTGTTGTCTTGGTTTTTGTGTCTCATGGATTTGTGCTGTGACCTGGGCATTTTTGTTTTAACTTTTATGTCCTTTTTTTGTGTGTTTTTTTGGCTGAACTGAATTATACAGTATTACTATATTTGAGCAGTTATTGTTAGTGTTTGCTTTGGGGTTGGATATGCTTGTCTGGTGTTGGTGTTGTTTCCTAGATGAGGCTACTGGACTGTACATCAGTGAAGGTGGGCTTAGTAGACAGGGATTGAAGATTAGTGTGATAGTGCACTTTTTAGGTTTACTTCCTTGGCAATATATGGGGTGAACGCTGTAGTCCCTGAAGTTGTATGGGGCTTTGGATGGGCCGTATGGAAATGTTAAACTACAATGACTAACAATTGAGAGTAACAGGACAGTAAAAAGGGTTTACTTATCTTAGAGCTGGATGCAAACAGTCTCTCTCATTTGGTGGGATGATTTTAGAAGTCTTCAGATGAACAGTGTTGGTCCCCTAGCCTGCTGCTTGGGTTTTCTCTGGACTCTATTGAATTCTGAGGAGCAAGAAGTCCGCCACGATCCAGAATAGAAAGGCGGACTGGCTAGTGGGGGCTCCAGATGACCTGGGGCCTGAGGCATGGTCTAGGGGCCTTACCTAAGGAGCAGGGAGTCCATAGGTGTCTAGAGCGGAAATCTGACAACACTTAACTTGTACATGACCTGTTTGTTTAAATTCCAGTGTATGTGTGGAGGGAGATTAAGGAGTTTCCCACAGCTCTCTATTTTGTCTTTACAGAGACTGGAGTCTGCAATCTGAAGCTAGGATTACTTCTCCTGAATGATGGTTACCTACAGATCTTGGAAACATTTACTGAACATGTTACTCCTGTGTCAGACATTCAGGTATATTGCAATGGCCACTGCGGGTGATTTTCTGTAATTCATATATTTACATATGTGAACCCTATTCTGCTTTATTTGTCTTGATTTTATGGGTCTTGGTGAGTTCATTGTTAAACATAGCAATGCATATTTTTATGTTCTTGTTTGGAGGTGGATCATACACCCTGTTCTATTGAATTTGTGTGACGATATGTCTATTTCAACTCAGTGAAGTGAGGGTTTGTTGCAGTCCGCCGGCATGGTTGCTGATAAATGACCAGAACACAGCTTAAGGGAACAAGGAGTTTACTTTCTTATGACAGTCCAGTTACAGTTCATAGTCCAGCTTGACAGGAGAGCACACACCAACACCAGGGCTGAGGGAACTGGCCACCATAACGGCTGAGAGATGGACAATCCTTACTTGCCAGACCAGCATGTCTGGCCAAGTGAACAGAAGGATGCCAACTCTCTCAACCAGCTCTCTGTGATTTATCCAGGGCCTAATCCCACCCACCATGGGCTGGGTCTTCCCCAGCAGCCAGACAATCTCCTTCAGGTTTGCTCTGGGCTTAACTCAACCATCAACTCTCTACACCTGTGCCCAGAGCTCAAACCCTCAAGAGTCAAGTTGACACCTGTGCTTAACTATGACAGGGTTGTAATACCAAAATCTACAGAACTATAAAACTGAGTTCATTTCAACACAGACGTCATGGAAGACTATGTAGATTAAGTCTTCTTTTTTTCCTGTCAGATTCATTCTTTTTTTTTTTATTGTATAATCCTCTTTTATTTTATTTTTTATTATTAATACATTTTTATTATTATTTCAGCGCATACAAACTTATTAGATACACCAGTTCCTTCCCTCCCTCCTCCTCCCCCCCTGTACCCCCTGCTCCCCTTCCCCACTCTCCTCCCTCCCCATCCCCCAGTGCCTCCCGCCCCAATTCCCAGAGAGATTCATTCTTTTTTTAAAATTTTTTTATTATTATTTATTCAATTGTGCATGTATATGTGTGTGTGCATGTGTGTGTGTGTGTGTGTGTGTGTGTGTGCGTGTGTGTGTAGAACCACGGATGAATTCGGGAACCACCATGGACGCCTCTACCTCGTCCTTGTTTACTCTGCCCTGGGATTCACAGGCTCCACCCTACCAGGACCAGAAACGCAGGCCGCCCCCGCTTCCGCCTGGCGTCTATAGTGGGGTCTAGGATCCGAATTTAGGACCTTCTGCCTGCAAGGCAGAGGATTAACCCCTGAGCCACCTCTCCAGCCCCAGATTCATTCTTAAAGCCTTGAGATTTTTTTTTTCGATGTCTGACCAACTGAAGCTAGAATGCTATAGAAATCATATGTATGTATTTTGGTAGATAGTCTTTGATGGTTGCTTACTTTATCCTTAAGAGTTATCTTAGCTGATGCCCATGCACTGGAAGATGGAGACAAGCCATGCCTGACACATCTCTGCAGGAACAGTGCAATTCTTGCTGTTTAATGGCACTGAAAGATAGAGGAGTTTATTATGAAGAAATAGTTTATTATGAAGAAATAGGTCCCTAGGTTGCAAGAGCAGAATTCCTGAAATCTACATTTTTCAACTATCTTGAAAATAATTTCACCAGGAAATATTAATGGTCAGTATGAAGATAATAGAGTCAGGAGCATATCAAAATATTTTTCTCTCTCTCCTTTTCTATGGAAATCAAACTAACAGTGCAAGTTGCTGATCTTGTGGACAAAATTATGTTTGATAGATAAGACTGACTCTAAGAAAGAGTTGGGATTAAATTGTGCTTTTAACTAACTTGTATACAACTTGTTTGTGTCTTGTGCAAATGAGTCACTTTCATTGGTGCAGCTCCTGCTAGGAATTCCCTGACAGTTTTAGCAACAATCTGGAGGGGCCTTCTTTTAGTTTCTGTGAATAATCTTTTCCTCTTAATGCTCCTGACCCCAAGTGGGGCCCTGTCTTTCTATTTTTATTGTCAATCTGTAGGTTGCTATATTCTCCCCTGATTTACCTTTAAAGTCTTTTTTGAATCAGCTCCCAATATTCCTTTTTACATTATTCTCTTGAATAACAGAACTAATAGAGTGTTATATAAAAAAGAATCCTTGAGCCTCAGTCACACTGGAGGGCTGAAGAGGCTGGAGACTGTACTCTGATGTCAGCAGGAGCAGCAGCAGCAGCAGCAGCAGCAGCAGCAAAAAAGAGAAAAATGGTAGCCGACCAGCAGTGGATTCAGTACAGTCAGCGGATGCAGGGCAGAGTCAAGTCCTGCCCCCCTTACACTTCCTTTTATCTGGTCCACCACTGGAAAGCACAATTTGCTATCGACTGAGTCTTCCCTATCAATTAGACAATCTCTTTCACTCTTATTCAAGGACTTACCTTAACTATTAACTCTTCACAGTTGTGTCCTATGCTCAACCTGCAACTGTCAAACACCTGAATCTGTTGTATTTTTTTTTTTTTTTACAAAAATACTTCATTGACTTGATTGCATTCTGGCTGGTTTAGGATGCAACAACATTTCTTTATATGCTCAATTTGCCATAGGAAGTATACAATAGATATTATGTCATAGTTAGGCACAGGTGTCAACTTGATGGTTGAGGATTTGAGCTCTGGGCACATTTGTGGAGAATTAGTGTTGGGTTAAGCCCAGAGCAAGCCTGCAGGAGATTGTCTAGCTGATGGGGAGGCCCAGCCCATGGTAGATGGGACTAGGCCCTGAGCAGGTGAATAAAATACTGAGAGCTGGTTGAGGAAGGTGGCATCCTTCTGTACACTTGGCCAGACTTGCTGGTCTGGCATGTAAGGATATTCCATTTCTCAGCCATTATGTGGTGAGGGTATGGCCAGTTCCCTCAGCCCTGGTGTTGGTGCATGCACTCCTGTCAAGCTGGACTGAGAACTGTAACCAGACAATCGTAAGGAAATAAGCCCCTTGTTCTCTTAAGTAGTTTGATGGTCATATATCAGCAACCATGCAGGCAAACTGCAACATATTAGTAAATGGATTATTAGTTACAGGATAGTCTATATTTTACCTCTGTTGTAAGGGTAGAAATTCCTTTGTAACATCAGGTTTACATTGTATACTTCCAAAAGTCTGCTATCCCCACAATACACTAGAAATTGACCTTAGTCATGATTTTTGAGTTAACTGTTGAACTTCTTCTCAGTTTGTTTGCACATAACAAAACCTTTCTGAAAATTTGGAATGTTTTTGAAATCACCATCTGTGATGAGAATTTGAAACTTGATGTTTGATTTTAAAATCTGTGCATGTGAAAATGGAAAATACATTAGAAAGCATTGCAAAGCATAGCTATAAAACCTTCTTGATCAATAGGATTTCTTGTTTCATTGAAGGCACTTTTCTATTACTATATCCAATTTTATCACTTCATGTGAAAGTATGCTATTTTCTGTTTCTTCCACGAAAATTATTTTATTTTACTTTTTTTTCCAGTCATACAAACTTAACAGGTACACTGGTCCCCCCTTCGCTCCAACCCCCTATCCCCCTATTCCTCCCTCCCCTCCTCTTTCTCTCCCCATCCCCCAGTGCCTCCCCCGCCCATCCCCGGAGCATCCTTTAATGTGCATGCCAAACTCTTCTCTGGGTCCTCCTCTCCAATGAGGTGCAAGGACCCAGGGGCATTTCCCAGAAGAGTTTCCTGTGTTCCCTTTAAGCATAGGAACACTATTGTGGCTGTCAATCCCTTGCCGCCAAGGATCCTAGTGCCTTTAGCAAATGCTAGACTTTGTGGGGTCAATAGTGTGTTGGACATTGTGCAGGCATGCAAAGTCCAAATATGATTGCTTCGGCCCTAACTTGTGTGGAGTATCTTGCATATCATTGCTCCTTCCATCCTCATGCTCTTACAATCTTACTGCCCCCTCTTCCGCAAATTTCCCTGAGCTTCAGGATGGTGATCTGGTTCTCTCCCACCCTTCTGCCTGACTGCCTCTATGGACCCAGTGTTCCTTCTGGCTTGTCTACTCTGCTTGTCTACTCTTATGCCTCTCGTGGCATACCAAGATGTCTCTCTTTGAGCCACCCCACTAACAGGAGCATTTCCCTTCACTCATCCAATCTTAGTCCTCAAGATTTCCACTGTATGTTCTTATCTTTCTTGAGTTCTTCTATAGTGTATAGAGGCATGTTGGTATGTCAGCCGTTATGCAGATCTGCTAAGGACAACTCTCACTAAAGTCTAGATATATCATCCCTGCCTTGAATGGAATGCCTAATCTAACAGCGAATCTTCCCATTTGTAAGTCCTTAGAATCTCACTATCCCCTGTTCCGAGAGGTTCCCTGAGCCTTAGGATGGAGAGAGATTAGGTTGGCCTGATTCTGGGTGAGCCTTGCTAGATCGCTGGCACTCTGCATTGTGGCTAGCTGCTGCTGTCCACTTCACTGCTCTCACTGAAGACATTTTAAAAAAAAATTTAGCCCCCCCCAATCTGTCCAAGTATCTTTGTACCACATGCAATTGGATTAAAATAAATACAACATTTGTGTAAATTTCAGTTTCCAGAATATTTTCTAAGATATAAAGGCTGCTAGAGAATTTTTTATATATTAATATATATAGGAAGATTCAGGAGCAAATATCTGTCATGTCAACCTGCTTATGGAGTATTCAGGAGTGGACTGAAGTCCTGGCTCTAATTGTCCTTCAGTATAACCAATGCCTGAATCACTTAATGCTTTGGGCTCATAGTCTCATATGGATGAAATGAGTGTAGAACTCACCCATTAATCATTCCTGATTGATCATTCTGAATCATTCCCCGAGAACCATTCCGTGCACTTCATTCCCTGAGAACCGACTACATGCACTTTCCAAGCTTGAAGTGATTAGTCCCCATGCAAATGAGGGTCTGAGAAACAAGGACACAGGCTGTTGAATAACAGGTGAAGCAGCCTGCTCTTATTTATCACTAGAAAGCATGTGGCATGAGAAGCAGAGCAGAGCCATTCAAGGATGATGTTCCTGGTGGTGCCCATTCTCCTGATTGTGCTTTTTCAGATTTTGAATTAAAGTACTCCTATAAGTATGAATCTCAGCCAGTTGCTCTTATGAATTCACACACACACACACACACACACACACACACACACACACACACACACACGGGTACACACCCATATACATACTCATGCACATACATGATACTGACTTTAAAGAATATTATTTAAGAACTTTTCTATTGAAATTGTTATTGTTACACGATAAGAAAAAAAAGTTTGAGTAAAAATTGAAAGACCAAGTCATTAGTTTAAGTGAATGGAGTGAATGGATTAATTTCTCCTAGTTATTTCCTGAGGCTAAGAAAACAAAGCTAATTCCCCCACTGACCACCATGGACCCCATGAAAATTTAGAAGCATCTTCAACTAGTCTTTGATATATCACTTTGGACTAAACAATAGACTTCTGGAGAGTCATAGATTTGTAAAGCATGTGAAGATTGAGATTAATAGTGGTGATTTGCTCAAATCCTACAGTGAGTGCTCAGGAGAGATCATTTCTAGATCTCTTACCTCAGGATACGAGGGGCCACAAATTAATGGCATAGGTGATTTTCAGATTTTAGAGTTGTCATCACTGGACCACATTGATCCAAGCCCATTTCTTTGCCAGCTAAGAAATACACTTTATTAAGTTTCACATTAACACTTTGCTTTGATTTTTAAATTTGTGCTAAGAATGAGAGGATGATTGGAAGTGATGACCAAGATTTTCTCTTCAACCAAAATATATGATGGCAGTATGAATTTTCTGCTCTTCATTATTTATTTGTAATATTTTCAACTTCTTTTAAATTTTATTTAAAGGAGCCAGTCATTAGGTATTTTTCCTAACAAAACAAACAGGTTCATGATGAGACTTGAACTTGAAATTTTCAGAAAAAATGATGTCATTTTGAAAATTTTAGTTTCCTTCTTTCCTTCCTTCTTTCCTTCCTTCCTTCCTTCCTTCCTTCCTTCCTTCCTTCCTTCCTTCCTTCCTTCCTGCCTTCCTTCCTTCCTTCCTTCCTTCCTTCCTTCCTTCCTTCCTTCCTTCCTTCCTTCCTGCCTTCCTTCCTTCCTGCCTTCCTTCCTTCCTTCCTTCCTTCCTTCCTTCCTTCCTTCCTTCCTTCCTTCCTTCCTTCCTTCCTGCCTTCCTTCCTGCCTTCCTTCCTGCCTGCCTTCCTGCCTGCCTTCCTGCCTGCCTTCCTGCCTGCCTTCCTCCCTTCCTTCCTGCCTTCCTGCCTGCCTTCCTGCCTTCCTTCCTTCCTTCTTTTCTTCTTCCTTTTTTTCTTTCATTCATTCTTTTTTCTCTCTCTGTCTCTCTCTCCCTTTCTTTTCTTCTTTAATTTTTGAAGACAAATTAAAGTTTAGCAAAGATATTAAGAGAAAGAGGTGCTCAGACAAGAGTAAGACACACCTGATACCATGCACATGTGTTTCTCGAAGATGAGCCACAGAAAGTGAGAACATAATACCAGTGTACATATGTGCTTCTCAAGGAAGAGTGGACAAAAATAATATTTTTTCTTTGTAGCTAAACAATTCTCATCTTCTTGATGTTTTATCTTAAATAAGAATTGTACTAGTCATCCACAATGGGATAAAGGTAGCATATAAGAGCAGTGATATGTTATTTATATTTTCTCTTTTCCTTTAATTCCTGAGCACATTTCTACAGGACTATTAATGTGTACACAGTACATTTCCCCTTTTATGGTTTTGCCTAAAATAATCTTAAATGAGGTAACAGTGAAGGGAAGGGAAAAGGTGGGAAGGAAGGGGGAGGAAGGGAAGCTGGGATGAAAACTCAATATGCTTGTAAAAGTAGAAAAATGAATTTTAGAATATCTTAAACTGTCCAGGTAAAACTGGCAGGACTCTTTTAATAAAAAAGCAAATGTTCCCAAATCCCTAATGATGATAGATGTGCTTGTAGGAAGAGCATTATTCTAGTTGAACTTCATGTTAGAGAGTAAAAACATTAAAAGATTATAAAGCAAGACACCATGCTAAAAATTACTTGTGACACAATTATCTGGCTTAAACAGACGAATGGATAAGGAAGCATTTGGAGGTCCAGGAGTCCATGCTATAATACAATAATACATGCATAAAAATGTGACGTCTATTATCTATCAAAAGTATGCTTTATTATTTGAGGCAGACAATTATAAATCTAGCACATTTTCTATTTACAGGTGCCACAACATGAAAAATTATTTTCTTTATCAAAAAATCAGTGCTGCTCTAGTGAGGGTTCAGGCAATCAAAGAAAATAAAGGTTATAAATGGAAAGGCAAAAAATAATTCAAAAAGTGAAAATTTCTGTATGTTAAAATGCATCATAAAACAAATTTAAAGAGTATTTAAAGAATAAAAAAATCAGTGCTTCAGGGCCAGAAGGTCAAAATGCTTGCTATGCAAGTCCAGTGTCCTGAATTTGATCCTTCTACAAGGTGAAAGAAGAGCACCGACTGTGGAAAGTTGTCCTCTGAGCTCCACATATGTGCCAGGTCATGTGTGTGCTCACACTAATTACATATAATGTACACAAAACTTTTTAAGTCAGTGTTTCAGTAAAAATGGGTGAAATGATCACCAATTTTCTCAAATATCCAATAACTCCAGAAATCAATTTAAAAACAATTTTCTGGTATTACAAAACCCCAGTTGACATGTCTTAACATGACCATTGATATAATGACTTTTATAGCGAACATTTTGGTTTTAAAATATGTCCTGTCTTTTTTTCAAGTTAAGTTAAACATTTGGTTTCACATTACTTTTGTAAGTTCATTATCAAAAGACAAAATGAAAGAATGTATTACATACTTTTTCAGTAATATCAAGTGTGAATCATTTTATAAAAATACACAAGAATACTGAATCCAATAAGACCTCATGTCATAGTGAGGCAGATTAAGCAGGTGGTTAGATGCTTTTTATTTATTTCTGCAAAATGCAACAGGATTCCCACAAATCAATAGTTTCATGGCCTAGGAGTTTATTCCAACTCAACCT
The DNA here is from genome assembly GCA_023101885.1 of Typhlomys cinereus. Classification (NCBI taxonomy): domain Eukaryota; kingdom Metazoa; phylum Chordata; class Mammalia; order Rodentia; family Platacanthomyidae; genus Typhlomys; species Typhlomys cinereus. The sequence continues at coordinate 2,308,314 of JALPQD010000326.1, read as the reverse complement.
TTTTTGTTAAATTTGCAATATCTGTTTCATGATTTGGATGGCAGATGAGCTCTCCATAATTCTGGATATTCATGAAAATCAATCATGTATTTTTCTGCAGTCCTTGATTTTTCCCCCATGAATTCCTGTAATAATAATTTCTCTTTCTTTCTCTTTTGGTCTGACAAAGTCTCTACAGTCCAATATGTCTATACAGCTCAAACTTACCTTGAACTCATTATCCTTCTGCCTTAGTCTCCCGAGTGCTTCGATTTCTGGTATGTGCCATCATGCGCATCTTAGAGTTTTTCTATTTTAAGTTGATTTGAAATAGACTCCTCCCAAAGGAGAAAAGACACAAAATTCAATTCTGTAATGTCTTAATTTTAAAAATGAAATCTTTAAAAAATTTAAGCAAGAATTTTAAAGGCATTTCTAACTGTCAAGATCCATTTTAAATACTTTACATGCAAATATTATATATTTCATACAGTGTATCTCTATATAAGTCAAATGCACACTAAGGCAAAGAGATCATAGGAAAAGTAGTTCATCGAGGCAGAACTGTAAAGTCTACATTATCCACTATAGCTGGAGGTATCTGGCAATATATCTGAACAGTCGTGGGAATCATAATTCTCCTAAAGGTAAGCAGAACTTCCAAAAGTATGCATGTGCCAGAAGTAGAAAGAAAGTTAGTGCATAACTTCTGTGACATGGTTTCTGTGTGAAAGACAACATGGAATAAAAGGAAATGTTCAACTTGCTCTTTAGGTGATTTTTTATGTCTGCTATACTGTTCCCTAGATATGCTGATCATTTTCAAGGCTGGTGTGATTTCTGTTAGATTGGATTGGAATGCTGCTGCCTTTCCAAGAGGCAAGATATGGATGCTTTATTTAATGTAACTTTAGGCAAGATTAAATTGGTAAACAAAGTTTTGCCTGGATCCTTTTCTTAAAACATTGTTTGTTCAGACTCTAGGATCACAATATTTTCCAAATATTTCCAATAAACATCTTTACTCTGATGAAATACACACACACACACACACACACACACACACACACACACACAGACATCCCATATACATCTACATATTCAGCTATGCTTCTTTTTAATAGTAGTTATAGTCTATTTTCATACATTTTCCATTCCTGAACTGAGATTTGTTAAATCCTTTTTGACTTTAAGACTTTGAGCTTTCCCACCCCAAATTAGTTGATATCTTTATTCTCATGAAATTGTATAATTCTATGTGTCTGCACATAGAAGGATGAAAGATGGAAGGTGTGATTTGTTGCAAGCATCTCTCTTACAAGGTAATGTTGTTTCTGACAGAATAACATGGCTCACATGATCCAACTGCATGTATGACAGTGTCTGGCTATCATATCACAAAAGATTGAATTGCAAGCAGAGGCAGTGGAGTGGCCTGCCTGTGAAACATTACCCTTGTACTGTATAGCACTTCTGGCTAACACACAAGCTGTGATTGGCAACTGGCTGTTTTTGCCATTTTAGGAAACCATTTGCCACAGACTTGTGTTTATTACTTGAAAGTACATTAAAATGAATCAGTGTATGCCATTTGGGGGCTTTAAAATTGATCATTTTAACTAATATTATAAGCACTTATTAATTAAAGAAATGGAGGTGGTTGGATTAAAGTGAATTGAAGAGTGGATATATTGAGTTTTTCCCTTAAGATGTTCAAATCAAATAGAGTATTTATTATCTATTTTAGTTTGTTCTTGAGTGGGCTGTTTTAACATTTCTTTCATGGGATAACTGACTAGTAGGCTCTGTGTGATTGTAGTATATTTCAAATTGTCTTTTCAAGCTAGACCACAGTCTCTTCATGAAGGTCTTATACATTTGAAACAGTGCAGGTTCATATCCTCTTAGTAGAGAATTTTTAAAATTACATATTTGATCACATCAGCTGTAACTGTTTTACATCAGTGATATTTTCCCTGATTTTTCATATACTTTTTCTAAAAATCACTGGTATTTAAAGATTAATTTTATTTTTCTTTTATATGCTGTCATTTTTGCCTTAAGCATTTTGAAACTTTGTAATAGTGTTATATATTCTTTATACACTGAACATTGAATTGTTATTAAACATCACATTTGAACTGTGACTACAGTCCTTTTCCTGAAGCACATTTTATTCTATGTTTAAATAGCAATTCCTCTTACCTACTGAGGTTTTCTTCCCAGCATTCTAGGGTGGATATCTGAAGTTTGGCCAACACATGCTCTAGCATAGATTCTCTATGAAAATACTTTATACATCAACAGGAGAGACATACCACATACCTTATGGCAGTGATTATCTGGAATTTATTAATCTTTTAAACCTGTTTATGATTTCTAATATGCATAACTTCATTGTAGAAAGCAAGGTATAGTTATGTGGTTGAAAACCCTCTGCTTGTTAAATGAAGTGTACTCCATTTGAATGGATGTGTCCACATGTGTATATTTAGCTTAACAATGAAGTTTCATATTTTATTGTATCTCTGTTGTTGACTTGACTGGCATGCTTTTTCCTATTGTGGAGTAACTATCTTGTAGGTGGCATACTCTTTGTATTTAGTCACTGTGTTCCTTGCAATGACATTGTATTACATATAGCATAACATTAGAAACTTTATAAATAAGGGTTTGCATTTCTCCTCTTGTTCTTTGTGTAAATTGTCATTCATTTTCTCTACTTTTTTGGTAAACTCGTTGATTGGCTGTTATTATGTTTCATTCATTCAGATGTCAGCAATCTTTTCTCCAATTTCCAAGTGGTAAATAATTTAGGCAGCATGATCTCTTTTAAAACTATTGAATTGTAGACATTATAAGCCAGTACCACCAAGCCCAATGACCTGAATTTGATTCCAGATCACATGGTGGAAGGAGAGAACTGACTCATGTATCTTCACATGTGTACGATTACATAGTGCTCCCATATAAATTAACCAATCAATCAATCATCAAAGTAAATAAATAAAAAGTAATTCTAATTTACAAAAAGAGGAAAGAGATCATGGATCATAGCTATCTCATCCTTGTGTTAAACTAACAACTATCTTTTGTTGGTATCAATAAAAGACATATTAAGTATTCTTCTTTCTAGTAGTCTTCTGTTTTCATGCTCCATGTTTGCTTTGAAGATCTGTGAGGACTTATCCATGCATTCTGTCTAGCCTTACCATGTGGGTCAGTTCTTCTAGGCTGTAAGGTGAGTAGTCCACACACTCACTATGATAACTATGCAGCGGCCAGATAACATACTAGTAAACTCAACTTGTCTGTGCACGTGAATTCAATCTTCTTGAGAATCTTTTGGCAAGCATTGGGACATCTCACCTTTTGCTCTTTACAAGCAAGTTCCACAGCACCTCTGTGTTGACTCTTAGAACCTGTTGCATGGCTTCTTCATTCACATTCTTCTGCCCTTTAATCTCAACCTGTCTCCTCTCCCTAAATGTGATTTCTTGCTTCACATTTCGCCAGCATTATCCCGTGTGTCTCCACACAAACTAACTGACTGGTAGATGAGAATGCATCTCATTCATTTTGTCTTTTTGTATATCACAGTTTTGTAGTGCTACTTTTCCAGTGTCTGAAAACTACTCATTTATATGTGTGTTTCCTTTGAGAGGACTAGTTTAGGTCCAGCAACACTTACAGGGCAGATCAGAAAACTTGATTTGACTCTTCTTTCAGGTTCTTTACAGAAGAATTTAGATTAACCAGTATCAGTTTATCGTGTCATCATTTCTCTTTTTAAGAAATTAATCTAGGGCTGGAGAGGTGGCTCAGGGGTTAAGCCTTCGCCTTGTAGGCGGAAGGTCCTGAGTTCGGATCCCAGATCCCATGTATAGACGCCAGGCGGAAGTGGGGGCGGCCTGCGCTTCTGGTCCTGGTAGGGCGGAGCCTGTGAATCCCGGGGCAGAAGGAGGTGGAGGTGTCCATGGTGGTTCGCTAATTTGTCCATGGTTCTACACACACACAGACACACACACACACAGACATGCGCGCACACATACACACGCATATGCACACAGTTGAATAAATAATAATAAAGAATTAAAAAAAAGAAATTAATCTATTACTTGCTTTTCTTAGTTATTTGTGTGTGTGTTGTATGTGTGCATGTGCGTGCGCGTGTGTGCATGTGTGTGTGCACGTGTGCATGCCATGGCATGCATGTGGAAGTCAGTGGCCAGCTTGTGGTATCAAGTTCTCTCCCTTCCCCATGAGTGCCCTGAGGGTCAGTTAAAATCACCAGACTTGGTGTCAAGTGTCTTTGCCCTCTTAGTGATGGTTCTGGCTCCCTTGTCATAATTTCTTAATCTCCCTATTTTCCAAATTCAGTGTGGAATTTATTAGAATATGCACATCCCCTTACTTTATTGAATAATTTCTAATTTTTGCAATTTTATAGAGCAAATGCTTGGAGATGGAAGATGTAATGCATTATCCTTTTGCTGTGCTGCAGCTACAGGTTTATCTTTCGTCCAGCAAAAGGAATATCTTTAACATTTTGGAAGAATACATCTTTTGATTATATTGTGCAAATAAATGGGCATTTCACAAAACTTTAAATTCATAAAAATATTATTTTTTTCTCAAAGACTACCTAATATTTCTTTAATTCTTTTCTTTCTTTGCTGAAATAATAACTTCAATGTGATACCTCTATTTCACTGTTCCATGTGAGTACATTTCCTTTGTGGTTCACATTGGCTCAATGTGAGCATGACATCCATATTTTTCTAGTTGTTGGATGTTTTGTTGCTTGATCTCAGTTTCAACCTTCTCCAGGACCTGGAAAAATGGTCTTTCCCAGAATTCTGGCACAGACTTGTGAAGCCCGGATGGTGTTTTGTGTGGCTGCCCCTTGTCTCGGCTAAGTTCAGACCATGTGTCCATCATCGGAAGTATACAAAATGTGGCTTAACCACAGAATAGACTTCCAAGACAAAAGTCATAAATAGAGATGCTCTAGTTTAGAGCATCAAAACATCTGCACCATCTGCAAAGACAGAATTTGGCTCTGAAAAATAAGTGGGAGATGTATGATTTTCTTTCAGACTTCCATGTTAGCATGGGCTTACATTTGAGGTTATTCAGCCACAAAGCATATTTTTAGAATTGTTAATTATAGTTCTATTAGCTTTCTGTGTACTTGGTGATTATAGCATCAATATTCCTTTGACTATTTCTTATATAGTAGCAGAAGATTAAATATTCTTAAAATATCTTCTGATTAAAGAATGACAGTATTCATGTGAACACTCATGCTACTGAGTTCATTATACATTATTTCATTTGATCATGAGAATATTAAGTGGCTAATGATATGTTTCTTGGAACATTTCACTAGTGCTAAGTAGAATTATCAAATAATCAGTTCTTCAAAAATTATGGCTTGAAGAAAAACATGCTGGTTAGAGTAAGTCAAGAAGTTTTAGCATGACCTAAGCGAGGTGGGGAAGGGGTTTGTAAAGGAATATTTCTCTCTAGAAATTCTGATCAGCAGAGCCTGGTATATATCTTTAAAAATTCAGATTTTTACCTGCTTCTTTTTTTTTCCAAGTTAAAATGTAGCTTAAATGACTCATGTAGGCCGCTGGTGAGGTATTTAAAACATGTAGAATAATTTATTTGTACACATATGCAGCATTTTATTTCTGCTTCCTACAAAAGAGGTAAAATATAAATTTCTTAAAAAAATCTCTGGAGCTTTAGCATCTAAACTGGAACAGTGTACAGTATTTCATTTATATTTTAAGCATTTCGCTGGCTAATGCAACATGACATAAAATTAAAAAAAAAGAAAACCTTTCTTGTGACTGTTCATGTTGGTCCTGTGGCAATTCCTATGATATAACCACCACCACAGTGAATGTAATTTTTCTGTCACATCACAGACTAATGCGGAACAAGGAAGCTTCCTGGTGTTGTTCTGGCAGTACCATTTCATCATTTTAGGCTTTCATCCTATGACTTACTCTATAAGCAGATGTCTTCAGAATCCATGGAACTCAGTTGAGTAGAGCAGGGAGAAGATGGAGAAGGTAGCTTGAGTTTATAGTGAACTTGAAACTATCAATCTAGGCATCTGCTTCTGAATCTTTGGCTAGAACTTGACACATAACACATCACCCTAATCTAACTGAAGAGTGAGAGGTTCTGTTTTGAAAGAGTAGAAATCAGATGGATGAGTATCCAAGTAATTTGTGGCAGACACCACCTTCTCAATTCTACGAGAGCCATTCCTTACAGGAAAAGTATATTTTTGTTTGTATATATGTATTTGTAGTTATCTTTTCATTAAGAAAAGCAATGCCATAATATTTACCCTCTTGATCATTGTCTCTACTTATATGTGCATATATGCAAATGTATACACATATGAAAAACACATGTAGAGAATGTATATATATGAAAGTACATGAATGTATAGAAATGTGTATGTAGAGAGAATATATACTTTATATGCATATGCATATAGAGAGAACAATATACATGTACAGAAATATATACATGTATAGAAGCATATGCACACACATTCTATTTTTCTAATTCTTTTAATGGTCATTTCTGTGACATCATAGAACCTTTCTATGTAATATTTAGTTATTTTACTATAGATTATACTTTTGCATAATTTTAAGAATTAACTAATAGTGTCACATGAATTTCACATGACTAATTAATGTCAGATATGGAACTAAATGCTACTTATTTGGTGACTCTTTCTAGCCTTTACTAGTTCTGTGTTAAATCTTGTTGTTCATGTCTTTATAGTGGATGATACTGAAGTTTTTTTTTTTAATTTTTTTATTATTATTATCATTTATTCAACTGTGTGCATATGTGTGTGTATGTGCGTGCGCGCGTGTGTCTGTGTGTGCGTGTGTATATGTATGTGTGTGTGTGTATGTGTGCGTGTGTGTAGAACCACGGACGAATTCGTGAACCACCATGGACACCTCCTCCTCCTGCCCCGGGATTCACAGGCTCCGCCCTACCAGGACCAGAAGCGGAAGCTTCCGCCTGGCATCTATACGTGGGATCTGGACCGAACTCAGGACCTTCCGCCTGCAAGGCGGAGGCTTAACCCCTGAGCCACCTCTCCAGCCCGATACTGAAGTTTTGAGATAGCAACTAGTACACAAACTCAGAGCAGATAGAATTATAAATTATAGAATTGCTACAGAGACACCGAATGTATTAGAGTCAGCATTTCTGAAATTGCAACTTTATAAGTGATTAACAGCAAAATAAATCATGGTTATATTTGTAATCCATATTGGCGAGTCACAGGCTCCATTCAAATGCACTGAGAAAATAACCCTATATCAGAGTGTTATTCGCTACCCCCATGATCCTTCCCTAAACGGGCTCTGTTTGAGAATGCTGTGTGTGTGCATCTCCTTCCATGCTCTGTGAAGCATTTTCAGCTTCTTTCTTTTGTGGTGCCTAGTATGCCAAGGTCTCATGGCCAGAGTTGTATTCATTTGACACTTGGTGGCAAAGAATCCGTAAAAGCAAACACTCTCAATAGATGATCATCAGCAAAATAAAAACCTAGGATAAATGATTTTTGGATATGTTGATATTTTTGTAGAAGGACATTACACAACCTAGGCTTTGATTTTATCACACTCATCTCTGTGTTGAGTCGTTGTGTGGTCTGGCTGGGCAGACAGAAAAGTAGGACTTGTCTAGGAATCTGTTCAACTTCTAAGAAATGCTGAAATAGATTAGGGAGATATTGATTTCTTGCAGTTCCTCATACTGGATTCTGCAATCTGTTTCTGGTCACCTCTTGAACGCAGCTGGGTTTGTGAGTTGCTAGCCATGAAACCAATACAGTCTTCAGATGACTATAGCAACAACCTGAAGCTGTCTGCAAGGCTTCAAATAAAAGCTTCCAGCATAACCACTGTAAACTCACAGACTCATGAAAGGTAATAGCAAAAAGTCATTTTATGCTACTGAGATTTAAGGTGGCTTCTACCCAGTAATAGATAAATGGATAAAAACAAAAATAAAGGTCCTGAAGGAAATAATTTCATAATTTCTGGAATATTGCTTTATATTTCCCTTCCCTTCCCTCTGTTTCTCTTTGTCTGTCTCTCTTTGTCTCTCATAAATCAATGAAATATTTTTAAATATTGAATTTATAGTGGACATATATAGACTACTTTATATCATTATTCCCTAACAAAAAAATGTAACATAAAAAAAATGTAACATAGTTCCATAGCATTAACAATATATTTAATATTATAAGAAATTCATGGATATTTAAAGCATATGGGAAGATGTGCACAGAGAACATTCAAATACTACATTAAGCTATACAAGGGATTTGAATTTTGTCAAATTGTGCATTCTGGCAATGCCTCATAGATATGAGGAATGACTCTGTTGTCTTTTCCTCCTCTTTGCATTCTAAAGATGGATTCTGAAAAATGCCAATGATCTTTCCTACATAGCAAGAAACTCCAGAGCCAGGTTGGATGAATATGTCTATTCCACTCTCATTATTAGTTCTCCTGTTCCTACACTTCAGGCTTCAGTATGCAAAGCATCATCTGGAAATCTTGTCTAAATGCATCTGAATTGTAGATCTGGTGGTGCTGAGAGTCACTATTTCTAGTATCCACAGATAATACAGGTGTTGATAACATGGGTAGACTGTGAGGAATGTAGGCTTAGAGTTTCTTAAACTTGAAGAAAGGAGAAACTGGATTTAAAGAGTGATGAGTTTTACTCTTGGATGAAGAACAACTCCCCAACAGGTAATGATTACTATGAATTGCATTTTATTCAGGAGTATCATCACATTGCAGGTTGACATGCTTCTGAAAATTGGCATATTTCTTAAATATCAAATTTTATCATATCACATGAAATCATAATCGACCCTCTGTTTTTAGTTTCAGTTAGCTGTTAGAGATTGAAAATTGCATTAAGCTGAGAGCCCAGATGTATAACGTTTTAGCTGTCTTCTTACTTAGCATACTTCTAATTTCAAGCACCTCCATTTTACATAGATGTTATGAAAACAAAGAATCTTGAGATTTAATTAATTTAATGTTTATAAACTGACTAGATTTTTAGAAAAGTAGAGTAGTGTTTATTGCTTATAGCCTATGCATATTCATAAGTCAATGAAAGTTGAGCTAACATGACTAATGATTGCAAAGCAGGCAAAAAGAGCTTTACAACCTTGATGAATTATTTGTGGTACAAAAAAACCACATGAAAATGGGAATCAAATGGAAATTTTATCCCCCAATTTATCATTGAGTCTTCCTGGATACCTATCTTCCTAGCAACTTGTTTAATTCAATTTCCATTTTCATTTTTAGTTTATCAAAATGTCAAGAATATTTTGAAGTGTTGATACAGAAATCTCAAAGTCTGTGGCACTTTAAAATATTGCTAATGAAAGTTTATTTGGTTTAATATTTTGGGAGGAAATTAAGGAATCTATTGAGTTTTGATTTTTTTGTATTTTATTTCTAATACTTGAAAAAATCACTGATGTGTATAAATGTTTGTTCATAATGAATCATTTTCAGTAACCTAAATATTTATCAAGAAGAAATTGCTTAAAAATTATGATCCATCCATATGCAAAGAAATATCAAGATGTTAATTCACAAGTTGCATGAAAACTATCATGTCCATAATATAGTATTTGAAATAAAATTCCAGAGAGCATGTGAACTGTTTATAACAATTCATTTGTGAACTTAATTCACAGAAAAATACCATAGGCACTTATTTTATAGAATTAGAAGTTATTATATACAGCTAGGATAATTTTACTTACTCCTTTGTGCTTAGTACCAACCATTTTAAGTGTGCAGAGATTTGGTATTAACATTTAAAATTTTTAAGTAGCCCAGGAATACTATTTTAACATTAAAATATTTCTTTTATTTTATTATCTGTTTTAAATTTTTGCTTGCCAACAGATTTTTCTCTGAACAGAAAGTCTAGTGTCTATACCCACATTTAAACTATATCAATAACATCTCTTTTGATACCGGAGGTACAAGGATGTACCTATTCTTGATTTTTCACTTTTGCTTTAGTTGATGTTTTTATTTTATAAATTTTTATTATTGTGATATCCATTTGTCATTCACCAAAGACACATGTTTTGAGAACCAAATTTGCATCAGGTGCTGTTCTCTGTCCTTTCCATTGTGCTTCATTTTATTCATTTTCCAAAAAAAGGGGATTTATTCTTTTGCCCAAGACATATTCTTTCCATATCTACTCTGCACTTTTCTGCATTCTAGGTACACAGAAATGAGTAAAGTAGTAGAAAACCTCGTTCTCACGAACTTACATTCCAACAGTCAGAGAAAGACAACACGTGATATAAATTAAGCATTAGGCACAAGAAATGCTAGAACCAGAGGTGGGGTGTCATAGAATGCCTTGCTGGAGTGGGGCAGGGCTTTTAGTGATGAGGACATAGAGATCATTTTTGGGAAGGGGTGATTTGAAGAAAATTTCTCAGATGTATCAAATAATTATAAACTCTTATTTATTTAGCTACTTATTACTTATTTATTTTTATTTAAGTTATTTTATTTTTCTAGTTTTACCAGCACTTTTGCCACCTCTCCCCTTTTCCCTCCTTTCTTTAATCCATCCCATTCCCTCCCTCCCATCCACCCTCACCGACCTCAGGGCTCCTTTTGGTCTGTCTACCAGAGAAAGATCCTTTTTAAAAAAAAAATTGTGTGTGTGTGTGTGTGTGTGTGCGTGTGCGTGTGCGTGTGTGTGTGTGTGTGTATCAGAGAGCACTGTGTGTCCCTGTGGAAGACTAAGGGTGACTTCGCCAATCATCCTGGATTTCTTCTACTTCCTTCTTGCTTGGTCTAGGATTTCCCAGGCTCTACCCACCAGGACTGGAAGTATGGCCCAAGCCCTTTCCGCCTGGAATTTTTTTAACATGCGACCTGGGATCCAAACTCAGGACCTTCTGCTTGTGAGACAGAGTCTTAACTCTGAGCCATCTCTCCAGGCTAAGAAAGATCCTTTTGAGAAAAACACTGTGGGGGAAAAAAAGTACAGCAAAGATGCCACTTCTGAAAAAGTCCTATTTTATGCTGAGGGAATCCAGAGAACCTAAACTCCCTGTGGACCTCGTGGTCAGGACAGAACTAGAAGGCTCTATAAGACCATGAGGGCGACAGCATTCCAAACTCTCCCAAACTCATAAGAGGCAAGGTAACAGCAGTAACTTAAAATAAGTTCTTTCCTATATTCATGGTTGAGAGATGGTAGCTCATCTTTCTGACATTTCCCTCTAACTAGCTATTAAGGAGAAGTTGCCTTTTTCACTTCATGGGCAGATGAGCTTCTGTTCAGATCTTTTACTGTGCCTTCATTGCTATACATGGTTCCTTGTGAGAAGACTGTTTAAAGTAGCATTTTTGGTGTAGTAAGGCTGGGTTAAGTGGTATGTTTCAGACAGAGAAGAATTTATGGTACAAAATACAAATGCTTAAGTAATCATAAAAGTATTCTACTTTCTGAAGCCAATTTTACATTAACACTTGGCCTATCATAGCTCATCAGGTCTTTCCTTGTAATCAGAACATGTGTTCTTTATCACAGAAAGGCACTGGGCAGTTTGTAATCCTTTTCATGAAAAGAATCTTGTAATAAGATGGGGAAGGAGGTTAAGAAAACAATAGACGTGCAAGTGTCGTTGGAGGGTATACATCTGTAAACCATTCCCTCCTGAAATGTTGGAAAGATTGCAATATAAATACTACTCCATCACATGTTTTCCTTTGTCTAGCTTTTCTGTTGTCTGGAGTCTCATGAGATGAAATGTACACCCCGAAACAGCATCCCTTATGACCCAGGGTGGGAGGATATTGCATATTTTGTGGCCCTTCTTGCTCTACTTTAGCCCCTGGTATTTTCTTCTGTAGGTGCCAGGTCTGGTTCAGGGATGAAGCTTGAAGTTAAAACCCAATCAATTGCATACTCAGGTGGTTAGACTAGTATGTAAATCCGAAAACCAGAAAAAATGCTTTTGTTCAAATGCTTCCAGAAGGTTGTAGGAAAAGTCTCTAGCAAGATGAGATACCAGCACAGCAGGTGGGCACGCTCCAAGTGCATCTGACACTTCCACACTTCGCTCCTTTTATAGAATCTATTTGCTTTTGTTCAGGCTGAGTATAAGTTAGAAAAAGTAGATGATTGTCATTACAAAGAAAGCTAGTTATATTGGTCAGTCCTCCAAATTGATGCTAGGTTCTATGCTCAAATGAAAGTAATTGTCTCTCTACATGTGCACACAGAGTTATGCCTCTGTGTCTATGGGAGGTTTCGCATGCAAATGCGAAAATCACAGTTCCTAATATCCTGGATCTTCAATAAATACTAATGCAGCTATTTTGATCAGTACTAAAGATGAAGTGAATATTCTTGCTGTTCTACAGATTTTATTGGGAAAGGAAAAAATGCAAACTTTACATCAAAAGAGACTTGCCACTTTAGACAATGTCAATAAACTAATAAACATAATCACTTACTGGAAGGGCCCAGCAGAGGTTCCCCAGAACACGGGCTGTCATCCATCAGGACTGTGCTCTGAAGACTGGGAAATTTATAAATCTGTAGATCCTAATGACATGAATACCATTTTTAATTGCTGTTATTTCAGTGGATTTGATTTTTTAATGTAAAATGAAACAAAGGCTGTATCACATTATTCCAATCCAGAGAGTCCCACCAGATTCTCAGATTGTTATTGAATTGGATTGTAAAGGGATACTATGCTGGTTGAAGAAGAGCTCTGAGCATGATGGTCATGTGGCATTAGAGTATGTGCCTCTCACAGAGCATGATTCTCTGCAAATGTTTAGGACCACTGCAGAAGTGTTTTCTCACAGGACCTCAGAATTAATCACTACCTTGACACCATTTTTAATCTGTACTCTGACAAGCAAGATGAAGGCAGCCTCATGCTAATTTATCTGCTTTATCACAAGACTTCTTCTGTCTGTAGCACCTGAAAGCATCATTGCAATTCTTTCTTTTGTGGGATGTTTCCTGACCTCCATTTGAGAGGTCACGAAGAATATAATGCCAATGGAAAGCATAGTTGGAACATGTGTAAGTGATAGGTAACAGAAATGTAACAGTTTCCTTCAGGAACTGTGGCCATCCATTAGATTCTACCATCAAACAGATTTGGTCAAATATTTCTGATTGACTTCTGCTAACATGTCTTTGTTTATACTTAAGCAAATTTGGAAAGAGTTACTCAGCTAACTAGAAGACCTCAGGGCATAAGCCCCAGATTTCTATTGTCCATAAACATTATCAAGCCTATGAGATATTTCAAGAAACAGTGGAGAACAAAGCCATGGTGCTGTTGGGTGAAATTAGAGGAGGGGGTGGAAGCAGAGAATACAGAGTTTACCAGAGTAAGTAACCACAAGACCTTAGAGACCTCACAAATAGTGGAGGGGTTTCGTGTTGGAGAAGACTTTTACAGTTCACTGGGGAAGAGAATGGAACACGTCTTGGGAAGGGAAGAGTGGAAAACATCTCTTTACTGAAAAATAGCCTGAAGTAGAAGCCCCAGCTTCTCATCAGTGGAAATGTATGTCACAGATTTTGACTCCATTTCAGCTACATTCATTCTCTTCCCCAGAGTCATGTCTATATATGATGAGAATCATTGCAATTCCTTCATAAGATGATAATGATTCATTGTTCATGAAATGATCACTTTGCAAGAATATTGCTAAGATGAATGTCAAAGGAATTCTTGAAATGGAATAGGAATTAGAAATGTAATGTTGCTTAAAATCAGGATTTTGTGTATGTGGAGAGACAGAGAGAGAGAGACAGAGAGAGACAGAGAGAGAGAGAGAGAGAGAGAGAGAATAATTTTTCAGCTTTGGATCCAATTCTTGGAGCATCTTCATTTTGCATCCTTTCTATAGGTGTGTAAACCACACAAGTTGCAAGAATAACTACATGTTCAAATGTATGTTCCCTTGCTACTAGGTGTATGGCTTTTGCAAGATACTTAACCTCTTAGGACTTATGGCACAGAATAACTCAGAAAGTTGGAATTGTCTCTTTTCTAGTATATTCTAAAGGAAGAACTGTTATTAGATGATTATCAATGAATAATGGGAAAAGGGATCAAAAGAAAAAGGGTAATGAGGGGAATTTTTTAGACAATCTGGTAACAGTAAATCTTGCTTTAACAATTTTGTTGCTATTATAGTGTTGGTCTTTCAACTAACACAGAGGTCAGTTAATCTTGGGTCATATGTCTTTGAGAAAGCTGCCAGGATCATCAAGAACTGTAATTCCCATTGTTGCATTGATGTTTTCTCAAGACCCACTGCCACTCCCCAAAAGCCTGCTTGATCTTCATCCTGTGTTATCTCTTCCTCCTTCTATTCCTTCCCTCCCTCACTTTTGTTCTGAAGCAAATAGTTTAAAAAGATTCTTGGCAGGCACATGTATTTACAATGATTAGTTATAGTTGATACCTTTCTTACCTAGGCATGATTCATGGTTTAATTTACCTTGAGAATCGACTGACTTTCTTTTTTGGTTCAGACAGAGAAGAACCAAAGGTGCCTCTGTATGACCCACTAAGCTCATCAATAACAATTCAGATGTGAGAATGGGGGCAGGGGAGGAACAAGTCTTCTGCAGTCTGCTTCTCTTCATCAGATTTTTAATATACAATAGTCAGCATTGATTGAGTTCCAGAAGCACATGGAATGAAGTTACTTGTATTGGTCAGGTTCTCTAGAGATGCAAAATTGACACAATGAATATATATATGGAATGTATTGAATTGGCTTGCAGATATGACCATGGTAGTCCAATGATAGCTGCCAGTAGCTGCTCATCCCGTTAGTCAAGTGGCTGATGGCTGAAGGCTGGAGAATTCCTAGAGTCTTTAGTGTAGTTGAAGACTTGGAGGGTTGGAAAGCTAGAGAGTCGAAGAAACTGGGCAGCTGAAAGGAAGAACGATTCCTAGCACAGCTACAAAATCATCTCTTCTCTTTGGTGGTTCCTTTTTATATGGTCCATTATTGGGAGGATCCTGTGAGATCTTTGGAGGTTCTGATGGGATCTAGGGTGGGTATAATCCTTTCAGGTGGTCTCAGTTGATCCTTCCAGGTGTGGTCTCAGCTCATCTTAGTTAATACCAGGCTTAACTATCACATCACTGATACGAATAAGGAAGGCCACATATGTGCAGAGTTAGCATTTAGCAAATATTACCAGCCAAAAATGCCAGAGTTTTATGTGCATTAACTTTATCAAAGTTAATACCACCTTCATTTCTCATATCAGCAATTCTATACCTAGAGGTTGTTAATACATTTTTCAGGAAGCGGATGTGTAGTCTGAGCTCCTAAGCTCTTATATATTACTTATATATAGCACACACACACACACACACACACACACACACACACACACACACACATATAATTAAAGGATGACTTACTTAAAGCAAAGTGATCTGAATATATTCTAAGTAACTACAAATTCTGGGGATGTCTAAATTTGGGGAAATGAATAGAGAATTTAGATATTCATGGAGAATCTGGTGGGGTTTTTTTCCCTCTTTATCTTCAGTGAGTACTCAGTAATTGCTAAGTCACTAATTTGCAATTATCTCACCAGCTAGAATAACTACATTCCTTAACCAGCACTAATGATTCTATGGCTATTGCCCATTCTATCCTAAAGCCTTACACAGTTGGGAAGACTCAATTTTAGCATTATCTTTGTGTTGGTGTCACTAATCTTGTGAACTCTGGGCAAATCAGACAGGTCAGATACATACCAGAAGCAAGGAAAACATCCCACCTACTTTGCTGATCTCTTGGGATGATTATGAAAGGGAATATTATAAACAGCAGGACTTGAAAAAAAGTGTATAAAAAGTGAAGGGTTTTCACTTTCTTGGGCCATTTGTTGTATTCAGTGTGGGCCAAATAGAGATGACGAGATTCAGTTCCAGTGGAAAGAATAATTGATTTTTCAAAGTTGCCCATTGTAGCATTGTCTCTGATCTAAACCAGAAGCTACTCAGCAAGATATGTGAAAATATGTATTGTTTATTATATAAAAACAAACACACTTGTAGTTGTTATAGGGCATACACTCATAATAGCTGTTGAAACAATGGCTCTCTGTGTGTGTGTGTGTGTGTGTGTGTTTAATCTTGTCACAACATTTAATAATGTGGTACTTTAAGAACTTCAAAGTTGTAAACTTGGGCAATGAATATTTTACATTACTTACTTATGCACTTAATTACAAATGCACTTAAATTCCTCTCTGTACATGTTGAATGTAAATTCTAGACAATCTAGATTTGTAGTATTCAATTCAAGATTAGAGGTTTTGAATGATGAATTAGGAAGTAAAAAGCAACTAAAGGTTTATGAATAGATAATTGAAAGATAATAATAGGAATTTAGAAAGATAAAGCTAATGGTAAAATATTGAATATTCCCAAAAATCTAAATGAGTTTAGCAGTCCTAAAATGACTTTGGCAAATGGGTAATGTCTGACCTGAATTTTCTCCCTTTAATGAGTGAAGTCAGACATAGAGGTGTGTGTCGTTGCATAAGTCATGTAGAGAAATGATCCTAAATAATAAAATATTATCAAAGAAATATATCATGGGGTAAAGATTACATAAAAATACAGTGTTTTTTTCATGATTTCGAAAAATTTTAGTTGGTCTGATTTATGTGCCAGTGTTTTAGATGTAGCTGGTAACTTTTTAGATGTAACTTTTACGATGCTAGAACATGCCAAATAAACCTTGCCTTTATATACTGAGCCAAATGTGAAGAGGCTTGGAGTCAGAAATTTATAAGGGTATTTGAATATATTGCATCACTGTACTTTTCTCAAGAAATAAAAATGTCCTAAGGTCATGAGGATGAATGAATTACTTTTTTTTCTCTGTAAGTTAACCGAAGATGCTCATTCTCCCTAACAGACCACTCCCAGCTCTACTACTCTGGATATCCCCTAACTGCTCAAATCCCAGATGAGTTCTGGAATTTCTTTGTTGGGCTTTCCTTCAGTGCCTTAATGTTAAACATGCACAAACCTAGGGCTGTCATTTCCTAAGGAATGAAAGTCTAGGAACAAGTCAGGTGTTATGTTCCAGTGGATAGCTGAGTCTTATAGCTCCTGTCAGGTGTGATGGGAGGAAATATGTCAGGGTCATATTTACTAGCTTCAAATTTCCTTCACATTTATTAAAATGATCATGCCTCTTCCTTTATTTCTAGAATGTTCTTCCCGCTTCTCCTTAGTCACAGGTGATATGCTTTATCGAGAGGCTTTTAATAAGAAGGAAAGCAATTGAAAAAAAAAAAAACCACACAAACGAGTAGCTTTAACACCAGATTTCCATGATTCAATAAAGAATAGCAAAAAACTATATAGATCACCTGTGGGTATAGACTGGATTAGCAATAACTGAAATCACAGTGTTTTAGATGTGATGAGAAGGATTATAGAAAAGATGAGAGTACATCTGACAAGTAATATGGCTAAGGAGAGACATCCATAATTAATCAATGATATTAATAGAGTTTGAAAGCTAGAACATGTGTTTTACCAATGTGATATTTTACCACATGGCTGTCTTTTGATGAATAGCTAATCAAAACATGGCCAAAGAACTGGAAACATCAATGTACTATAAGAGTGCAAGGAATGCATTCCTACAAAGTTGCCAGGTAATATATGCACTGACATCTGAGAAGTACTAGTCTAGGGTACATCAATAGGCATGGAATCAAATAAGACATAAAGTTTTAAGTTAACATGGTTCTTAGGCCATTAGATTCATTTTAACACATGGTTGAGCAAAGCAGTTAGGAAATGATTCAGCTCATGAACTTAAGGCTTTTGCTTCTAACACCCCTTTAGACACATTATTGCACTATGCTGGAAGCTATCAATACCACATTTAAAGTTTTAATGTGGCATATTAGCAAGTAGGGACCAGGGGAATACTTCTAGTTATATGAGCTAAAAGAAATAATTGAAATTAAGGAAGATAAATCTACTTTAAAGTTCAGAACCCTGCAGAGGAGAAGAACCTAAGCTAAGAGATTAATTAAATGTTCATATGGAGAGTCCAAAGGAGAGTGAGAGGAAGAAAAATGAAAAAGGCTTGGATGATAATGTTTTCCACTTGCTTCATCTGTGTTAATGCTATGACCACATCTGACTCTTTTTCCCTTAACTAGCTCTTTGCTCTCATCCATCATATGAAATGCACCACGGTATTTCTCAAATAACAGTTCCACCAACTTTCTTTTCCCTCAAACATATTTAGTGTCTTTCTATGGCCTCTATCAGTCAATCTGCCATTGATGCACGAGCTAACTCCATAACAGTATTGTCTCCTGTAGTGTCTTAGGTCTTACTTGCTAATTAAGTAATTCAAACTGCTGGTTCAGAAGGTTTGAAAAGATGGCTTCTTCACTGGCAAACTTGCTGTATAGCTGTGAGAACCTGAGTTTGGATTGTAGCACCCATGCAAAAACTGGGCAAGGTGGCGCACACCCATAATTCTGTTCGGTGGGATAGATGTCAGGCAATAGCTGCCAAGCTTCAGTCCTGTGTAAAAAAATATCCTGATGTTTATGTGCTGTTCCTGGTGTTTTCCTATACTCTGTGTATCCTATTTTATCCCACGCTCAGGAGTAAGGAAATTATTTTTAGCGAAGTTGTAAAACATGATAATGGGCTAATGAGCTAGCTCAGTGGGTAAAGTACTTGCTTGCCAAACCTGAGTTTGATTCCTGGAGGCCCACGAGATGGAAGGAGAGAACTGACTTCCACTCTGCACCATGGAGTGAATGTGCTCTCTCTCTCTCTCCCCCTCTCTCTTTCTCTTTTTCTTTTTTCTTTCTCCTTCCTTCCCTCTCTCTCCCTCCTTCTATTTCTTTATCTCCCACTCAAATAAATAAATAATTAAAAATGGTAAAACCAAGAAAAATATACTTCTGTTTATTTTCCAAGGGGCAAAATTCAACTTTCTCACCTGCTACGATATTTTGCAAAATATTAGGACACTTTCAAAAGATTTATATTTGAATGAAGAAGTTATCTCAGAGCAGAAAATAAAGTTGCAAAGGAAAACATTCATTTCTCCTTTTTGTTCTGAAAGACTCTTGCTGAAACTTGGCAAGCTTTAAGTGACTGAAGTTAGGGCAATTTCAAAGTCTTATTACAAGACAATTTTACTCCCCTGGGCTTAATAGCAGCTCTGGCTGTTAGGAGAATAAAAGGTATTTTTGGGTATTTTAATATGGGCAGAACTGAATATCTAGGCTGAGTGTCTCCTTCAAGTTCAAGAATTTCCGCATTAGGTTTTGACCTTTGAGGATAGAGAATAATGAGGACCAGCACAGGCCAGACTACACCCAATTGTTCAAGCTGCTTCAGAGACAGAGAAGAATAGCTTGGGCATGACCTTGGGCCTGGTTGCAGGTGATAAGAAATGCTCCAGGAGGAATCCCTCTGTTCAGATTCAGATAACAGGAGGAGGCCACTTGTAAGGATGAGTCATATATATAAAGCAGAAGGATGTATAGTTTTAGAATTATTTTCTCATGCGTTACATTTTTGCATCGTACTGTTATGGAAGACTATTCTTAGTCTGATAACTTTATTTCATTTTCAAAGTGCTTGTTTTCCTCTTGAAATTATCTCTGTAAATAAAGGTTGTGTTCTCCTCCAAAGTGATCAGTTTTTGTTGCTTTGAATACCACTGATAGGTGGAAAATTTGACTGCACATCATGGTTTTCAGAGAAATTGCTCCTGAAATACTTGAGGGACGTTCAGAGAAAAGACAAAAGAGTGAGCAATAATATTATTTTTAGGTCAAATTTATCCTTTTGGTGATGACCTTTAATAAATGTTTCTTCTTCCATCAATTTCCCTTTTTATAGAGGAAACAGCACATCCTATATCAGTTCTATTACATAGAAAGGAAGCCATCACAGAGCAAGCACAGTCAAAAAACTCTGAAGGCATGATTCTCTTCTCTATTTGGGATAAGAGCAGCTACACTTCTTTTTTTTAAAAAAATTTTTATTATTTATTCAATTGTGCGTGTATGCATGTGTGCACATGTGTGTACGTGTGTGTGTGTAGAACCATGGACGAATTCGGGAACCACCATGGACCGCCTTCCACCTCCTCCTTGTTTACTCTGCCCTGGGATTCACAGGCTCCACCCTACCAGGACCGGAAACGCAGGCTGCCCCCGCTTCCACCTGGCGTCTATACGTGGAATCTGGGATCCGAACTCAGGACCTTCAGCTTGCAAGGCAGAGGCTTAACCTCTGAGTCACCTCTCCAGCCCCCAAGAGCAGCTACACTTAAGTGCACATCATTTTAGTAATTGCCACACGACCCGTGACAATGGCAATGAGCTTGACATTGTGACAAAGTCAAATACTTTCATTCTACAAAGAAAGTTATACCAGGATAAATGTAGCGCTTTTTAAGAAAGCAAAAAATTCTAACGGAGTTAGTTCAAGGGATTTTAACTTTGGGTGGGGAGCAGTTAAACCCTTACAGGAAGGAGGCAATCCATATATCCACACCCTCAGCGACTTCTGAAGATCACAGATGAATTAGTATATGCAGGAAGATTTCTTTTAGGCTATGAAGAGATTAAAATAAAGAGATTATGAATTATTTCACAATTAAATTTAATAATATTTATCTTTATTTCAGTAATAGTTTACCGTTCAGATTTCTCTGTCTTTTAGGAAATGCCTTTGGGTGTTGATGACTCAGGGTAAATGTCTCTGTGAACAAGGATACTATGCACACCGACACCCATTTGCAATGTACTTAAAAATATCACTGGTCCATGGAAATCAATATTCAAGGAATTTCTGCTTTGTTAAAGTAACCTAAAATAGTCATTTCTTTAATTTTTGTGTTTTTTTAGTCGAAGAAGAGTGGAATTTAAGAAATTAGCATTTAAATAGTTTCTGTTTGTCTCTGTGTTTCAGAAACAGCTGAACCAAATCAACCAGAAGGACTGAAATTTAATTCATAATTTATTACTGTGGAATCAAAAGCCTACAATTTAGAGAGAAACTAATGACTTCTGACCTTTATGGACACAAAATAATGCAAATTGGAGTGATTTCTGTGCTTGTTATAAACAATAATATCAGCCTCAATGATTCATGCTCCTTTTGAAAGAGGTTGGGAAGATAGAAGAGAGGTCTCAAGGGCCATCGTCTGCCTGTTTACAGGTTTACAAAATGGAATGAATTGGAAGAATCACATCCACATTCAAGTGCAGAAAACATTGATGCACCTATGTCTGTATACTTGCGTGCCTGCTCTTGCCATCTGTATAATGTCTCAGATCACTTGCCTATGGCATGGGGCCACCCACAAACTTCCCTGAGCTTCAGGATGGGGAGAGATTAGGCTAGCCTAGTTCCAGGTGATTGATATAGAGTCTCTGAAGTTCTGGATTATGGTTTGTTGGTTTTTTTTTTTCAGTTTTGCTGCTCCTGCAATGCCCTTCACTCCATCCTGATGGGTATTGGATGTCACCTCCCGGCCAGAGATAAAAAGCTGTTAAACTAGAGTCTTGTTATAAGAATATATTCAAAGGTAGATGTAATAAAAGTAGGAAACCACGGTGAGGGAGGGGTCAATCACCCATCTGTGAAATGGTTATTTTTATCTGCCAGACTATACGCCCTCCCCTTCTGATAAGATCATACCCAGTCGGTTGTAAATAATCAGAAAGGAAAGTCTGTGAACTTAACCAGATGTCTCATTATTTACTTGCAGTCCTTGATGGTTGCCTATTTTCTCTGCTGTAACATGGTCCCCTCTCTCGTTACTGGTGTGGCCCTCCTTCCCCATCCCTCCTGTTCATAATCTTAGCAACTTAACTGTAGTTATTATCGAGATTTATCTTTGAGTGTCTCTAAGTGGGTTTTGTACTAGGAGCCACCTATTAGGGAGTACATGCAGCACTTAATTCTCTGGGTCTGGAATACTTCACTCAATATAATTGTTTCTAATCCCATCCATTTCCTGGCAAATTCCATTAATTCATCATTTTTGATGGCTGAGTAGTACTCCATTGTAATAGATGTACCACAGGTTCCTTATCCACTCATCAACTGTTGGACATTTGGGTTCCATGACTTTGCTATTGTAAACAGTGCTGCTATGAACATGGTCGTGCTTGTGCTATTGAGGTGAATTTTTGCTGTATGGGAGGTTATTCCCAAAAGTGGAATCGCAGGGTCATATGGCATTTCAATCTTTAATTTCTTTAAGAATTTCCAGACGGCTCGCCAGAATGGCTGTATGAGCCTGCATTCCCACCAGCAATGTAGCAGAGTTCCCTTCTCTCCACATCCTCTCCAGCACTTGTTGTTGTTTGTGTTGTAGATTTTTGCCATCCTGACTGGGGTGAGATGATATCTCAGGGAAGTTTTGATTTGTATTTCCCTGATGGCTAAGGAAGTAGAGCATTTTTTAAGATATTTGTTAGACATTTTAATTTCATCCTAGGTAAAGTTTCTTTTAAGTTCCAGGACCCATTTTTTAATTGCGCCATTTGTTTCCTTGGTGTTTACTTTTCTAAGTTCTTTGTGCACTCTGGATAATAGAGCTCTATCAGATATGTGGTTAGTGAAGATTTTCTCCCATTCTGTGGGTTGCCTTTGAGCTCATGTTACAACCTCTTTATCTGAACAGAAGCTCTTTAATTTCACCAGATCCCAACTGTTGAGAGTTTGTAGCAGTGACTGGGCTATTGGATATCTGTTTAGGAACTGTTGGCCTAATCAGTTCCCTACCCTTTCACCTGTGGTTTTTATAGTCTCTGGCCTTATATCAAGGTCCTTGATCCACTTGGAATTAAGTCTTGTACATGGTGACAAGTACGGGTCCAATTTTAATATTCTGCATGTGGAGATGCAGTTTTGCCAGCACCATTTGTTGAAGATACTGTTCTTTTTCCATTTGATTTTTTGGGTCCCTTTGTCAAAGATCAAATGGCTGTAGTTGTATGGGCTTATATCTGGGTCTTCAACCCTTATCTGTGTGTCTATTTTGGAGCCAGTACCAGGCTGTTTTTATAACTATGGATTTGTAGTATAGACTAAGGTTTGGTATGGTGATACCTCCAGCAATGTTTTTGTTACTCAGGATTGTCTTTGCTATCCTGGGTCTTTTGTGCCTCCATATGAATTTTGAGATTGTTTGGTCAACTTTTTTAAAGAATTGCTTTGGGATTTTAATTGGTATAGCATTGAATTTGTATATTGCCTTTGGTAGGATGGTCATTTTTACGATGTTGATTCTGGTAATCCAGGAACATGGGAGGTCTTTCCACCTTCTGGTGTCTTCTGCAATTTCTTTCTTTAGGGTTTTAAAGTTTTCATTGTAAAGGTCTTTTACCTTCTTGGTTAGGTTTATACCAAGGTATTTCATTTTTTTAGGGGCTATAGTAAATGGGATTGTTTCTCTCAGGGCTTTTTCACTTCTTTCATTCTGGGCATATAGGAAGGCCACTGATTTTTGTACATTTATTTTGTATCGTGCTACCCTGCTGAACTTCTCAATTAGTTCCAAGAGCTTCCTGGTGGAGTTTTTGGGATCACTCAGGTAGGGTATCATGTCATCTGCAAATAGAGGTAACGACTTCTTCTTTGCCGATTTGAATCCTTTTTATGTCCCTTTCTTGTCTTATGGCTTCAGCTAAGACTTCAAGTGAAATATTGAAAAGAAGTGGTGAGAGTGGACAGCCTTGTCTAGTTCCTGATCGAAGTGGGAATGCTTCCAATTGTTCCCCATTGAGCATAATCCTTGCTGTGGGCTTGTTGTATACAGCTTTTATTATATTGATAAGGGTTTCTTCCATTCCAACCTTCTCTAGGGTTTTGATCATAAAGGGCCATTGAATCTTATCAAAAGCTTTTTCTGCATCTACGAAGAGTATCATGTGGTCTTGAACTTTGGAGTGGTTTACATGGTGAATTACATTTGTTGGTTTGCATATGTTGAACCAACCTTGTGTGCCTGGGATAAAGCCTACTTGATCCCCGTGGATGATCTTTTTGAATCCAATTTGCTCGGACTTTATTTAGAATCTTTGCATCTGTGTTCATCAGAGAGACTGGCCTATAGTTTTTTTTTAAGTGAATCTTTATTAGGTTTTGGGATTAAGACGACATTAGCTTCATAGAAGGAATTTGGTAGTGTTCCTTCCTTTGCTATTTGATGGAACGGTTTAAGAATTATTGGTGTTATTAGCTCCTTAAATGTCTGGTAGAACTCTGTGCTGAATCCATCTGACCCAGGACATTTTTTGGTGGGAAGATTTAAGATTACTTTTTCAATTTCCTTATATATTATAGGACTATTTAAATAATTCACAACTTCCTGATTCAATTTCGGTAAGTTGTGTTTACTTAGGAATTCATCCATCTCTTTTCTGTTGTCAAATTTCACAGAGTATAAGCTTTTGAAATATAATTCTCTGGATTTCTTGGGTATCAGTAGTGATAACTCCATTTTCATTTCTAATTTTGTTAATTTGGGTTTTATCTCTCTTGCTTTTGGTTAATTTAGCTAGGGGTGTATCAATCTTATTGATTTTTTTCAAAGAACCAGCTTTTTGACTGGTTGATTTTCTCTATTGTTTTCTTAATCGCGATTTCAGATATTTCTCCCCTTATTTTGCTAATCTCCTCCCTTCTACTGCTTTTGGGATCAGATTGCTCTAGTGTCTCTAAAGCTTTAGCTGCATTGTTAAGTTATTTAGTTCTGATATTTCCATTTTTGTTTTGATGTAGGCATTAAGAGCTATGAACTTACTTCTTAGAACAGTCTTCATTAGTCCCAGGGATTTTGGTAAGTTGTATTTTCATTATCGTTTGCTTTCAGGAAATCTTGAATTTCCTTTGTAATTTCTTCCTGAATCCAATTCTCATTCAGCATCATAGTGTTAAGTTTCCAGGAATTAATGTATTTTCTGTTGCTTGTTGTGTTGTGGATGTCAAGCTTTAGGCCATCATGGTCTGATAGGGCACAGGCTAGAATTTCAACTTTCCTGTATACGTGGCAATTCGTTTTGTGGCCCAATATGTGATCTATTTTGGACAAAGTTCCGTGTGCTGCTGAGAAAAATGTGTATTCTTTATTGCATGGATGAAAAGTCGATAGAGATCTGTAAGGTCCATTTCAGTAAGGGTTTGATTAAGCTCCAAAGTGTGTCTCTTTTAAGTTTTTTACCTGTTGATCTATCCCATGTTGAGAGTGCAGTATTGAAATCTCCAAGAATTATCATTTTGGGATTGAGTATCATTTCTAGCATTTTTGAAGGCCTGGTTTGGTGGACATGTATCCCTTGTCTTTGTGCTGGAAGATTTTTTTTTTCTCCCTTGATCATGACAGATAGTTTTGCAGGGTATATCAGCCTGGATTGACATTTTTGTTCATTCAATGCTTGAAGTATGTCTCTCCAAGCTCTTCTTGCTTTTACTGTTTCAACTGAGAAGTCATTTGTTATTTTAATAGGTTTACCTTTAAAAGTGACTTGGTTTTTTTCCCTTGAAGTTCTCAGCACCATTTCTTTATCTTGAATGTGGAGTGTTTTAACTATTATTAGCCATGGTGAGCTTTTATTTTGGTCATATCTGTTTGGGGTGCAGAATGCCTCTTGTATATGGATGGGCCTCTCTTTTTTTAGATGAGGAAAGTTTTCCTTGATGATCATTTGAAAAATTTCCTCAGGGGTGGTATTTTGAGATTCTTGCTCTGGTATTCCATGAATACGCATGTTAGGCTTCTTTAGGGTGTCCCATAACTCTTGAATGTTTCTCTCGAGTATCTTTTTGGCTTTAACAACCTTTTCCATTGAGCTGGTTAATATTCTCACTTTGTCTTCATGGTCTGAAATTCTGTTTTCTGCTTTGTTAGTTCTGCTGATAAGACTCTCTGTGGAGTTCTGGGTTGAAAATAACTTGTCTTTTAGTTCAGTTTTGAACTCTGCTTGAATCTGTTTTAACTGCTCTATGCTTGTTTTTGTTTATTGAACTGTTTTTCTCAACTCCCCCAAGTGTCTGTTGTGTTCCTCTTTTTTTTTAAATACATTTTTTATTATTTCTGCTCACACAAACTTAATAGGTAGACCAGTTCCTTCCCTCCCTCCTCCTCCCCCCAAACCCCCTGCTTCCACTCCCCTCCCCCCCATACCCCAGTGCCTCCCCCCCAATTCCCAGAGAGTCCTTTATTGTGTATGCTTAACTCTCCTCTGGGTCCTCCTCTCCGATGACGTACAAGGACCCAGTGGCATTTCCCTGAACCCTTTCTCGTGTTCCCCTTAAGCATAGGAACACTACTGTGGCTGTCAATCCCTTGCCTCCAAGGATCTTGGTGCCTTTAGCTGATGCTAGACTTTGTGAGGTCAATAGTGTGTTGGACATTGCGCAGGGCATGCAAAGTCCTATTATGATTGCTTCGGCCCTAACTAGTGTGGAGAATCTTGCAAATCATTGCTCCTCCCATCCTTTTGCACTTACAATCTTACTGCCCCCTCTTCCGCAAATGTCCCTGAGCTTCAGGATGGGGAGAGATTAGTCTGGCCTAGTTCTATGTGGTTGATATAGAGTCTCTGAAGTTCTGGATTGTGGTTTGTTGATTTTCTTTTGTAGTTTTGCTGCTCTTGCAATGCCCTTCACTCCATCCTGATGGGCACTGCATGTCACCCCCTGGTCAGAGACAAAAAGCTGTTAAACTGGAGTCTTGTTATAATAGCACATTCAAAGGTAGATGTAATAAAAGTAGGAAACCTCAGTGAGGGAGGGGTCAATCACCCATTTGCAAAATGATTACTTTTTATCTGCCAGACTATATGCCCTCCCCTTCTGGTGAGATCATACCCCCTCAGTTGTACATGATCAGGAATGAACGTCTGTGCACTTAACCAGGTGTCACATTACTTCCTTGCATTTCTTGATGGAGGCCTATTTTCTCTGCTGTAACATGGTCCCCTCTCTCTTTGTTTCTGGTGTGGCCCTCCAACCCCATCCCTCCAGTTCATAATCCTTGCAATTACTGTATTACATAGGTTTACCTTTGAGTGTCTCAATGTGGGCTGGGTGAGTTTGGTACTAGGAGCCACCTATGTGTTCCTCTTCAAAGTAATTGATGCAGTTATTTAATTCCTCCAGGATTTCCTCTTTCATAGTATTGATCATGGTAATGATCATGTTTTGAAAGTCGTTATCCTGGGTCAGGCTTTCTTGGCTATTTTCCATGGGTTTATTCTGATTGGAGTCTATCATTATGGGTTTAATTCCTTCAGTGGGAGATTTGTTTTCTTGGTTTTTGTTTCTCATGGATTTGCACTTTGACTTGGGCATCGTCATTTTTAACTCTTAAGACTTTCTTTCAATTTCTGTGCGTTTTTCACTGAACTGAATTATTTGACCTGGGGTTTTGAGGTTGGGCAGGTGCGGAGCTTACCTGGGTCGTGGTGAGTCCTGGCTGGACTGCATGCATCCAGGGCGGAGTGGGGAAAGGGAGGATGTGGCGGAGGCGGGGCGCTATTTAACCTGGGGGAGCTGGGGCGTGGCCCGGGGTAGGGGGTCCTCCCTGGCCCTAGGCGGCTCCGGCTCTAGCGAGCTGTTGGGAGGAGCTGGGTCCCTTGGGCTGCCTGGGGTTCTGGGGGTGGGAGGGTGGGGAGTTTACCTGGGTTGTGGTGAGTCCTGGCTGGATTGCCCTTGTCCTGGGGACAGGGGCGGTGAAGTGGGGAAAGGGCCCAATTGAAAGGTTGAACAAGTGGTAAAATGCATTTGTATGTCTTTCACCTACACCAATTAATCCTTACTTTTCTTCTTATATGATTTAGAGATATCTTTTGGTCTGAGTGTTCATTTATTATGCTAAAAATATTGAGTGAATTCTAATCACATATAAAATGAGACTATATGTTATTCATCTACATTAATACAACTTCTCCCAACTTCTTCAAGAAGTTCCCAGGCACTAAGAACAACAACAAAACCCCCCCACTAAATCCTCTTGAAGTACTTCATATGAACACACAATCACTCCCTGAAGAAGCACATGTACAAAGCACAGCCTTGAATGCACTTAAATCTGTAAATGAGGATGTGGAGTAGGTGTGTCAGGTGACCCTTGCCTCCTTGATTTCAAAGTCATGTTTTCTGAGTTATCCTGTGTAGCATACACGTTTTACTACAGCCCAATGTTCTCTACATCCCGAACTGATCCTTGAAAGAGATTCTTTCCAAAATGAGGCATGCACTTCAAAATAAGAATTGTCCTAGGAAACCCATTTTGGGTGTGATTTTTATGTCTAAATGTCAAAGCAGCATAGTCATTTATTTGGGATTAAATTATGGTCTGGAGAAATTGCCAAACAGTTGTAACCTCAAGCTGCCAGTCTAGGTATGAAGAGGTCTTTGTGTATTTTGTAAAGTCATTATGTTGGTGTTCTATTCCCCACAAGCGTACTGACTATGTGACCCTCTGTGTGACTCAGAGCCTAATCGTCCTCTCAGACATGCTGACCTTGACCTCTCAACACAGCTGCAGACAGCTAAAGAAGTTGTCTTAGGAGCAATGATACCCATGGGACGAACCACAGGATTCCAATGGGATACACCCATTGCCCCACATCTGACAGGCTTTATAAAATGAATGTAGCAACGAGTTTGCGAGTTTGCAGGAGGTCAAACCAACTGTGTTCAGAGCAACAGACTCTACCAAATAAGTGCAACTAAGTGAATCTTACTGTAAAAGAACAGGCCCTAGCAAAAATCCCTAGCCGGGGTATGGGGTTCTGTTGGGGGACAATCCAAATAGGGCTTAACTATCATCGAGAATGAAAAGGGAGCTATGGACTCTTCCATATGCCCCAAGAGCTGACTGGGTGCTGACTGAACAGTACTCCAGTCTCAAGATTTCCTGAATTCAGAACTTTCAGAACAAGGAAAGGTAGCTAGACTGATGGGGCAACCACACAGCAAAGACCATGCAGGGCAAGGACAGGGAAAGCACTGGAGCCTTGAGAGAAGACTCAAAGCTTCCAAATTAAACTCAGAACAAGAGAAGTCATTTCCCATAACCACTCTTTAATTTGATCATTGAAGGCAATAGGAATATGGTCGTCCCTTAATCCAGGCCTTACTGTCTATCTTTTCACCTGCTTGACCTGCACAGACAGAGAAGTTGTCCAACACACAGAATAAAGGCCACTGAGGCTGCGTGAGAATTATGATTCAATGTGAACTCACACAGTCAACTGCAATGTTGTTCAGGGCATATGAGGGAGTCAGTATGTTCAAGAGCCTGATGAAGATTTCTTGTGCTGGCACTTAATCTCTCTCTCTCTCTCTCTCTCTCACACACACACACACACACACACACACACACACACACAACCATTTGCCTGCCAACAAGGAAGAACTAGAAAGAGACATCAGCCCTTCTACTCATTTATCATCTTTACTAGCACAAAATGTGTGAGTGCTGGCCCAAAGCAAAGTACTTGAGCCACTGACACTCATTTGCCTTCCGCTGGGCGAATTTCAGGTGTTCTTCCAGACTTTTGGACAAACGTGTATGTTCCTAGCCCTCCATGCACATTAGAAACATATGAAGAATTTTAAAAAAAAAGAAACATTAATGTGATTCAGACTCACTCTGCCTTTGGCGATACTTTGATAACACAATTTCTTGCATCTCAAGAGAATCATGCATTTTTGAGGGACCGTGTGACATTTTATTGTATAATACAATTTTCAGGGATCAGTTCAGTGTAATTGTCATTTATTATCTCTTTGTGTTGGAATATGCTAAATCTCTTCTGCTTGTTCTTTCGAAATGTTCAAGGATTGCTGTTAACCATAGTCATCTTTTGTGCACTAGAAGTCACTAGCCACGTCCAACTGTTCCTTGTGTCCACTGACTAGCCTCTATGTTGGTTTCTTCAGTTGGGGCAGTTTTCTGACCCTCTTTCTTTCTTCCTCAACCAATCCAGACTAATCTCAGCTTTTGACACAAGTATTTTGCTGAATGTATTTTTTTTTACATTTTCCTAAGGATTAAATCTCTTATTTTTCAGATCTCTTTAATGTTTGGTTGACTGATTTGGAATACGCTAATTCTCTACTGAGACATGGTCTGTCACTAGATATTTTGCTTGCCACCTATCTCAAAAACTAGACCTAGATTTTAAAGCCTTTTACTGATGAATGTAATACACTTAAGGAGCCCTCCAGCCTGTCATGACCTGTGATATGTGCAGTTGTCAATCAAAGTTCACTTAGCAATTCCTGGACATTCAATGGCTATTTCCACCTTATAGCCTGCACTCTGCTTTTCTTGTAGCAAAATGTCTTCTCCCATTATTTTTCTAAATCCTTGCTAATTTTTAAGACTAAGTTAGAAACTCAGTGCTTGTAAAGGTTCTCATTCATGTGCTATTTTGTTAAAATTTTCATCAGTGATAATCTCAGCCAGATACATTATATGTGTACATACAATAGCTTCAAAAACTCATTGTACTTTCACAGGAGTCTAACCCAGTGAAAAGTAAAAATTCTCTTGGAGAGAGCAATGTGCAATGCATTCCCTTAATAGGATCCTAGAATGTTGGAAATAATACCATTTTGGAATGAATTGGGGTTGGCTATGAATATGAATATTTATAGAAAATAAATAGCAAATTAACTAAATCATCTCAAACTTAACTTCATCTGGAGTAAACAAAATTTTCACCTATGTTTGTGATAATGCTGAAAAAATATTATTTTGTTTTCCACTTGAATTTCAAGTTAAACAACAGATTCCCCATTCATAGTTTCCACACACTGATGTACAAGGATAGTAAATAACTTCATTTTACATAAGAGGAAGTTCTGTTTAATAGAAATCAACTGAATCAAAATGTCACATCAGCTCTTCCTTAGCTCTTACCTGATTCTCACATTATTCCTAATAAAGCTTGAAATTCAGATCACAACTCAAGATTTAACTTTCACCATAATTTAATTGCATCAAAACTGAAATTTAACTCATATTTAACTTCAACCCAATATTTCTTTTAGTTCTACTCTATCTTTAGTGCTAGTCCAAGTCTTAACCTTATCCCTAACGTCAGTCAAAGCTATTAGTGCTCATATAACACTAATCCTTAATTACAGAACACATAGAAGTACAGACAAAAGGAGCTGAAATGAATATATACA
This sequence comes from Typhlomys cinereus, assembly GCA_023101885.1. Taxonomy (NCBI): domain Eukaryota; kingdom Metazoa; phylum Chordata; class Mammalia; order Rodentia; family Platacanthomyidae; genus Typhlomys; species Typhlomys cinereus. The sequence continues at coordinate 2,276,960 of JALPQD010000326.1, read as the reverse complement.
CATTATATATACATTAAATATATATGAATATAAATGTGAATTAAATATGCATGAATAAATATTCATTCTAGTACCTCTTTACATAAATATTTATGGCATATGTTTGTGTGTGACCATATGTAGAAAGTAATCATTCTTTTATAAATAAATATGGAACCTTTTGTTTACTTTTGTTTATTTGAAGCATGCTCACCTTCAGGGTGGTCTGGCTTTGAACTTGTGATCCTTCCATCTCAGATTCCTAAGTGAGGGCATCATAGAGATTCCCTATTATGTTCTGCAAATGCTTACTATTCAAAAACAGAAACTCAGGTAGAAACTTCTCCATGAATTAATGAGCTTACATGTTTTCTCATTAGGTTTATGCGACTTTTTTATTGCAAAGGAAATTAGCTTTTCTTCCTCACATTTAGAGACTTGAGGATAGGCTGCAACTAAATTTAGGAAGAAGGATTTAGACTTGCTAATTTCACCTTGTGAGGCAATTTGACAGAAGGTCTATTTGAAAACGATATAACTTTAGAAAGTCCAGTTATATTGAAGATTTTGAGATCAGATCCTTGTCTTCATCTTTAATCAAGGCTTTTATTCTTATAAGAAACAGAAGAGGAGGGGCAGTATCACTGTGAGTATGCAGGCAATAGATGCCTCTGACAAAGGCAAGCAATAGAGCCACCCTAGGACTTCTACCCCACAGCGCCCTGAATTTTGCCACCACAGTACTGAGAAAATGAACTTCCATTAATTTCTAAGTCACTGAGTTTGTGGTGACATTGAAAGTCAAGCCACAGATGCCTTGCATGAGGAATCGGGGAAGCTCCTTGTGCCCTCAGCTCTTCCACAGTCTCTTTGCTGGTACTCTGTTGTCTTCATCAAATCCTGCAACCTTTACGGTGGCCGACTTAGAGACTGAAAGAAAGAGATTAGAAAATACTAATATTTACATTGATTGATATATATATATATATATATCAGAATAAAAATAGCTGTACTTGTTATGTCCTCTGAAAGTTTCTGAAAATAAGAAACAGCAAAAACTTCTGATCTTAAGCATCAAGTCTGGGAGAATAAATTTCATGTTCTTTTACCAAGAAATGCAATATTCATAAACTTGAGAACAGAAACAAAACTTTAGAAACAGAGATCAGTACTGAAAATACAATGGTGGCTTAGGAAAATACATTCAGTTAGCAAAGATTACACAAATTTTACTAGTATGAAGACAAAAATGTTCTCGGAAAGCTAAGCCTGTTTAAACTAATGGCTCATATGAATGAAACATTAAGTGATGGTAAATGAGAAAGGAGAAAAATCAAAGAAAATGGAAAAGCAGGATCTGTACTGAATTCAAACAAGTAGGCCATTCAGGAATGAATGCAGCATAAACCGGATATCAGTGTGTCATGAATCTTTTTTTTTAAACCAAATAACAAGTCTTAATGTAAATCCAAATATGGAGGACAAATATATAGTGATGTGGACTTTTAGCTACCTCATTCTGAGTGCATTCAATATGCAACAGCAATAAAGTTATAATAATTATGAACATAAAAATAAGTATTCAAGCTTCCAAGATGTCTGCCGTGACTTAGCCTCCTCCAGTTTTGGCCAGCCAGCCATGCCACCTCTGCTTTGAGAGACTGTCCCTTCCCTCTGGAACCGTAAGCTGAATAAACCTCCCTTTCTCCCTTAAAAAAAAAAAGTACTCAACAAAATATTTGAAATTATTTAATTTTGAAATCATTTCATTTTGAATTCTTTTCATGTGCTCATAAATGTTTTTATAAAATTATGACTTCCATTAGCTAACAAAAAACTTGATAGTATTCTGTGCCCATAATGAATATTGAGAATATTTCCGACAAAGGAGAAACTCTTTTCCACTAGCTGTTAAATAACTTTTTTCATTACCTTTTGTAATCAAGTATCATAGATTATTAATGTGCAGCACCATTTAAAAATAGCATTAGTAAAATTTTTTGCAGTAAAATAAGTATGGGATGAAGAAACTAAGAAAAAATTCATTACAATTACACAGGATTATTGAATAATTATTTAGCTCTTATTAAACCAGAAAGATTACAAATAAAATTAGTCAACCAAGTATCTAATTAAAAAAAACTTTAAAAATTAAAATGATCCCAAAATTAATAAAAGAGTGAATTGTTAGAAAAAAAACGAATAACACAAATAAACTACTAACTAAAAATATCAGAAATAATTTTCCATATATATATATATATATACATATATATATATGGAAAAAGGAGAAATATCTACATTCACAGAGAAAATTCCAAATACAGCAGGAATGTTTTACTTGATTTTATGTAAACACAATTAAAAATTTGGATAAAATATATGTTCCCCCCCCCAGGAAAGAAGAAAAATGATTATAGAAGAGATAGGCAACTTGGAGGGGTTTCCAGCACTGACTCGAGCTCCCAGTCATGGGGGGGGGGTGCAGTTAGTAACTAGTAGACAGCTGGATGATGTCCTGTACCCTGCCCCTGATCCTCCCTCTCCTTCAAGCATTCTCTTATATAAAGGCCTCTTCTTTAACAGTTTCTGTATTGATGAATAAGAGAGGATCTTAAAGCCCAGATATGATACAGCCTTGTACAGTAGAAGAAAAGCAAAATGGACAACGAACAACTGAATACAGAACAGCAATGACCACCCAATGTTAACCTGGAACCAGGCCATCCAAATCTCTTCCCATCCCGAGGCTCAGGAAACTTTGCAGAAGAGGGGGCCATAAGACTTTAAGAGCCTAAAGATGGAGAGTTCCATTGCTGGACAGCTCATTCCACTCAAGACAGGGCAGCCACAGCCAGAACCTCATGGCAAGGAGACTTGAACCGATCAAATCTGCACAGTGGTGAAGATGTTGATACGTCTGTGGACTGGCAGGGACCTCAGGAGAAATAGCTTCAGGCAGTATGTTCCTGAGGGGCAAGGAGTCAGTAGTGGGTGGGTCAACCTCCAGGACATCATCCAGCCGTCTACTAGTTACTAACTGCTCCCTCCACGCTCAAGACTGGAAACTCCAGTCAGTGCTGGAAACCCCTCCATGTTGCCTATCTCTTCTATAATCATTTTTCTTCTTTCCTGGGGGGGGGGAACAGAGGAGGGGAGTACCCATATCAGTGGACTGCCCAAGGAAGGGGGCCTCTCTGTAGTGCCACAGATCTGTGAACCCCCATGAGAACAGATGATATAGAGTGAACCCCAGGACCCAAGCACCAAAGGGCAGGAAAATAGGAGGGAATACACCAGGCCCATATATGGATGAGAGGGAGGGTAGGTTAAGATGGGATGGGAACAGGACGGAAGAGAGGGAGAAAGGGAGGGGGGAATGAGGGAGGCAAGGAGCATTTACACTTACAAATGTAAATTTAATAAGTTAATTAAAAACAGAAAAGATAGGCAAAATTTCATGATTACTTAAACTGTTTTTTTTTTTTTTTTCTTTTTTACATTAGAGAGGGGAAAATCTTACAAAGAGAACATGGAAAAATCTAACAAAGCCATTAAGTGGTGCTCTGAAACTATGGGCAGTTTATTCATAAATATAAAAGATAATACATTGTTAGTGAGCAAAAGTAAGTGAAAATAAGTTAGCCCATTAAGTGAATAGTAAAACTGTGAGATTATCCTACAAAGGCAAAGTACTCCACTAGAAATGTTTTTAAATGCAGAATTTGTTTTTTAAAGAGGTTGGTTTTCAGTTTTTATAAGTAAATCCAGGAGAATACACTTTAAATAGTAATCATTAATGTGCAGGCTAACAACCTGGAAGGTAAGCAGGGGTCATGTAATCAGCATTTACTGAGTTTGGTGACTATCTGCTGTAAAAACAAATCCATATTCAATGTAATTCTGAAAATAAATGTTAAATTTTGAAGCCCCAGGAAAGACTCCGTCACTCTCTGTTATTATATTCTTTTTCATTTAGGAAATAGTAAAGCATAAAAAGGCCCCTTAAGACCAATGACAATCAATATTACTGTGTATTGAAAATTTTCCAAATGTATATTTTACATTTATCACTAAATAGCTAAAAATAAGTTTTCTGTTACTGAAAAAGGGGCAGTACATCAAGAACTCAAGTTATGTATATTGGAAGTTGATATTTTTTGTTTTACTGGTTTTTGGTTCAAAGGAGAAATTGGTAGCAGGCATTTGAATTGTTACCATTCGTTCCAGTGCCATAACTCCTGAGACATCCCAGGACCCGCCTGGGCTACTGGCCTTCACAGGACTGCATCTGCTCTGCCCTCTACAACAGCAAATGCTCTGCTCAGAATCACATGGAAGACACTGGGAGGAGGAGAAACCAGAGCTGAAGAGCCTGAAGGGGGTGAAGTTCTCCTAGAAGACTTTCTGAGCTTGCTTGTGTTTAGGCCATCACTCTATCCTGCTGCCTAGGGGTGTTTTGGTTGCTGTGTAGAGCACAAGAAATCTACATGGAAGGCAGATATTTGAGATGGAATTCCCAGTCCTAAATTTAGTTTGCATTATTCTTGTAATCAGGACCATTCTTTTTAAAAAACCAAGAAGGATCTGTTCTCTTTGTTTAAGGAGCTTCTATTCTTCACTTTAAAGGGTTGTGAGTGCTTGGGCTTAAATTTAGCGCACTTTCTCCACAGGGCTGGGCTCAAGAATTCTTTGACACAGAAGCACTTGTTGATTTTATAACTTCACACCTTAAAAAACTAAGATAACCCTCAACAATTACTTTCGAGAGCAGGATCATCTGCTGGTCCCCAAATACCTAAAAATATTCTCTGAAAGGAGTGAAGACAGTCAGGCTGTGGCACAGTTAGATTATGTAAATAAAGGAGTGAATGAATAGAATGAAAGAGCGAACTGGGAGCGATCCAGGGAATCCAGGGGAAAGCTCAGAGCTCAAGTGACCATTTTCTGAATTCACTTCCAGTTTCCTCAGATTGGATGGTGTTCTGTTGTGTGATTTGATCTGTTGTGTGAGAATGCTTTCTACCCGACAGATACCAGAAGTATTTCAAAGAATAAATTTGAGCTAATTTTAAAGAGAAATCAAAACTGAAGAATTCATTGGAGATTTTTTAAATGTAAGAGATGTATTTGAAAAGAATAAGCAGCTGGATAAAGCTCTCAGTTTTGTATTTCTCCCTTCCTACAACAGGGTACTCTACTATCTCTCATACACTTGTCACTATTTGTTAAATTTCTCACTCTGTTTATTTGGATGGTCTAGTTTTAACTTGGAGGAAAGGGGATTGGGAAGGAAATGAAGTCTTTTCTTAAGAACACTCCTTACTAAACACAGGAACTGACCTGTATTGCCTGGGAAGCCCAGTTCCTCATGAATTCAGCCTCTATTTTTGAAGTGCAAAGGATTCTAAGCAGGCAGGTTTGTTAAGATAAGCATCCGGATGGGAGGATGGTTATCTGAAGCCTTGCCTGTCATTACATTTCACAGTGATGAGAGTGCCCACTATTGGGTCCAGAATCAATGAAGAGTCAACAGACCGCTCAGCTTCTATTCTTGCCCACGTCTCACTGTAATATTTCCTAGACTTGCACTTCACCTACTGAAGTGGGTGGGTATCAATGTGAGATCGGCACTGCCCATCCTGTTTGTAGATAACATTGCTTCCGACCCTGACAAGAGTCTTGTAACTGATTTTTTTAAAAAAAGGTCGGATAAGAAAGTGTCCTTGCTGTTTCTTTTGAAAGGCATTTTTGTGGCCAGAATTCCAGGTCCTGCAAAGCTTAAACAACAGAGAATTATTTAGAAAAGAGACCTACTTTTTAAAGGACTTTTTCATGAGGTTTCATAGTAAGACTAGCTCATCACTTAAATTGAGGACTCACACTCAGGAAAAGCATTCAGAAAAAAATCAAGTAGTGTTAGAAACCAAATGAATATAATCAGAACAATGAGCTACAAAAAAGAATGCCTTTCAGTTTAGCCATGCACTGTCTAAAAAAATAATGCTTTTGCACATAGCAGTAAAAGTGAAATATGATTTCACAATCAAAGAAACTTCAAGGTTCAGGCTAATGTCAGTTTCTCAGGGTGGAAGAAGTTAAACAGCTATCCTCAAAGAAAATTCAGAAAATTCAATTTTACATTATAAACATGTATATGTAGTGTATATGTATATATAAAACATAGGGCATATATGTATGTCTTAATGTATGAATAAAATATATTAGTTTGACAATTATAACTATTTATTGAGTAAATGCCAGGAAATTATCAGTGAACTCCTAATAATGGCCATTTCACCTCCCAATCAGTGTCTACTCCTTACAAGTATCCTTGAACATTTTTTCCTTGAAATCATGCTTGGGAGTGTCTTCTGAATGGTGGCTATTTATAGACTCTGATAAGAGTTTTTTTGTTGTTGGCAGTGGAGGTAAATGGGTGGAGGAAGACAAGTGAGTCACTGGACATCCTTAGCCTTCATTGTTGCTGCATATTAAGGAACCAAAGGATGATGGGAGAAACATCTCCAAATGTTATAAATATGAGGACAATTATGTATTGTGCTTGTCTGCAGTGGCTGCTTGCAATACTGTTAAGAATTGATGTTATCTCTCATGTTAGGAGGGTGGGAATGTCACCACTATGTGTGGGAAGGATGTGGACGCCTCTAGGAAAACACACTGCAGAAGATAAGCTCTCCAGTCACTTTTTGTATTGTTCCGGGAGTCAGGAGTCCTTTGACCCAATGTGTCCTTTGATCATTATAAATTATGCTTAATTCCATTCAACCATTCTCTCTCAAATTCTTTGGTACATAGATATATATCTTGCTTCTTAACTGATTTTCTTCCTTCTTCTATGTGCAGATCACCATTATGGTGCTAATGAGAAGACCAAATCAAGGTCGGGTGTTTTGAAGCATAAATTTCCAGGTCAAGTGTGATATTCTTCAAGGGAACTAAGTCTTGGAATTCTATGCAGGTATTGCATGACTATACACTTGTATCTTTTCTCCGAAGCTGGTCCTCAGCATTTTATCATAACATTTAAGATATTCATAACTCTCACACTTGAAGGAGCACACGAAATTTTCTTATAAGAGAATAATAGTTTAATTACAGAAAGCAATAACTACATATTTTATTGCTGTCATTCATTATCATGTATTAACTTAGTAAACTTTATTGTGTTAGAATGCTGAATTTAAAAATATGCTACATGAGTCGCAAATGAGTTAAAACAATTTTCAGTGAATTTTGGCTTGGGATTAGAATAGAATTTTCAACAATTCCTTAAATGGCCCAAGACTTAAATCTCCATTCTCAGCATTAACAGCTTTTAAATCAATTAACTTTAAAATATTTTGTAGTTGCCATATATCCTGAAGTTTAATACTCAGCTAAGATTTCATTCTTTATGTAAAAAGACACATATATCTCATCATATTCCATCTTCTTTAATCAATAGTAAAACTACATGTATACTTGCTTTAAAATAAATTTCTATATAATTTATTGCCAGCTAATGTTTTATTTGCCCATTTATTTTGTATATACATATACCTAAACATTTCTCTGTCACAAGTGGCTAGTAAAAGTTAAAATTCTAGCTAAGATCTGTTTAGAGCAGGTATAGCAAACACTAGATATCATGAGTAGATGAGTTTGAGTCTTAGCTCTGCAACAGGAAACTCTATCCAGCTGTGATGTTCAGTTTACAATAGAAGAGCTCGGTGCTACTGTCCTCAGATGCTGCAGCAGTCCTTTCCTAATACTTCCAGAAGGTGGCGCGTTCCTTTAGCATCATGTAGAAGCTGGATCTCTGGGGCATAAGTAAATGACTCCTAACAAGATGGGGAGTACTTCTGAATTTTACTTTTGTCATTCCTGGTTCCCTCAGCATATGTGAATGATTGTGTCAGGCCCTGCTTTTGTAGAGCACTACCTACATGATCACCCGTCCTCTAAATCTTGAAGCTCAACGTTGTACTGCCTGACTGGTAGAATTAATGGTCTAATTGGGATCATTTTCTGGGAACATTAGCCTCACATTAGTTGTATGATTGCAATTTTAATTATAATGTTCTTAAATATTTGTTGGCCTATTTATTTAGGAATAGAAACAACATTTTGGGCTTATGCAAGACTGTGTTTCATAAACTGTGGGTGACAATTTGGCTAATGACTAGTTCACTCTAAATGAAAATAATTTATTTTCAAATTAACTGAAAAATAAACTGATCTATGTACCTTTCTTTCCACAATATTTACAGCTCGATCTCTCCTTTTCTCTCCCATTGTTCATTTAAAAAAATATTTTAAGTTACGTGCTTCTAAGTCTATAGAGCAAACTTGGTTCAATAAGATTTGACAGGCAGAACAATACTTTTGGCATCTGCACATCTTGTCTCTCTCATTCTTAAAAAGTATAGTACACCTGTAGATATAATGTCAGTAAAACTGGGCAAGACATTATTATCTGTTTATTTAGGACAGCTAATACATTTCCAAGAGATAGAATAGTCTTTATTTTCTGTTTCTGTGGAATAAAATAGCTACTATTTCATGTGTTCTTAACACATTACCAATGCTATGAAGCGATCTCATTTAAAGATGAGAACATTCCTATGACTCAGGTGTGAATATGTCCATTTCCAAATTAGAACTTTAAGTATGTTAATAGACATGTTTATATTTATGTCATAGTATGAAGAAGTTGATAGCTGCATATGACACTCAAGACCATTATTTTTCAAGTAGTGAGGCAAAGGAAAGTCATCTGAAAAGCATTACAATACTTTATAGTATAGTCTAGATCCAGTAGCCTTTGGTCCAGTAGCCTTTGATCCATCAGATAAGACACGTGAATCACTGAGAAATCAAACAAAATTATAAACAAATGAATTATCAACAAAACTAATTCAAGTAAATCAAAGATAAACTAAGAAACAGTGTAAGAGAAGATAAACATAAGAAAATGACAAAGTTAAACACTCAAGTATAGCATTAAATGAAATTAACATAATATAGTAGTTAAAAGTTAGGTAATGGCAGGTTAGATAGTCAAAGAAAACCCCACCATGTAATGAGTAAAATAAAAAAAAAAAACTCAGATAAACTCCAACAACACAAGTGAAATTCAAGTAAAAGAATGGAAAAGTGATGCATAAGAAAAAGGAAAAAAGTAAGCTTATTAGTGAGAGGTAAGCTACATTTTAGAGCAAAGACATGTTTCAAGTTAGCTAACTAATCCTACCTGAGAAAAGAGTAAATGAATGCAAGACAAGCACATGTAATGAAAAAAGATGACTGAATTCAATGAAGAACATAAGAAATAGAAAATTTATAAAATTGGCTAACTCAAGCTACATAATAAATACATAGATGGACAGGTAGATAGACAGATAAAAGATGACAGAAATCATCAAAATTAGCTATGAAACAGCTAGCTAGCACTTATGATCATGCACTTCACACTCAGCCAACGCTTGATAAAAAATAGACAAATCATCAAAAGCCACAAATTACCAAAACTCAAATTAAGAAATGATATGAGATTTCTAATTCAAAAATTGTGTTTTTTGCTTGAAGAGTTCCCAAATGAAATCTTTAGACATGCATTATATGCCATCCATTTAAAGAAGAATTACTACCAACTAATCCCTTCCCGAAGATGAATGTTCCCCAGTTTATAAAGCCACTCTCATTGTGACAAGAAAAGCTGAAAAAGAAAATAACATAAGTGGAAGGAAACAAACAGTATAGATAAATATGCCTCAAGAACTGATAGAAAAATAAAAATCTCAGTCAAAAAACAACAAATTATATCCAATAATGTATAGAGAAACTATACGACATGAATTAGTGGAATTTATTACCAGTATTAAAGACTGACTTGTTTGAAATTGAGTCACTAATTTAGCACATCAGTAGGCTAAAATTTTTAAATCATATGACAGTAATAATAGAGAGAAGAGACATTTTAGTATGACTCAAAACTATTTCATATTAAAGCTCCTCAGGAAAAAAAAAACTATTTTAAATCCATAAAGTACATGAATGGCCAACCATGGTGACTCATCCCAGCACTCTAATCCCAGCACTCTGAAGGATGAAGCAGGAAGATTTCAAGTTCTAGGACCAGTCTGAGGTATTGAGACTTTGAAACTTGGGTAAAGATGGTTGGCAAGAAAATTGTTTAACTGGGCTCCATCCTTGCAGCCCACATAGTGGAAGAAGTGAATGTATTTCTGAAAACTGTCCTCTGATCTCCATAGAAACTCCATGCCATAGCATGACATGAGTATACCCTCCCCTCTCTTTCTTTCTCTCCTTGTCTATCTTTCTCAAATAAACATTTTTAAAAGATTATATATGAAAGAGCTGATGAACTTCTAGTGAAAGATTGAATTTATTCCTCCTAAGATATAACAAGTCATCCTCTATTTAAATTGTAATGGAACTCATAACCTCTGAAATTAGATAAAAATGAAATAAAGTACAAAGATAAAAAATTAAAAACAGAGACAAAGGGATGCATATACTGTATGTTTACAAATGACATTATTAATGGTATGTTCAGGAGGCCAAAGGAGAAGAGCGTGAATCTGAAGTCAACCTAGCTTACTAAGACTTTGTTTTAATAATAACAAAATAAATATATAAATAAACAAAAATAGTAAAAGTACAAAAATTCCAGGAAATATACAAAACAATAAATGCCCAAATCTAGAACTAGTAAATGAATTAATCAAAGCTACAGGACCATTGCATATATATCATCCATTGTATTTCCATGTGCTGTTGTAATACAATAATGTAAAGTGGCCATAGAATTTTAAATTATGTAAAGATATTTGTTTCTTTTGTTCCTGTTTCTGTGGTGCTGGACATCATTCAGGGGCATGACCCATGCTAAACATGCACTGTGTGTGTGTGAACTCAAATTACAGATGCTGGAGAGGATGTGCAGAGAGGGGAACTCTCCTACATTGCTGGTGGGAATGCAGGCTCACCCAGCCACTCTGGCGAGCCGTCTGGAGATTCTTAAAGAAATTAAAGATTGATATGCCATATGACCCTGCTATTCCACTTCTGGGAATAACTCCACATACAGCAAAAAATCACCTCGATAACACAAGCACGACCATGTTCATAGCAGCATTGTTTACAATAGCCAAGTCATGGAATCAGCCCAAATGTCCAACAGTTGACGAGTGGATAAGGAAAATGTGGTACATCTATACAATGGAGTACTACTCAGCCATCAAAAATGATGGATTACTGGAATTTGCCGGGAAATGGATGTCATTAGAAACAATTATATTGAGTGAAGTATCCCAGACCCAGAAAATTAATCGCCGTATGTACTCCCTAATAGGTGGCTCCTAGTACCAAACCCACCCAGCCCACCTAGAGACACTCAAAGATAAATCTCTGTAATAACTACAGTAATTGCAAGGAGTATGAAGAGGAGGGATGGGGTAGGAGGGCCACACCAGAAACAAGGAGAGAGGGGACCATGTTACAGCAGAGACAATAGGTCTCCATCAAGGACTGCAAGTAAGTAATGAGACATCTGGTTAAGTTCACAGACTTTCATTCCTGATCATTTACAACTGAGGGGGTATGATCTCACCAGAAGGGGAGGGCATATAGTCTGGCAGATAAAAAGTAACCATTTTGCAAATGGGTGATTGACCCCTCCCTCACTGTGGTTTCCTACTTTTATTACATCTACCTTTGAATGGGCTCTTATAAAAAGACTCTAGTTTAACAGCTTTTTATCTCTGATCAGGGGGTGACATCCAATACCCATCAGGATGGAGTGAAGGGCATTGCAGGAGCAGCAAAACTGCAAAAGAAAATCAACAAACCACTATCCAGAACTTCAGAGACTCTATATCAACCACCTAGAACTAGGCCAGACTAATCTCTCCCCATCTTGAAGCTCAGGGAAATTTGCGGAAGAGGGGGCGGTAAGATTGTAAGAGCAAAAGGATGGGAGGAGCAATGATTTGCAAGATACTCCACACAAGTTAGGGCCGAAGCAATCACAATTGGACTTTACATGCCCTGCGCAATGTCCAACACACTATTGACCCCACAAAGTCTAGCATTTGCTAAAGGCACCATGATCCTTGGAGGCAAGGGATTGACAGCCACAGTAGTGTTCTTATGCTTAAGGGGAACACAGGATAGGATTCAGGGGAATGCCACTGGATCTTTGTACGTCATCAGAGGAGAGCCCAGAGGAGAGACTAGCAGGCACATTAAAGGATTCTCTGGGGATTGGCGGGGAGGCACTGGGGGATGGGGAGGGAGGGGTGAGGGGAGGGGGAGCTGGGGGAACGGGGGGGAGGAGGGAGGGAACCGGTGTACCTACTAAGTTTGTATGAGCGGAAATAATAATAAAAAATGTTAAAAAATTACAGATTTAATACCATTTAAAATAGACCACCAGGCGTTTGTTTTCATTTTTATAGAAATAAATACTTGTTTCAAAATGTATATGGAAAGATACAGATCAAAAAATAGCTATACCATCTCAAAAATATTAAAAGAGTAATCATTCCTTCCAATTTTAAAGTCTATTATATACGTATGGCAATCAGAATTCTGTTGGAGAAAAGAGACACAGAAAGAGATTCTAGAACTATATTCACATATGTATCCTATATCGATTTTTAACACAGGTAGAAAAATAATTCTATGGAGAAAGGATTCTTTTCCAGCAAGTTGTATTGCAGTGGTTGAGCAAGTGTAGGTTAAAAAATTCTACAGAGATAAATCCAAAATGTTAACTTGAAGCCCACACAGGAATCACAAAGGAACTTGAAATATGTGTCAAAAGCATATCAGCATCCTGACTATGAGACTGAAACCACACTGAAAGAACACTTAGGAGAACACTTCTGAGTCTTAGGGCTCAGGATTACTTTGGAAAATTCTTAGAGTTGTCAAGAGAAGACATACCTGAAAGGAAAAATATCAATAAACTGAAAATGACTACATTTTACCTATCACTTCTGCTAGGAGAGTTCTCCCACACGTTTCAAACAGGACCATGGCTGCCACAACCCCTCTGTGCTCATTTCATATGTGACAACTCTCAATGGACCTTTCAGCCAAGAGACTATCCATGCGTGAAAGCAATGCTTGACATTGATCTCCCGAGGGAGAGCATAGGGAGACACTTCGCTGCACCTCCATCACATGGCTAGGACCAAAAGAAAAGTTGCAGACAAAGAGCACAACTCCTATGTTGCTGTCTGGGATGTCAAACATTGTGGCCATTCATAAACATCATGGCAGCTACTCACCATGTAAACATTAATGTATCATCTGATTGCATTCTCAAGCACTCAACTCAGATAAATTAATGCTTGTAGCAATGCAAATACTTGTGCATGGCTATTCATAGCAACCCCAAGAGAAAACTGCACTGTTTTCAACTAATAGTTAATCAAACCATGGCACATACATAGTACGGACGATTGCTCAGTGCTTAAATATGGACAACTGATTCACACATAAGCTTGAATGGATTACCATTGAATCATCTCAATGAAAAAGGCAATCTTTTTTTTAATTTATTTTTTCCACTCATACAAACTTGATAGGTTCCCCATTCCCCTCCCTCCCTCCACCCCTCCCTGGATCCCCTTGCTCCCTTTTTTCCTTCCTTCCCCTTCTTTCTCCCAGAATCCCCCCCCCCCATTCCTGGAGCATCCTTTAGTGTGTATGTCAAACTTCCCTCTGGGTCCTCCTCTCTGAGGTGTAAGGACTCAGTTGCATTGCGTAGAGCTCTTTTTTGTGTTCCTCTTTAGTATAGGAACACTATTGTGACTGTTAATCCCTTGCCTCTAAGGATCTTAGAGCCTGTGCTCCATGCTAGACTTTGGGGGTCAATGACATGTTAGTCATTGCGCAGGTCATGCAAAGACCTGTTATGATTACCTTGGCCCTAACTTGTGTGGAGTATCTTGCATATCGTTGCTCCTCTCCATCTTTAGGCTCTTACAATCTTATCGCCCCCTCTTCCGCAAATTTCCCTGAGTTTTGGAATGGCGAGAGATTAGGCTGGGCTTGTTCCTGGTGATTAATGTAGGGTCTCTGACATTCTGAATTATGGTTATTCTGAAAAAGACAATCTCAAAGTCTTGAATATACTTGATTCTACTTCATATTATTGTGGAGATCACAAAACTTTAGATGTACACACACACACACACACACAAACAAACATGAACACACATGCACATAAATTTGTTTACTGCTTTTTATTGTTTTCTTCCTTTCTTTAAAATACCCCCTCCCTCCCCCCACTAGCTGTATTGGGAGACTGGCCTCAAACTCACAGTCCTCCTTTCTCGCTCTCACTAATGTGAACATGAACTGCCATATCTAGCTAACACTTACCTATAGACAGTCAGGACTGGTAAGTGAATTTTCTAATAGATACAAACTGGTCAATATCCTATAAGAAAGTAAACTGCACCACTTAGTTCAATCCTTACTATGAGGCAGAAGGAGAGAAATCATTTGTATCTCAAATCCCCTGAAGAGGAAAATTCATTTGTATTCAGGGTCGCTTTCTTTTGTTTTTCAACAGATTCACATTTACCTAGAGAGTAATGGAATGGCAACCCCTGCCGCCTAATGTTTACTCTAAGGAACCCCTCTCCACCCCTGCCGAAAAATCTGAGTATCTCCAGAACTTGCTATGCCACACTCAAGACTATGCTAAAAAAATCAACTTTTAATCTAATTTCAAATTTTAGGAATGCTTCCTTGTGCATGTAATATATATTTCTTATTCGTAGCTGAGTTGTGAGAAGCAAAAACCAAATGTCTCATGTGAAGGAAAAAGAGGCCATTCCCTCGATATTCCTTCTTTTTCTTTTGAGCTTGGAGTATTGCAGAACATCAGGCTTCTCGTGCACTTATACGAGGAAGGACTTGAATACAAGACACTGATATAGCTTCAGAAGATCGCCTGAGTTGCTGAAACGACTAAAAGAACAAGAACATGGCAAGGCTATGGACCCAAACCTACTCCTTTATGTCAGAGCAGCCGTTGAGAGAGAGCCTTGCCGTGTAGTCCAGGTTGGCAATAAAATTTAGGAATCCTCCTACCTCTGTCTCTCAAGACCTGAGACTCCAGGCGTGTGCCACTGTATGCAGCTCTCAAAGTGGCTTTGATGTTTAATTATAAAAGAGATGTCACCAAACCAGTTTAAGTGGTCCAGGAGGAACTTGAAATGTATTCAACCAGAGTAAACAGAAAAACAAAACCTCGTTTACTATTTACCATTTCAGAAACTGCTTCGAGTGATTCAGTTTCTTAGTCCTTGGGACAACTGGACCAGATCGGAAGACTGATCCCGCTTTCGCGTCAGGGAGCTGGGCATAGGCAAAGCATGGTTTGAATGCTGCCTGATGAATTTGCAACAATGGGGTTGGAACTTGAAACTAAGAGATGAGGCTCTAGATTATGTGCTAAGAAATGCTGTGTCTAGTTCATGTCCTTATGAAATTGTGCTCGTGCATCTCTTTTAGTCTAAGTAAAGTTTTCTTAAAAGTAAATAAATCACAAGATAGATTGCTGATGGTAGACTGAAAACACGTATGTTCAACTATCATACAATACTTTTGATCCAAAATCTCAATCCAAAGGACTGAATTTACTGCACATCTATAGTTCATTATTTTCTGTGTCTTCTAGAGCTATTAAGCAGCACAATCATAGAGAATCAACTTTGTTTCACAATATGGAGTGAGTCAAGTGCAGCCCAGAAAAAAAATTACCTGAAAATTAAAGGCAAGTGCTTCTGGCACCTTATGAGTGATAAAAAACAGTGATGGTAACTTCCTCACATTATTCACGTAACATCCCTTGTGCATGGAATATTGGCTTGTTGCCCTCATTGTCTTTGGAATGTGGAAATTGGTGGAAACTATTGCTCGTGAAGGGAAACCTCCCATCATGTTTCAGGAATTGCACGAGACTGTGAGTCATGCAGTTGGAGTAAGTCGGGAACAACCACCTGTTCCTTTTCATTGTGTTTGTTTTCCTTAGCGTGAAATTGTAAGCTTGGCATTATATTATTCTCTCATCTATTTGTAGGATTAAAAACTGCTTATTCAGTATTCAAGGGCAAATGGAAGAATGCTCATCTTTGACTGTTCTTGTTGGGGAGAAATCAAGGAATGCTATAATTCAATGATAGCTTAATGAGGGACCAGTTCTCCAAAGACTCACCTGCTGAGCTCATCCTTCAAAGTCCATCTTCAGAAAGTTTAGAGAACATAAATTATCAGGTGGAATGCTTTCTTTCAGTCCATACATCTAGGAACTTCTAAGACCTCAAACTATGCCTCTGAGGTTTTAAGGAGAGAAATACCTTTGTACGTGTCATGAGGTGAATGTATCTGCTTAGTTCATATGTTGGAAGACTCATTGGCAGTGGTGTTGAGAGGTAAGGCCCGTCAGAGTGTCTGGATCTACTCTAGCACCATAAGTAAAGGAATCAACGTCACCATCACAAGAATGGGTTCTTTGGTTGGAGGGTGGGCTTGTCTCAAAAGGGAGTTTGGCCTTCTCTTGCTCTCTTGTCCTTCTGATTTCAGTCATGGAATAATGAATCCATCAAGGAGGAGGCCTTTTCCAGCTGCGAGCTCCTTGGCTTTAAAGTTTCACACTTCTAGTATTGTAGAAAATAAATCTGTTTTCTCTACAGATTCCTCTTACTCAGGTGCCCTATTCCAGCAATACAAAGGAACTAAAGCAATACCCCACTCTGCCTTCTCCAATCCTCTATAAAGCATGGTGTCCCTCCATGACTTATAGTCAAGATTTGTCCTGCATGGAATGTTCTGGCATTGAGAAATTATGCTCCTTCTCAGTGGTGATGCAGAACTATGGCAAAGGTCCCATGCTGAGGCCAGGCCTGGAAGTGCAGCAAACCATTGTTAGTAGAAAAAAAGAAATACCATCTTAAAATCCGTGATATACAAAGTTAGGACCCTTTCAAAAGTGGGCATTGTGGAGGTGTATGGCAGGGAAGAAGCTGAGAAACTCTTTCCAGGTGGGCCGCCAACATGGCAGCAATCAGTTTCTGCTTTAGAGACTCTGCTCATCAATTCATTCCAATAATAGCTCTTAGTCTGCATTCTTCATCTTAATCAAAGGCAGTTGTTTGCCTTTGAGTTTCAACGTCTTTCTTTATTTTCTTCTTTAATTGCATCTTGTGTAGGCCTAAGGAATTTCTGAAATGTAATTGTTGCAGTTCACCTGCATGGTTGCTGATGAATGACCATCAAACAGCTTCAGGGAACAAGAGTTTATTCTCTTACGATTCCTGGTTACAGTTCTCAGTCCAGCTTGATGGAGAGGATGCGCCAACACCAGGGCCAAGGGAACTGGCCACTATCACTGCATAACAGCTGAGAGATGGACAATTCTTACTCGCCAGACCAGCATGTCTGGCCAAGTGAACAGAAGGATGCCAAATTCTCCCAACCAGCTCTCTGTGATTTATTCCAGGGCCTAATCCCAACCATCATGGACTGGGTCTTCCTCATCAGCTAGACAATCCCCTTCAGGTTTGCTCTGGGCTTAACTCAACCATCAACTCTCTACAACTGTGCCCAGAGCTCAAACCTTCAACAGTCAAGTTGACACCTGTTCTTAACTATGACAGTAATGTTCCTTTTACTTTTAAAAAATTGATATTTTATTCTTTTTTGCTTCCTGCACCAATCTAATAAATTTACGTATTTTCACCTCTTATTCCCTTCTCCTTTCCTTCTACACAACAAAACATTTTCTTCACCAGTGTCCCCTTGTTAATTTCACAACTTTCTGCATGAGTGGTCAACTGAGTTTCATCTGGGTTACCTTTAATGGCATGTGCCTGGGCACTTGCAAGAGCATTGTTAACTTAGTGTTCAGCTTTATACCACTGAAGAAAAGTAGCTTTTCTTTACTGCATCAGCATTAAGCCTTGATAGTTTCTCAGAGAGCTGTTATGCCTTTTGAATTCTCTCCCCTTCTTTGTGGTGACATGTTGACAGGACAACTCCTGGCAGCCTATGAAAGCACACATTACTACAGTGAGTTCATGGGTGAAGCAGCCTTGTCTTGTCCGGAAGATACTGTCTGGCCACGCCCTTCCCCACCCTCTGACTCTTACATTCTTAGTGCATCTTCTTACTGTCTTATGACCTTCCCTGCGCCTTGGGGCGTGGTGTGGTTTAGATGCCCTATTTAGGGTTGAGCAGTCCAGGGTCATTTATTGTCTGCACTTTGTTCATCTGTGATTCTCTATCCCTGGTCCTTTACTTTTACATACTTATTCTTTTCAAACTGCCAGTACAAACAGCAGTGGACATTGCTCTAGTTATAAATTTACAAGTATTCCATATAAAACACAGAATATGCTAGTAACTTAACATAAATGCTACCATTCTATAGCAGCATAGTGAAAATTAAGGGTGGGAGAAAAAGAAATGCCATCACTAAAATCCAGCTGATTACTGAGTGGTGTGGGTTAGATGTGGGTTCAGGCTAATATTTATATTTGAGGTGGTATTTAAAGCTCTCAGCATCTGAAAAGAGAGCAGAACTGCTAGGTGTCAAAGTATATGGTTAAAGCAACAATGTAAGATGTGTACCTTCTACCCCTCCATAGACAGTGCGGACACAACACTCTGTCCAAGGCCTCTCCTCCACCCCCTGACTCTTTGGCACAGTGCACTAATGGAGGATCCAGTGAATCAACTCACTCATAGGTATCCTCTAACCATGGCAGGAAATCAGACAAAACGACCAGGTAGGCTTATGGTATTAATATTCTGAGGAGAGCCAGAGGGCAAAGCTAGACATTTGAAATGCTGAACACTAAGTTAACATGGAGGAAGCTTCCCCTCATCTGCCTCTCTGCCAAGAGATGGCCCTGGAAGACTCAGCCCATATCATAGGCAAAGAGATAAAGAGAGGGATGAAGGAGCAGAATGAGGCTAGGAATGCAAACAGGGGAGCACACACCCACCAGGGACCCCAATCCTAGACTGCATTGCAGGCCTGACTATGTCTGGGACCACTGTGTGGACAGCTGGCTCATGAGACTGCCAGTTAAAGATTGCAAAGGTTCCTGGGTAGGTATGCAAACCCACATTTAGGATTTTATCTTTAAGATCACAAAGACATGAAAAGACTATTCTTAAGTTTGTTGAATGGATAGCATACACTAATAACCATAACCTCAGAGATGTTTTAATTTGCAATACAATAAGGAATAAATGAATGTTGTCCTCTAGTCCAAGAAAGGGAAAGATAAAAGAATCCTTTCAGCTGATCTCTGTGCTGATAATCATCTCACATGAGTCATGTGTCCCTCTCTATGGTCTTGGAGTCCAGCTCATGATAAATATTCCAGGGTAACACTGGGTTACTTGACACATAGATGTCACTAAGGTAAAGGGGTTGCAAAATTTCCAGGAAAACCCTTTAAAGACCAATAAGAGATAAAAAAAGATTCCACTATGAAAGAGAATTACAAACCCCATAAAGCCAGGGCCCACTTGAGAGATAGCTTTACTGTGAGATCACACAGCAAATGACATCAGGGGATGAAGATGTTTTAAAATGTGAGTAAAGAAGAAAACTTTATATGTTTATGACCATAACGAAGTGTACAGAAAAATAAAATACTTGCGGTTTTTATTTCTGTTTCAGCATTCATTTATTTGAGAGAGGAGAGAGAGAGAGAGAGAGAGAGAGAGAGAGAGAGAGAGAGAGAGAGAGAGAGAGAGAGAGAAGCAGAAATCTACCCTATGGCATAAAGAGAGCTCAGAGGCCAACTTTTAAGTCAGTTTTGCCCTTCACCCTTCATTATGTGGACTTTAAGGGATCGAATTCAGATCACCAAGCTAGCAAGTAGGAGCCTTCTCTTTCTCTGACCCTTGATTTTATTATCCAAAATCAACATGTAAAATCAAAATAATTTTGTACCATAGTCCAAAGCAATTAGAAGATGCAATATATTACATAAATATTCCATTAACAACTGGAACAAATAAGAAGATATTGTCATATTTAGATACATCTGTCAATTTGATGGTTGAGAGTTTGAACTCTAGGCATATTTGTAAAGAATTAATTGGTTGAGTTAAGCCCTGAGCAAGCCTGCAGGAGATTGTCTAATTGAAGGGGAAGACCCGGCACATGGTGGGTGGGACAAGTTCCTAAGCAGGTAAATAGGTGGAGAGAACTGACTAAAAAATTGCTTGACCAGCCAAAACTGGTCTGGCAAGTCAGGATTGTCATTCTCTTAGCAGTCCCATGTATGTTATATCTGGTGTGACTAATGGTATTGGTATGAATTCTCCTACCAAATTGGATTAAGAACAGTAGCTGGACTGTTATAAGAGGAAATAAAGTCCTTTGCTCCTCTACAAACCATTTGGTCATGACATTATTGGGAACAATACAGAGGAACTGTTACAGAAATTAAGGAGGAAAAAGAGTAACCATATTCATGAGAAATTATTAAATTTATTATAAGTCATTAACAAAAATATCTTTCTGTAAGGTACATATCATCTTAGCAGACAAAGTGACAATGTTAATTTCAGTAAAATAAAATCTATTGGTATGATATATTTATAAAATAAAACTCTGAATGAGGTTGCAGGATGGCTTAGCAGATAAAGGTGCCTGAGTGCTAATCTAGGTTGGATTCCTAAAGTCTACATGGTAGAAGGAAAGAACTAACTCTGAAGGTAATCAAGTTGTCCTTTGACCTCCTAATGCATATGAAGTATCCTGTCTTTCTTCCTATCTCTGTCTCTCTTTCATACACCTCTCTCTTCTCTCATAAATAAATAAAAAACCAAAATGGTTAGATTTTTCCCTCATAGTGACAAAGCTATCATAAAATATTATGAAATGAGATGACATTAAGATTTTTAAGATAAATTTGAAACAAGCAAACAAGGTATTTATTTTATCAGACAAATGGCATCCCATCATGTAAATGAGACATCTACCGACAACAGAGGAATGAGTGTGTAGTCACTGGACTGATGACTGTGGAATGTATATACATTTGTTATCCTTCCAGTGTAAGGAACCTTTGGGAACAGAAGTGACTGAAAGCTAAAATTGTATTTTCACACATACAAAAAATTTTTCAGGCAGAGTTAAGTTCTAAACGAAAACACAAAGTTTAAGCTTTCAGGAGATGCTGCAAGGAAATCCTTGATGGCAACAGAACAAAGCAGTATTTCACAAGCAAGACAAAATGCACAATTCATAAAAGGAAATGAGTGATGAATTGACCATGCTAAAATGAATAAGGTCTGTGGAAAAAAACACCATGACCAAATTAAAATCCAGTCCACACTGGCACAAGATATTAACAAATTGCCATGAAAATCTTAGTAGCCAAAAGACATAAGGCATTCCTCCAAACAATGAGAAAAGAATAAACAATCTGATGGAAATTGGGCAACAGATGAATGGGCAAATCTAAGTAGAAAAACAAATGGCAATAAACATGGAAATTGCTACTTCATCCACTAGTAAAATTGGCACAAGATTCAGATTTGGATGGCCACCAATTTTGCAAAAATTAAAATAGAATGAGCTCTATAAGTATCATAATTTCACAAGGAGATAAGAAATGAAGAAAAAGTATTTATTAAGATAAGAATCAATATCAGTGATATCACATGACTTAAAAACATGCTTGTAAGACTTGAATTTTTTATATATCATAAATAAATGGACTGAATGAATTTAAAACAAATTCTGTTATTCATGAAATTATGCATACCATCATATCTAAGACGTATCTAGGTATCAAGCTCTAGAGATAAAATTATGAGGAAAGGCTGCAGATGATTTGATTCTTTCAAAGAAGCAAAAGTGGATGAAATATTGCCATGTGTCAAACCTGGCTTTGTGCACAGAGATGTTAATTATAAATTATAAATAATGTATATTTGTAATAAATAAAGTAATAAGATTATTCTAGAAATGAAATTAGAAACATATATATAATGGCTCACCACTACCAGTCATTGTTCCTGAATTATGTTAGAACTTTGCTTTCCTAGTCCAGCAGTGAATAAATTAAACATATTGTTCATCAGGAAGTTTTCTTAGTAAACTGATTTGGAAAAGCTCATTAATTAAAATCTTAAAACTCTATTAATAATCATTTCATAATTTGATGAAGTCAAACCCTTGTGTTGATTAACTGATCTTCTGCTGTCTCCAAAACACAAAGCTTAGAAGTAGGGTTGTCAATAACAGATATTGACCTTACTACTGTGAGCAACAAAATGACTATTTCTTATGGTCGGATATTACCATGTAAGATACATCATTTTTGGTATCTTAGGTGTTGAATCTATCAATTTGTCCATAATTGTAGAGCCTATGTTCTCATTTACTTGGTAGTCCAATACTCCTCAATGGCATAGTTTTTAATATTTTTCTTCCATTTTAATTTTCTTTTCTACTTTTACAAATATATTGACTATTCATCCAAGCTTGCCTCCCTCTCCCTTCCTCCCATCCTCTCACTTCCCTTCAGCATTCCTCCCACTCCCTTCCACCCTTCTGCCTATATGCTTCTATGGACCCCAGGGTTCACTCTGGTTTCTCTACTCCTGTGGGGGCTCAAGCCTTAGTGGTATATCAAGTTACCGCTCTTTAGGCCACCCCCTTGATATTTG
This sequence comes from Typhlomys cinereus, assembly GCA_023101885.1. Lineage (NCBI taxonomy): Eukaryota > Metazoa > Chordata > Mammalia > Rodentia > Platacanthomyidae > Typhlomys > Typhlomys cinereus. Next base: position 2,254,232 of record JALPQD010000326.1, on the reverse strand, counting down.
CATTTCCCTTCACTCATCCAGCTTTGGACCCAAAGGTTTCCATTGCAAGTTCCCATTCTATGGGTATAACAACAGCTACCTACAGAGCTGATTGAAATTCTGTCTGCTTATCTACAGGTTTATTGGCTGTCTTCCCTATTTCCTTCCTTTTTTTGAATAAGGTATCTCAGACACAGAAAATTAAACACCACATATTCTTTCTTATACGTGGATGATTGAACTGATATCCTTGTCAAAGTATTTGGATTGAAAGCATTGTAAGAGCCACAAAATTCAAAAGAGACCTGTAAGTGGGAAGATAGGGAGGGATGGTTAGGGTGAAATCTTTAGAAGGGGAGATTTAGGATCCTAAGACAAGGGTGAGGGAAGGTGGGAAAAATACATAGCAGGGAATGAGGGGATGGAAGATAGGAGGACAGAGGGATTTATAGAAAAATCCAAAAGATTGTGGGAAGTAACCCTCCCCCAAAATATCCTATATCAGTAATATGCTAAAAAGAAGTCCTCTAAAGAAAGGAACAAGAATGGGCAGTCCCTATGCTGAGGAACAAAATCCTTGAGCTGATCCACTTAGAACTCAGGTACAAAAATATACTGGAAGTATCAGGAATGTGGCACTTCCTGATAAAATGTTGGTTGGAGAGGTCTTAAAGGCTCCCAAACATTATAGTCTTTTGCCAGTGTTCTTCAAAAACTGTCAGTAAGACCCCCATTACTGAAGATGCAATACAAGTGGATTACAGAACATGAGCAAAATATATCAATTGGAACTGGTCTGAGAACTTTCTCCATGCTGGGTAGCTTACACAATACCAAGGAATACCGTAGAAACTGCTGGAAAAGAGAAATATTCACTAGCCCCATCAACGGCATGAGATCTGTAAGTTGCAATATAAATCACCATGGCAACAGGGTGACCACCTGTGTAATAGTGGCATGAATATCAAGGAGACAACCAATAGCTTTTTGATTGGACTCGACTCGTTTGTCAGAATGGTACACATTCCTGTTACTATAAACTAGAACAAAAACTTTAAAAAAGTCTTTTAATTTTTATGTTGCTTTGATTTCTTTGTTCTGTGTTTTGAAAACATTCAGATGCATTAACAGCTTCTTGAGACTGTGAACTCTAGTAATCCGGTTTTAACTCTGTGAATCAGTTTTTCCTTTAAAATAATTTAGAATTTAAATTCATGACATCCATATTCATTTAAACCCCAGAAATGCATGCTCAAACTCAGAGCAACACAATGGTTAAAAGATTCCAAAAGTCTTATCTCCAGTTAGTGTGCATCACAGCACCTAGGGAAAAGGAAATAACCTAGAAGCAAGCCAAATGTGTAATGTATCTGTTTATTTTCAATAAATAGAAGATAATGAGTACATAGAGTTAAAACTAATGTGTTAATGATACCACACCTCCTCACAAATGTTGTCAATCAGCATTTACAATGATAGAATATTTGTAAAGTACTCAAAAGAATTTGTGGCAAGAAGCAAATATGTTACAACTGTTTATCAAATGCATTCTGTGTGGCACATATTTCACAGTCTAATTTCTCTTGAGCTTCAGTCATGTTTACAATAGTGAGTTTAGAACCTCACAGACTTGTGATACAATGTCAAGAAACTATGCAATGCTAATTGATCAATGGATCACTCTAATGGGCAGCTTGCAGTAACAATTATTACCAACAACAGCAAAACAAATCTTTCATGGGAAGATGATTTAAACAACCACAAATGATATGCTGGAAGAGAAGTTTGAATCATTAAAAAAATTTTAGGCTGTTACCAAGGAGCTAACTCCAACCTTTTTCTCTTTGCCTCAGAATACACAATAGTGGTCTGATGCCACAATTCAGAATGACAGGAATGAAATATTTTAATATTAATTTTCTTTTGTTAATTGTTTTTCAGTTTTGCACTAATAAATGTAAAAGAACTAAAGTACTTGTAGATTTATGAAAAAGTTGATGAATATTGCCAAACTCCAATGCATCTTATACCCTACTTTTCCTATTTTAACACAACTATGATATATCCATTAGAGATAAGGAGCCAGTATTAACACATCATTATATAAAGTTATGTCTTGTTGGAATTTCCTTAATCTTTTCCTAATGTTCCTTTATTCTGCATCAAAACACATGGTATGGCTTGAATCTGAAAACTTATTCACATGAAATTCATATTTTCTATGTTTTCTCTCCAGATTGTGGCACTATTTTAAAGACTTCAGAGCCTTTAAGAGGTGGGGCCTGACAGATAGAAGTAGGTCACTAGAAGTAATGTTTTTCAGAAATATCCTTGCTTCTGGTTCTGCAGTGCATTCTCTGTTTTCTGTCTGCTGCCATATAATCTCCGCAATGATGGAGTGAGATTTCTCTGAAGCCTGAAGTCCCTGTAATTCTCTCTTCCTTTAAGTTGTTTTTACTAGGTATTTATTCCATTATAGTGATAAGAGAAGTAGCTCATGTAATAGCACATTTATCTACCCATCTTAGGCTCCTCCAAACTATGATGTTTTCTCAGTTTCCTTCTTTAGGGAATCCTTCACAGTACTTTTTAAAAATATCTATCTATCTATCTATCTATCTATCTATCTATCTATCTATCTATCTATCTATCTATCTATCTATCTGTGTGTGTGTGCGTGCATACCTATATGCATCAGAGGGCACTGTGTGTGCGTGTGGAGTCCCAAGGGTGATTTCAGATGTCATTCTGGATTGTTCTACTACCACTTGGCCTTGCTCTGGAGTTATCCAGGGCTCTGCCTCCCAGGACCAGAAAGAAGTGCAGGCTGCCGCTATTTCTGCCTGGCATTTTTATGTGGGATTTGGTAACCAAACTCTGGTCCTTCTGCTTGCAAAGCATAATCTTATCCCCTGAGCCATCTCTCCAGACACGTCCTTCATAGTTGTGCAAATGCTGGCCAGGCATTTGATGCAATGACCTTCCATTTGGATTTTCTTAATATTTCTTCTTTATTAGATTTGGGACACAGTGTCAGTAGAATTACAGGAGGGCACAGGGGTAAAGCACCATTCTCAATCAGCATACTGTTAGTGTAGTTGATCAGTAAAATTTACCATCAAAGCTCCATAAACACTCCTGGGGTAGTGCTTATCAGGATTCATATCATAAAGTCAGTCTCCATTTCCTTCTTTCAGCACTGTGCTATCTGAAAAAAACACCCTATCCACAACTGATAAGTATGGGGAAGGTGTAAATTCTTTGCAATTCACTTGTATAAGAGATTGTGCTTTATTCCTTATTCCTTACTTATTTATATCTCTATGGAACAATAACATTTATTTCATATTTTAGGCTATGGTTCAATGCTGTATCATTATTCTCTTAAGCTTCTGAAGCTTTAGTTATTAACAATCTTAGTATTGCTCCCTTTATAACTTCAACATATCTCAGTAATTTTGATTTTTGGATATTTTCTTACTTTCTGGCATTGTAATGTACTATGTGATTATCTGTTTTATTTTCCTTCTCAACTCCTGAGTTGACAATTTCTCAAAAGGTTCCTTCTTGCTATGAGTTAATTGTGATGTAGACAAAAAGCTGATTCATGTGTATGGCCATGGGATATTCCACTTTGTTTTAGCTTAACAGTTAAAATTATGAAAGACCTTTGTTCACACTAGCATGTGGACATATTTCGTTCTAATTGTACCCACTTATATCTATTTCAGGCTCATATGACTTGATAGCGATGCTTTTTTTCTAACTCATCAGCTATCACATGATTAATTCCAACTTCCCCTCTGGTCTATATCAATAACTTTTCCCTTCAATAGCTGAATGTCTCACATCATCTAACAAAAATATATTTATTTAGGTGGCAGTAGTAAATAATAAATGGTTTCAGAATGGCTCATCTTACCCTGGAAATAAATAACTTTATGGATGAGAATATGGTGCTTCTGACTAATTTTTAGTTAATCTTGGAGCCTTCACTAATTTCTGAAACCTTTTTAGGTCAATCTCATATTGAAATTATACTACATATTTGTAAAACAATTGGATTTTTTGTTCACAGTCATCGCTCCATCCTATATTTCTCAGATGCCATAAATAATTTAATAATTTTGTATACATTATTGTTCTTTCATAAAGATCTATGAGTTTTGACAAACATATAGTAATGTATACATTATTGTTCTTTCATAAATATCTATGAGCTTTGACAAACATATAGTAATATTCTATATCCACCACTGCAGCAGGTTTTACAATAGTTTACCTTATGTAAAAAGTATTTTGAAGCACATTTAATCTCAATTTCCCTCAATTCCTAACAATAGGCATCTGCTTTATTTCAATTGTTTTTTCCCTTTACAAATGTTACATAAATGTGGAAACATAATGCATAATCTCTGCAGCTTTAGTTTTTAAATGATCATTTTATATTTAATATTTGAGTGATAGTTTGATACTTTTCTACCACCTTTTTCTTAGCTATTTGTTTACTGAAGGGCATATTGGTTTTATCCCTCTTTCAGTGATTATAACTATAGCTGACATAAACTTCTCTGTTTAAATCTTTTCATGGATGAAAATTTAATTGGATGGATACTTCCTTAAGCAATTCCTAAATACCATGCTAACATTGTATTGGTTTTTATAAAAGGCTACTAAATCATTTTCCAAAACATTTGTTTCAGTTTTCATTCTGTCCTGTGAAGAATGGGAATCCCTTCTGCCTCTTCTCCTGAACAGTGTCTGGGTTAACCAGTTTCTTTCCTGCTTAGTTTTAATGATCATTGTATACTAGTATCTCACTGTTGTTTTAATTTGCATTTCCCTAATGAGGGATGGTGCTGAGTATATTTTAATGATCTTTGATACCTGTTCATCTTCTGCAGTGAGATAGCTGTTCAGGTCTCTTGCCAATTTTCCAGCATTTCCAGTATTTCCCATTACAGTTCATGTACTCTGGAATGAGCCTTTTATTACATAAATATTTTCTTATTATTTACATTTAAGCTGACTTGTATTCACAGTGTCTTTCAAGATCAAATGGTTAACTTTTCACAGCCTAAAATTATTTTCTGATTACAGATAGTGTCTTGTATGTATAAATACCACCTTACAAAGTCACACAGTTGCTTATTATTTTCTTCTGTAAATTTTATCACTTTGTATTTCACATTTATTTCCTTGCAGCTTTTTATCTAGAACGATGCTACAGAAACTAATACCTCTTTTCTCTTAAAAGGGGATTCATTACTGGAGTTCAAATTCACAGTCTGAACCTTTGTCATATTGTTCATGGGCTATCCTAGGATGATCCTTTGGGATTCAGCACCATGGCCAGAGCACAACTTTTTTGGTTGTTGTTGTTGCTTTTTTTAACGTGAGAAATTATACACAGGGGCCATATGCAAAGGTATTTTTTTCCTTACTTAATGGGATTTTTCTGAGATCCAAAGCATGATCAATGCAGCTGATGGGCTGTGGCAGCAAGGCAATCATGATTAAACAGATGTGCTCTGCCCACTTTCATCCTGTTTCATTCTGTTCACAGGTACATTTGTCCTTACTATTTTCTTATAAAAATTATAAGCAGCTTTAGATGATGCTATAGTATCTTCAGAGAATTGCCTTGAGTTTTGTGCCTATGTCCAGTTCATGTTTTACAAAACTGAATTTCCAACTAGATAGGTAAATTCATCTTGTTTAGTCTACCCAAGTAAAAATTACACATAAGTGTATGTTACTTTTACAGCACTTATAATTTACAAAAAAATCTTAAGTTCCAGTTAACTTGTACAAAGTGTAAAGTAAAAAAATGCGTGCAAGTTACAAAATGTCCCGCATATATTAACTGATTAATTCAACTGTTAATTGTGTTCCTAAGTACAGTTCAAAACTACCAAGTGAGTAGTTCATATGATATATAATTGCTATAAATAATGCTTTCTGGAAGCTAGATAATTTACTCATTTAGGGAATAGCTTCTCTTTCACTTTCTATTCATGTAGTTCACTAGGGAGCCATCTTACCATTCATTTTAGGAAAAACGTATAAACCAGATCTTGCCAACTGTTATAGTTAGGCACAGGTGTCAACTTGATAGTTGTGGGTTTGAGCTCTGGACACATTTGTAGAGAATTAGTGGTTGAGTTGGGCCCAGAGCAAACTTGCAGGAGATTGTCTAACTGATGGGAAAGGCCTAGTCCATGGTGGATGAGATTAGGCCCTGGAATAAAATACAGAGAGCTTGTTGAGAGAGTTGTCATTCTTGTGTACACTTGACCAGACATGCTGGTCTGGCAAGTAAGGATCGTCCCTCTCTCAGCCATTATGTAGAGGATGGTGTGGCCAGTTCCCTTGGCCCTGGTGTTGGTACATGCTCTCCCGTCAATCTAGACTATGAACTATAACTGGACTGCCATAAGAAAATAAACTGCTTGTTCCCTTAAGCCATTTGATGGTCATTTATCAGCAACCATGCTGGAAACATGCAACACCAACATGATGTAACATTGAAGTTGGGACAAAATTGCATCTTTGAGAAATGGAAGGTATTGCAGTTTGCAAGGTTGCTGATAAATGACCATCAAATAGCTTAAGGGAACAAGGGATTTATTCTCTTATGATTACTGGTTACAGTTCATAGTCCAGCTGGACGGGAGAGCATGCACCAACACCAGGGCCAAGGGAACTGGCTACACCATCACCACATAACAGCTGAGAGATAGACGATCCTTACTTGCCAGACCAGCATGTCTAGCCAAGTAAACAGAAGGATGCCAACTCTCTCAACCAGCTCTCTGTGATTTATCCAGGGCCTAATCCTACCCACCATAGGCTGGGCCTTCCCCATCAGCCAGACAATCTCCTACAGGTTTGCTCCAGACCTAACTCAACCACGAATTCTCTACAAATGTGCTCAGAGCTCAAACCCTCAACAGTCAAGTTGACACCTGTGCTTAACTATGACAGAAGGCTTTTATTCCTTTAAAGATTACCAGCATTAAGAATAATATTATAAAGTAAATTTTGAAGCAGGAGAGATGGCTTAGAAGTTAAGCCTCTGCTGAGCAACAGAAGGATCTGAGCTCAGATCTCAGATCCAGGTAAAAACTCAGAGCAGTTCTGCACTTCTGGCTCTGAAGGCAGAGTCTGGGAAACCCCAGCACAAAGCAAAAAGGAGGTAGAACAATCCAGGATGATTCCTAAAGTCTCCCTTTGACCTCCACAGGAACACAGTGCCCTCTGATATGGAAACACACCCACACACACACACACACACACACACACAGAGAGAGAGAGAGAGAGAGAGAGAGAGAGAGAGAGAGAGAGAGAGAGAGAGAGAGAGAGAATGAAGAAGAAAATGAATGGATTCATCTGAATTCATAGAGATGATCATTTGTGGTAGCAATAGCAGAACTGGAGGTAACACTTGGGACATTGCAGTAGCACTTGGTACAAAGCAGTTCAGCACCTTACAATATTCATTGTGATTTTATGCCACACAGACTGAGACAGGTAAATATTTCTGTACTGAACACATGGTGCTCTCATTCTGACAAGGAAAATTTCATCTATTTTCAGCTAATTGGGCCACTGAATCTAACAGTTACATCTGGATCAATCACTATGTTGGCAATGATTCCTGAATAGTTTCCTTGCTGTGCCATCATGTGATACTTAATATTGTCACACACTACTTGACAGTTACTGCAGTGGTTATTAACTCAATTGCACATTAGTAACAATTCATATCCATTTCATCACAGCCGTGGCACTATACTATAAATCTGAGACAACAGAGGAGCTTTAATGGGCTCTTTATAAGTCTCAGTGTGGAAACTTGTGACATAATTTACAAACACTGGGTACACAATAATGATAGGCCATTCATAGGAAATGAAACTTGTTTTCATTTGGCTTTAGATGTGGTCAACAGCTACTTAAATACTTCTATTTTTTTCTTTTTCTTTTTTTATTATTATTATTTCTGCTCATACAAACTTAATAGGTAGACTGGTTCTCTCCCTCCCTCCTCCTCCCCCCGAACCTCCTGCTCCCCCTCCCCTCACCCCTCCTCTTACTCCTCCCCTCACCCTTCCTTCCCCATCCCCCAGTGCCTCCCGCCCCAATTCCCAGAGACTCCTTTAATGTGCATCCCTGACTCTCCTCTGGGCTCTCCTCTCCGATGACGTACAAGGACCCAGTGCATTTCTCTGAACCCTTTCCCGTGTTCCCCTTAAGCATAGGAACACTACTGTGACTACCAATCCCTTGCCTCCAAGGATCTTGATGTCTTTAGCAGATGCTAGAGTTTGTGAGGTCAATAGTGTGTTGGACATTGCGCCGGGCATGCAATGTCCAATTATGATTGCTTCGGCCCTAATTAGTATAGAGTATCTTACATATCATTGCTCCTCCCATCCTTTTGCTCTTACAATCTTACCGCCCCCTCTTCCGCAAATTTCCCTGAGCTTCAAGATGGAGAGAGATTAGTCTGGCCTAGTTCTAGGTGGTTGATATAGAGTCTCTGAAGTTCTGGATAGTGGTTTGTTGATTTTCTTTTGCAGTTTTGTTGCTCCTGCAATGCCCTTCACTCCATCCTGCTGGGCACTGTATGTCGCCCCCTGGCCAGAGACAAAAAGCTGTTAAACTGGAGTCTTATTATAAGAGCATATTCAAGGGTAGATGTAATAAAAGTTGGAAACCTCAGTGAGGGAGGGGTCAATCACCCATTTGCAAAATGGTTACTTTTTATCTGCCAGACTATATGGCTTCCCCTTCTGGTGAGATCATACTCCCCTTAGTTGTGAATGATCAAGAACAAACGTTTCATTACTTAACCAGGTGTCACATTACTTACTTGCAGTCCTTGATGGAGGCCTATTTTCCCTACTGTAACATGGTCACTTCTCTCCTTGTTTCTGGTGTGGCCCTCCAACCCCATCCCTCCTGTTCATAATCCTTGCAATTACTGTAGGTAATACATAGATTTACCTATGAATGTCTCAAGGTGGGCTGAGTGGGTTTGGTACTAGGAGCCACATATCAGGGAGTACATATGGTGCTTAATTTTCTGGGTTTGGGATACTTCACTTAATATAATTGTTTCTAATGACATCCGTTTCCCGGCAAATTCCAGTAATTCATCATTTTTGAGGGCTGAGTAGTACTCCATTGTATAGATGTACCACAGTTTCCTTATCCACTCGTCAACTGCTGGACATTTGGGTTGATTCCATGACTTTGCTATTGTAAACAGTGCTGCTATGAACATGGTTGTGCTTGTGCTATTGATGTGAACCTCTGCTGTATGGGGGGGGTTATTCCTGAAAGTGGAATAGCAGGGTCATATGCATTTCAACCTTTAATATCTTTAAGAATCTCCAGATGGCTCGCCAGAGTGGCTGTATGAGCCTGCATTTCCACTAGCAATGTACCAGAGTTCCCCTCTCTCCACATCCTCTCCAGCATTTGTTGTTGTTAGTATTGTGGATTTTTGCCACCCTGACCGGGGTGAGATGATATCTCAAGGAAGTTTTGATTTGCATTTCCCTGATGGCTAAAGAAGTGGAGTATTTTTTAAGATATTTGTTAGACATTTTAATTTCATCCCTGGTAAAATTTCTTTTAAGTTCCAGGACCCATTTTTTAATTGGGCCATTGTTTTCCTTGGAGTTTATTTTTCTAAGTTCTTTGTGCACTCTGGACAGTAGAGCTCTATCAGATATGTGGTTAGTGAAGATTTTCTCCCATTCTGTGGTTTGCCTTTGAGCTCGTGTTACAATCTCTTTATCTGAACAGAAGCTCTTTAATTTCAGAAGATCCCAACTGTTGAGAGTTGGTAGCAGTGACTGTGCCATTGGATGTCTGTTTAAGAAATGTTGGCTAGCCCAATCAGCTCGAGGGAGTTCCCTATCCTTTCAACTACGGTTTTTATAGTCTCTGGCCTTATATCAAGGTCCTGGATCCATTTGGAATTCAGTCTTGTACATGGTGACAAGTACGGGTCCAGCTTTAATCTTCTACATGTGGAGATGCAGTTTTGCCAGCACCATTTGTTGAAGATGCTGTTCTTTTTCCATTGGATTCTTTGGGCCCCTTTGTGAAAGACCAAATGGCTGTAATTTTGTGGACTTATATCTGGGTCTTCCGTCCTTATCCATTGATCTATGTGTCTATTTTGGAGCCAGTACCAGGCTGTTTTTACAACTATGGATTTGTAGTACAGATTTAAGGTTTGGTATGGTGATACCTCCAGCAGTGTTTTTGTTACTCAGGATTGTCTTTACTATCCTGAGTATTTTGTGCCTCCATATGAATTTTGAGATTGTTTGGTCAACTTCTTTGAAGAATTGCTTTGGGATTTTAATTGGTATAGCATTGAATTTGTATATTGCCTTTGGTAGGATGGTCATTTTTACGATGTTGATTCTGCCAATCCAGGAGCAAGGGAGGTCTTTCCACCTTCTGGTGTCTTCTGCTATTTCTTTCTTTAGGGTTTTAAAGTTTTCGTTGTAAAGGTCTTTTACCTCCTTAGTTAGGTTTATACCAAGGTATTTCATTTTTTTAGGGGTTATAGTAAATGGGATTGTTTCTCTCAATGCTTTTTCACTTCTTTCATCCTGGGCATATAGGAAAGCCACTGATTTTTGCACATTTATTTTGTATCCTGCTACCCTGCTGAACTTCTCAATTAGTTCCAGAAGCTTCCTGGTGGAGTTTTTCGGATCACTCAGGTATAAGATCATGTCATCTGCAAATAGGGATAGTTTGACTTCTTCCTTGCTGATTTGAATCCCTCTTATGTCCCTTTCTTGTCTTATGTCTTCAGCCATAAGTACAATATTGAATAGAAGTGGTGAGAGTGGACAGCCTTGTCTAGTTCCTGATCGAAGTGGGAATGCTTCCAGTTGTTCCCCATTGAGCATAATCCTTGCTGTGGGCTTGTTGTATACAGCTTTTATTATATTGATAAAGGTTCCTTCCATTCCTACTGTCTCTAGCATTTTGATCATAAAAGGCTTTGGATCTTGTCAAAAGCTTTTTCTGCATCTATCGAGAGTATCATGTGGTCCTGGACTTTGGACTGGTTTATATGATGAATTACATTTATTGATTTGCGTATGTTGAACCAACCTTGTGTGCCGGGGATGAAGCCTACTTGGTCCCCGTGAATGATCTTTTTGATATGTTTTTGAATCCAATTTGCTAAGACTTTTTTGAGAATCTTTGCGTCTGTGTTCATCAGAGAGATCGGCCTATAGTTTTCTTTTTTAAGTGAATCTTTATTAGATTTTGGGATTAAAATGATATTAGCTTCATAGAAGGAATTTGGTAGTGTTCCTTCCTTTGCTATTTGATGGAAGAGTTTAAGGAGTATTGATGTTATTAACTCCTTAAATGTCTGGTAGAACTCTGTGCTGAATCCATCTGGTCCAGGACATTTTTTGGTGGGAAGATTCAAGATTACTTCCTCAATTTCCTTATATGTTATAGGACTATTTAAATAATTCACCACTTCCTGATTCAATTTAGGTAAGTTGTGTTTACTTAAAAATTCATCCATCTCTTTTTTTTTTAATTTTTTTTTATTCAATTGTGCTTGTGTGCATATGTATGTGCCCGCGCACGCGCGTGCGTGCGTGCGTGCGTGTGTGTGTGTGTGTGTGTGTGTGTGTGTAGAACCACGGACGAATTCGGGAACCACCATGGACGCCTCCACCTCCTTCTGCCCCGGGGATTCACAGGCTCCGCCCTACCAGGACCAGAAGCGCAGGCCGCCCCCGCTTCCACCCGGCGTCTATACATGGGATCTGGGATCCAAACTCAGGACCTTCCGCCTCCAAGGCAGAGGCATAACCCCTGAGCCACCTCTCCAGCCCTCATCCATCTCTTTTGTGTTGCCAAACTTCATAGAGTATAAGTTTTTGAAATATGATGTTATACTTCTCTGGATTTCTTGGGTATCAGTAGTGATTAATCCATGTTCATTTCTAATTTTGTTAATTTGGGTTTTCTCTCTCTTGCTTTTGGTTAATTTAGCTAGGGGTGTATCAATCTTATTGATTTTTTCAAAGAACCAGCTTTTTGACTGGTTGATTTTTTGTATTGTTTTCTTAATCTCGATTTCAGATATTTCTCCCCTTATTTTGCTAATCTCCTCTCTTCTACTACTTTTGGGATCAGATTGCTCTAGTTTCTCTAAAGCTTTAAGCTGCATTGTTATTTATTTCTGATGTTTCCATTTTTTTGATGTAGGCATTAAGAGCTATGAACTTACCTCTTAGGACAGCTTTCTTTGTGTCCCAGAGATTTTGGTATGTTGTATTTTCATTATCATTCACTTTCAAGAAATCTTGAATTTCCTTTTTTATTTCTTCCTGAATCCAGTTCTCATTCAGCATCATATTGTTAAGTTTCTAGGAGTTAGTGTATTTTCTCTTGTTTCTCTTTGTTTGTTGTGTTGTGTATGTCCAGCTTTAGTCCGTGGTGGTCTGATAGGGCACAGGTTAGAATTTCAACTTTTTTGTATATGTGTAGATTCGTTTTGTGGCCCAATATGTGATCTTTTTTGGAGAAAGTTCCATGTGCTGCTGAGAAAAATGTGTATTCTTTTGTCTGTGGGTGAATAAAAAGTTTGATAGAGATCTGTAAGGTCCATTTCTTTAAGGGTTTGATTAAGTTCCAAAGTGTCTCTGTTAAGCTTTTGACCTGTTGATCTATCCCATGTTGAGAGGGTGGTGTTGAAGTCCTCAAGAATTATCGTTTGGGGGTTGATTTCTTGCTTTAAATGCTGTAGGGTTTTCTTAATGAATGTGGAGGGGCCCGTATTGGGTGCATATATATTCAGTATTGTGAAGTCTTCCTGGTGAATTGTACCTGTGATTAAAATGTAGTATCCATCCGTGTCTCTTATAATTTTCTTTGGTTTGAAGTCCACTTTGTCTGATATCATAATGGCTACCCCTGTCTGTTTTCTGCTTCCATTTGCTTGGAGAATTGTTGACCAGCCTTTCATTTTTAGGGCATGCCCATCTTTTGTGGTGAGATGGGTTTCCTTGAGGCAGCAGATTTATGGATTGTGGTTTTTAATCCAAGATTGTAATCTGTGTCTCTGGATCGGTGAGTTAATTCCATTAACATTTAGTGTTATAATGGAGAAACTATTGTTAATTCCAGACATTATGTTTAGTGGTTTTTATAAGTATATTGCTTCGCTGTTAATGGTGTTATATTTGTCTTCTGTTCTCCTGGATATGCCTGTTTTTTTTCTTCAAGCTTGAGTATCATTTCTAGCATTTTTTGAAGGCCTGGTTTGGTGGACATATATCCCTTCAAGTTGTCTTTGTGCTGGAAGATTTTTCTTTCTCCCTCGATCATGACGGATAGTTTTGCAGGGTAAATCAGCCTGGGTTGACATTTTTGCTCATTCAGTACTTGAAGTTTGTCTCTCCAAGCTCTTCTTGCTTTTACTGTTTCGACTGCGAAGTCATTTGTTATTTTAATAGGTTTACCTTTAAAAGTGACTTGTTTTTTCTCCCTTGAAGCTCTCAGCACCAGTTCTTTATCTTGAATGTGAAGTGTTGTAACTATTATTTGCCGTGGCGAGCTTCTGTTTTGGTCATATCTGTTTGGGGTGTGGAATGCCTCTTGTATATGGATGGGCCTCTCTTTTTTTAGATGAGGAAAGTTTTCCTTGACGATCGTTTGAAAAATTTCCTCAGGGGTGGTATTTTGGGATTCTTGCTCTGGAATTCCATGAATACGCATGTTAGGCTTCTTCAGGGTGTCCCTTATCTTCTGGATATTTCTCTCAAGTATCTTTTTGGCTTTAACAACCTCTTCCATTGAGCTGGTTAGTACTCCCACTTTATCTTCAAGGTCTGAAATTCTGTTTTCTGCTCCTGTTAGTTCTGCTGATAAGACTCTCTGTGGAGTTCTGGGTTGAAGATAACTTGTCTTTTAGCTCAGTTTTAAAATCTGCTTGAGTCTGTTTTAACTTCTCTATGCCTGTTTTTGTTTCTTGCACTGTTTTTCTCAACTCCTCCAAGTGTCTGTTGTGTTCCTCTTCAAAGCGATTGATTCGATTATTTATTTCCTCCTGGATTTCCTCTTTCATAGTATTGAACATGGTAATGATCATATTTTGAACATAGTTATCCTGGGTTATGCTTTCATGGCCATTTTCCGTGGGTTTGTTCTGGTTGGAGTCTAACATGGGATTAATTCCTGCAGTGGGAGATTTGTTTATTTGAGTGTTGTTTCTCATGTATTTGCACTTTGACTTTGGCATTGTCGTTTTAACTCTTAAGATCTTCTTTCAATTTCTGTGCGTTTTTCACTAAACCGAATTATTTGATCTGGGGTTCTGGGGGTGGGCTGGGACAGAGGTTACCTAGGTCGTGGTGAGGCCCGGCTGAACCGCGCACGTCCCGGGCAGCGGAGTGAGGGAAGGGAGAATGGGGCGCTGGCGTGGAGCGCTATTTAACCTGGGGGTGGCTGGGGCGGGGCCCAGGGCACAGAGGGGGTGGTGTTCCTCCTCCCACGCCCTGCCGGCTCCGGACGGGTGGAGGGAGGAGCTGGGTCCATTTGGGCTGCCTGGAGTTCTGGGGGTGGGCAGGTGGGGGAGGGGGGCTGGAGCTTACCTAGGTTGGCATTGAGGCCCGGCTGGGACTGCGCGCGCTACCTAAATATTTCTAAACCCAAGTCAACTCATAAAAAGTCATAAGTCTATTATAGTTTAAAAGTTTGGCATTAGCATTACTTTCATAATTTAGTATCTGCATTAGGTCAAAGGGGATGTGGTCCATAGAGGTTAGGGTATACTGTAGAATCCTATTTCCAGTATTAGCAGCTATACGTTAGTTCCATTGAGATTCACAATGGGGGTATAAAACAGCTAAAAGCTTCACTTACTATCCACCAAGACCTGGTTCTAGAAGTTCCATAGATGTCAAAGTCCATTAACACTGAATTCTTTTCTATTAAATGCCAACTACTATTTACCTATGTCTTGGATATATCCTTTTGCATTCTTAATGTTGTCTCCTGAAAAGTCCTAATACCCAATAATGTGTTCTTCAAACATTGTAATGTATTGTTTAGAGAAATATTAGTAAGTAAAAAGTTTGTATGCATCCAGCATATACACACTTTTCCTAATGTATTTTACACCCAGAGTTGTTTGAATCCATGGAGACAGAGGTCCTAAGTTTGGAAGATCAATTGCAACAGTCTATGTCCCTGGTACACATGTGAAGCTTCTTATATCTTACGGGGCTTGCAGTGCAGGCTGCTTAAATGATCCGTAGGGCACCTGATGCGGATACATGTGCAATTTATAATAAAGCTGCAGATCTACTACATTTAAAATAAAATATGTAGAATAAGACATATTTACAGTTTTCCTTTGGATTATAGGATCAATTCAGCCCAGTGCATCCTGATGACTAGAATGACAAACATGACATCAGACAGAGAAGTTTAAATAATTCCAATGCTCTGCTTGTATTTTTTCTCTGGTCACTAATGATACTACCTCTCATTCTGGCCAGGATATATGGAGACAATGGGCAGATATCATGTCTGTAGTTCTTCAATTTAAAAACTCTCATGAGGATGAAGATCCCTGCACATCCTAAGTAGGCCAATGGATTTTCCGATAAATCATACTTTCCCCATCATGTCACATCTATAGAAAGTACTTATTGATAGTTACTGAAAGAAGAAGTGACAATAGAAAGGAGATAGAATATGCTATGTTTTCCTCATATTGCAAAAGTCTGGCAAGTTTTCATGGATTTTTCTTGCCTATGGTTCTCACCTAAATCACTTCTTTTAAAAAATTAGATTTAATGCCTACTTCCTTATTATCTATTTATACTGATTGCTAGAGCTAAGTAGATCATCAAGATGAAACATAGGCATTTTTATCTCACTCAACTTCTCAGGGTTCTCTGATGTACACATTTTATATCCTCCTATTTGTCTGTAATGTCTTTGGATATTTTTTTCTGACTTACTATTTCACTATTCTGCCTTCCTGTACTTAGTTATCCTCACTTATTCTTTGACTTTGTTGTTATTTTAAATTCTGGACTTTTCACTTAATTTGATTTCAATTTATTGTTGAAATTTCATTTCATAGCATTGAACACAGTAATCACAGTAAACATAACCTCTTAAAATTTTATGTGTGATCCTCAGAAAATCTGAAATCCCTATGACTTATTTCATAGTATCATTTAGATATCTTCTTCCAGGATATCTTAACTCTTTATCTGAATAGATTTTTTTGTGTAGCATATATCCTTTGAAAACTGGTTTGCAAAAAGTGAAAGATATTCATTAAATCCTTCAGAAAGGAGTTAATATTTTCAGTGTTCTCCTCGTCAGCTTTCTGTTAGGGCCCTACAGGCATTTGTCTGAAGCATTGCTTTAATCAAGTTCCAGGATTGACAAACATTTAGGTGACAAGCATTAGGAGTTTGCATCAGCCAGAGTTCAGTGAGGATGACAGAGTAACTTTGGGCTATGAGATAAGGGTTATTAAAGGAAAGTAACCTTTCAGATTTATGAAGAATTAAAGGAAAAACTTTAGGATCAGAGAGTCAATAGTCACTTCCCCCAACAATCCATGCATCTCTAGTCACCAAGGGGAACACTGAAGTGTAAAGTGATGGAAGGTAGACGAAGAACCGAGTTAACTGCTCTTGAGAATTTCACAATGGGCCTGAAACACTCCTTAATTGGAGATTTTATAGTGAAGGAGATGTGAGCTCTGAGCAGAGGGTGTCACCTCTCCAAGTGTCATTGCACTTGTCACCCACAGTTCAAGATAGTCTTTACACAGAGGCAGGTAATGATTTTGCCATATTCCTAATCTTCAAATTTCTCCTTTTTCCAACTGAAAATACCACACAGGGAGATATTCTAGTAAGTATTATTTCTATCTTAACCAATTGGACAAAAACAAAAAATCATGGAGTAAATTTTTAAGTAGATATACTGATAATATACTTGAATAAGGTCCCTATAGAAATGTGAATGTGGATTAGTCTTATGTGAATGTGGATTAGTCTTATACTTTATATTAGGAACTTAGAAATGTTACAATGCTTATCTTTTATTTTAACTAAAATCATGGTAGTCATCCCTGATCAACGTTTGAATGTTTTTGAAATGTTTTCCTAAGTATCTTTGATCACTTCTTTTCTGTTGAAAATGTCTGTAAGTCTCCCACTTTATTCACATTTCATGAGCAGAAAAACTTACTGTTGTTAGTTCTAGATTGTTTTCCCCCTCAAGTATTACAGAGTAAAAGACAGTTGAATACAAAGATAGTATTTCTTATTTTAACAATGACTCAGGATCTGATTGGCTTCCTTGACAAAGCCAGATTCTCATGTCATGAAACTTTCCAGGTAGACTTTTGCCTTTGACACTATCTATTTTTGTTTCCATTGAGAAAAAGAACCAAAAAATGCTACAGCTATGTAGCCAATGGCACGTTTTCTTTTCATGATTTTAAAAACCTTTAATGAACTTTTTTATTCTCAAAAATCTAATTGTATTTTTCTTAGAACTTTAGATGGGAAATGAGCAAATATGCTAATTTTTAAATTTTTTAAATTATTATTTATTTATTCAACTGTGTGCATATGCATGTGCAGAAACGCAGGCCGCCCCCGCTTCCGCCTGGTGTCTATACGTGGGATCTGGGATCCGAACTCAGAACCTTCCGCCTGCAAGGCGGAGGCTTAACCCCTGAGCCACCTCTCCAGCCCCCAAATATGCTAATTTTAATACCAAGTTATTGAAACTTTTTTCATTCATCTTTCCTTTAGCAAATAGATTTTGTAAAAACAAAAAGTAGGGAAATCCCACATATTAAAAACTTAAGGGGTGCCCTAGGCTTGTACCTTTCGACCTCTGTTCTCCTTTTTATTAGTTTGTCTCACACAGCACATTTATTACAGGCATTGGTCAATGTGAACAGCTTGGAGTCTATATTAAAACGTATCCTATCCTATTTCTGTGAAGTTCTGTCATAAGGTAAAATTTTCTGAAAAAGGAGAATAAGAAGAAGAAAAAAAATATTAACAAAAACCATCAGATCTGAAGCTAGTGCCGAAATTTTTCATCCATATCTTTTCTCCACTCACTTCAGCAGACATTGGTGCCCAATCTGACAAAAAAGCGATGTCCTCAGCAGAAGTACACATCACTTAGTGATCCAGACATGGCCTCCCTGATGAGCCTAGATGTCCAAATGGCTTCATAACTTGAATATTCTTTCGGTATCAAGTGTGCTTCATGTGTCTGTTCTGGGTCATACCCCTGAAAGTTCCCTTGGCAGGAATTCTGCAGATGGATTATTTTATTTCATTTTTTTCTACATTTCTCTAATAATTCAGTCAAGTTTTAGTAGACCAGACAACCAGGAGATGAGTTTTCCATAAGCCTTTATTCTTGCCAGGAAATCTCTGGGCTTGGTTACATTTTTGTCTTGATGCTCGTTTTGAAGCTTCTGGGGTTTTAGTTTTTATTTCAACTGGATGAATTTCCTTTAGTGTCAGTTCTGTGAACTTGGGGATCTTCCCCAAACATGACCAGGACACAGATTTGCAACTTGCTCAGTTCATTGTTTCTAAAATACCCATATCTGAGTTTCCATGTTCCCTGATGAGGAAACCTCCAATTGTCCAAATTCTCAGATAGTTTATGGGTCCATTTTTGACCAAATGTACTTACCATTCAGTGGACATGCTAGGAACTCCAACATTAAAGTATAAAATAACAGGTGCTAAAGCCAGAACTTTTTGAGTTTGAATCCTGACTCTACCATCTGACTGCAAAGTAAAACTGGGGAAAATAGTTAATATTTTTTCATGACACTTAATGATTCAATAGTCTGTTAGTATTCCCAACTCCTATTAACAAAAGTCTAAATGATTGAGTTAATCTCAAAACCATCTGGACAAGACTCCATCAGTTAATTCTTTAGCAAAAGCTGGCTTAGCCATACATTACAAATTCCATTCAGTTATATCACCCGTGACTTTGAGGATGTTTATCTTTTCTTTGTCTATATCTATGAATAGTCCTCAAATTATTCTTTGTATGGTCCTCCAATTCTTGGATTGGAACTCCTTTCTCTCAAAATTTGGAGAGTGGGTTATTATGTTATCTAGTTCAGAATTTCCAAAACTTCATTGTTTTCACTTTAATTTATCTAGAAGGGAAAATATTAATGTTTAGATAGGTTCAACAGTAATTTAAAATACTGTTTAACTGCATGACTTTTTAATTTTATTAATTTATTTTTGCTTATTTTTTCTCAAGTTTTAAATTGTATTTATTTATTCATTCATTTATTGTGTGTGTGTGTGTGTGTGTGTGTGTGTGTGTGTGTGTGTGTGTGTGCGTGTGTGTTAAAGGGTGCTCTGTATCCCTGTGGAAGACCAAGGGTAACTTTGTGAAATCTATCTCTTTTTTGCTTGGCTCTGGGAATTCTGGCTCTGTCTACCAGGGCCAGAATTTCATTTAACTACTGTTACCACTTGGCTTTTTTACATGGGAACTGGGATTAGAACTCAGGACCTCCTGCTTGAGAGGCAGATTCTTCTTGTTTTTGTTTAAAAAAATGAAGACATCGTACTTCAATTTAATTAAAAAAACAAACATTTTTACAGTTAACTTTTACATCTATAAAGCCATGAATTCATAGGGAATAGGTTCCATCAACTCAGGCTCTTTCTGTTTGTTTTCACAAAGTGTGCATCTCTGGGCAGAGCAGGCTGATGATGCTTCAGCTGAACCCAGTTTCCTTTCTCTTTGACTTCCTTCTTTTTCTGATCCTTCTCCTTCACCTGTTTCAGGAAACTATCTCATCCCTTAGAGTGTTTAATATGTTCGATACACACATTAATTCTCCGGGCAAGAATCTTGCCCATAACTTGCTAATTCACCACAATGCCAACAGTATGCTGTGTCATGTTGAAAACTTCCAGCTTTGCCATGGTAGCATTTATGAGACATTCCTTTTTAAACAGTACCCATTTCTTTGATGTTCACAATATCACCCTTCTTATAGATGCACATGTATGCAGCCAAAGAAACAATTCCATGTTTCCTGAAAGGGCGAGAGAACATATATCTGGTTCCTCTCCTCTTTCCCTTTGTGTTTGTCATTTGGCAAATTACAGGAAGATGGCAGTCTGGTTGAAAAAAAGGTCAGGCAGATTCTTAACTCCAGAAGCAACTCTGACTGCATGAATTTTTTTATAGAACCACCCCTGCATACATGCATACATATTCCAAGGCTCAGGGAAACTCACAGAAGAGGGATCTGTAAAAAGGTAAGAGTTTGAGGGTAAGGAGGTGTGCTTCCAGACAGTATCATCTGCCACATTAAAGAACTCACTGTAGTGATGTCCGCTTTCACTAGACCTGTACAATAATTGGGCTATCAACATTTTACTGTAAATGACAGAAAATCTCAAGGGGCAGCACTACACGTCTCCCGCCAGACAGAAGAAAAGTGATTACTTTCTCAATGATTCACCTACTGTGAAGTCATCTGCGCCCAAGCAAGTAGTCAGTCACTTCCCAGGATAGGCATCCCAAAACCAATCCAGTGGGTCACATATGAAAAAGTATACGAAAATAGAGGGGAGACTCACTAGAAAGGAGAAAATATGTCTTAAGGAAAAATAAGGGAGCTGGAATCTAGTAGCAGGGGTCAAAATGACATAAATTAATTGTATTCATATATCAAAGTATCAAAGACTAAAAGAAAAATAATAAACCCCTCAATGCCCACGTGTAGATATCTCCAAGGTAGTACTATTCGTAAGTGTTTTAAACCTTCTAAAAGTGAGACTCTAAAAGGATTTTAGGATATTACATCTCTCTGTGTCTCTCTGCCTCCCTCTATTTCCCCTCTGTCTGTCTCTGTCTCTTTCCTCTCCCTCTTCTCTTTATCTCCCACCCACCCTCCCATAGATGGATATTTACTTCAACAAAGACTCTCTTAGCACTTGTGTCAGAAGGTGATAAGATCAAGGGTGATCTTTCTCCATACCTGCACTATGCCATTTGGTCTTTTAAACTGCAAAACCATGAGCTAAACAAATTTTCTATTTTATTAATTTACCTACCTTAGATAGTAATAGTGGAAATCTGATGAATATGGCTACAGAGATACATGGTTCTAGACCCAAGAGGTCTGAAATGGGAGATGCAGTGGGCCTCATGGAAACTGTGCTTGCTGCAGCAGGACTACCCCACTACATGGATCCTCCGAATTTCATAGGACCAACTCTAACCTGTGACTCTCCAGGACAGAACAATGCTGAAAGTAGTGTTTCTATCCTACTAGGTGACCCAGTGAAGAGCACTGTACCACAGAATCATAAGAACTGAAATATATTGTAGAGCTAATTACCTGAACCTTCACAATCTACAGAGGGGGAAAATGAAACTCAGGAGATGGCATCATAGTCCATAATGAGAGTTATCAAGGGTTGGAATGGCAAGATGCATGGAAGGAGTCTCAGTCTCTCCCACTAAAGGTAATAGCTTTTGGTGGGTTCTGTGTCCCGTTCTATCCCTCTGCCTCTTGGGAACTGACTGATTTTATTTGATTGTAGGCATTTTTTTTCTAGCCACTGCCTTCATTGTTATGTTATAAAATACTGATGGTAGTTGAGCTCATCTGTCCTTGTCAGATACGACTTTTCACCAAAACTGAGTTCAGTCTTGGGTTAGGATTTGAGGATGAATAATGTCATGGCTTGAATACAGGCTGCCCTCACAGACTCACGTATTCAGCTCTCCAATTGTTTGCGAAGGTCATGGCAACTTTAGGAAGTCGAGCTTTGCTGGATGAAGGCATGTCACAGGTGGTAGGCTTTGCAGTTGAAAAACTTCACACTGCTTCCAGGAGAAATTAGCTCTTGCACTTTTTGCATTACTCAGCTACCATGATACATGGTATCTTAGTACCCCCCCCCAGCTTCTGCCAGCCAGTTGTGCCTTTTCTGCCATGAAGAACTGTATCTACCCTCTGAAACCGTAAGCTGAATAAATCTCCATTTCCTCCTGCAGTTACTTGACTTTGAGTGGTGCCTCACAGCAAGAGAGAAAAAGTAACTGGTATGTGTAAGTTTTCCTTGTCTTGTAAGATGGGGGAAGAAACTATGTTATGTATAATGGGAGGTTTAGCAACACTCTTGGCCTCTGGGTCATAACTGTGATAATCAGATGCTTGTTAGTGCCTACAAACATTTACTTGGGATCTGGTACAGAGGAGGGACAATTCATCTTTGGTTAAGATGAATTGCGTGGCAATTATTTTATTTAGATAAACTCAAACATGTTTCTTTTCAAGTGTCATCTGTACAGTTGGAATGTTAACTTGTTTGAAGATATATTTTCTTGTTGAGATGTCACACTTGATGGGCACTTTCTATCTATTTTTCTTCTGTAGCTATTTTTAAACTTTACTTCTTTATTCATTATTCATTCATTCATTCATTCATTCATTCATTCATTCATTCAGTGTGTCTGTGTGGGGGTCCCTTGATCCTTCGCAGTGACTTTGGGAATCATCCTGGATTGCTTCTACCTCCTTTTTGCTTGGCTCTGGGATTTCTCAGCCTCTGCCCATCAGGGCCAGAAGTGCAGGCCATCAAACTTTCCAGCTGGCATTGTTACATGAGACCTGGGTTCTGAACTCAGGACCTTCTGCTTGCCACTGAAACATTTCTCCAGCCATGCAGCTATTTTTATATTACTGAGATGTCAGCCTTTGACACAGTAGTATACACTACCAGCAATGAATCCCTTTTGGGGATTCATTTGGATTCAAATAATTTACATAAATTATTTATCTAGACAATGCCAGAAAAAAATATGGATGATATAGAAAGGTTGATCAGATGAAGCCTGAAAATGAAGTTTTCCCTGGAAGTCTACCTCTCTCCTCTTTGCAAATGTGTACTAAGATCTGTTCCTAAACATTCCTGTGTATAAGCCACAGCTCCAGTATGTCAATGGACATATACACTAAGGTAGCTTTGATGCAGAATTGAAGATACATTCATAGAGCTATGTTCATAGAGCTCAAGATAGTTTCTCTATGTGCTCACGACTTCATACTCATATGAAGAATGTACCATAAGAAAGAGATGTAGTAAAAAAGAAATTTGCTCCTTTTTTTTGCTTTTTTTTTTTTTAGCTGAAAGTGGGCCACAGACTGATATTATTTATCTGTACTCTCTAGGCATGCAAACACTAAGAAAATAATCAGTGAAAATGTGCATTTTCTCAGAAGTCTGTTAAAATAGTTTTCCCTTCTGATGGGAGGGAGCAATGATGGAAGGAAACAGGGATAAGTACTCAATTGTAAAAGTGGAAAAATAAAATAAAAAAGACAAAATAAATAAAAACCTTTTAACATCATGGAAGTTGAAGCTAAAGTATCTTAAATGTATTCTCAGTGGTATAATTTTCTTAAGAATATTTGATTTGAGGTATAGAAAACTTACTGTTTTTTATGAACAATTACAGGAACTAACCCTTTTTTTCTTTCCAAATATTTTTTTCCTTTTGATACTTCACTGGAATTTTGGTCTTTGAATATGATCTTCTTATCCAGTGACTTTCCACAACTCTGCAAAGGTAGGGGGGAAATCCATGCTCTCAGCTCCAAGGCATTGAGTGATGAGTACTGCCTACATCTTGAACCTCCTCTCTCATCATTCTTCCTTTTGAGAACTATATTCCAATCAAACATATTTCTCCTCCTCCGAACATGTCAACCTCTGTATCTAGTGTTCATTCTATGTGGAAAGATTCCTTTCCTTCTTCTTAAGATTAATTCATCTTTATCTTCGGGTCTGGTGAAAATTTAAATTTTAAGCTCCCTTGAGAAATTCTGAACTCAATGGCCAAACTCAGTCAATGAACTTTGATTGATGCAAAAACTAGAAGGATTGCTAACACAGACAATTCACTTATACATAGTGAAAAATCCTGACTTCAAATTCTTTCTTTTATTTTTTTTTATTTCTTCCACTCATACAAAGTTGATAAGTACCCCATTCTCCTCCCTCCCTCCACCCCTCCCTGGACGGTTTTGCTCCCTCCCCCCTTTTTCCCTTCCTTTCTCCCCTTCCTCCCTTTCTCCCAGTATCCCCTCCCCTCCCATTCTGGAGCATTCTTTAGTGTGCATGTCAAACTTCCCTCTGGGTCCTCCTCTCTGATGAGGTGTAAGGGCTCAGTGACATTGCCTAGAGTCTTTTTTTGTGTTCCCCTTTAGTATAGGAACACTATTGTGGCTGTTAATCCCTTGCCTCTAAGGATCCTAGTGCCTGTGATCCATACTAGACTTTGGGGGTTCAATGATATGTTGGTCATTGCACAGGTCATACAACGTCCTATTATGATGGGCTCTAACTTGTATGGAGTATCTTGCATATCGTTGCTCCTCCCTAACTTTAGGGTCTTACAATCTTACCGCCCCCTCTTCCGCAAATTTCCCTGAGCTTTAGGATGGGGAGAGATTAGGCTAGCCTGGTTCCAGGTAGTTGATGTAGAGTGTCTGATTTTCCGAATTATGGTTTGTTGATTTTTTTTCAGTTTTGCTGCTCCTGTACCTCCCTTGGCTCCATCCTGATAGGTATTAGATATCATCTCCTGGCCAGAGATAAAAGGCTATTAAAATGGAGTCTTATTATAAGAGTAGATTCAAAGGTAGATGGAATAAGAGTAGGAGACCGCTGTGAGGGGTGGGGGTCAGTCTCCCATTTGCAGGATGGTAACCTTCTATCTGCCAGACTCTATGCACTCCCTTTCTGGTGAGATCATACCCCATCAGGTGCAAATGACCAGTAAGGAACTGACTTCGAATTCTTAAATGATACAATTTCAGACTTTAAGAGGAGTAAAGAATTTTTCCATGTCTATAGAACAGAGCCAGGCAAGGGATATGGGGTCAAATTGTCTTCTGGACTCCAATAGAAACCCGGGTTGGGACTGGTGCTCAGAGTATTTGCTGAGCATGTTCAAGCTGCAGGGATGCATCCCCAGTACTACATGAGATGGGTGCAAAGCACTGCAAACTCCACATGATAAACATTTTGGATTGTGTGTTTTGCCTCTGTGAAAAAATGTCCCACTCTTTGTACAAACCAGTTTCTCTTCTTTTCCTGCCAAAGTTGTCACTCTCTAAAGTCATCTCAAAACTACATTTAATTCATTTTGGGATTTAGGAAAACAGAGATCTTTCCTTCACACTAAATATGGGTCTGTTCATTTTCTGTTGGTATCGCTTCTATCCATCACGTGTGGTATTATCATTCAATGTATCTTTTTGATATGCTTGGGTATGGTTTTGATATGCTTTGAAAACTCCATTTGCTTTCTGCTAGCACTTAATGTAAATCTCTGTGCAAATTTCACCATGATAGGGGAATCTCAATGTGAGTTCCTCTTGTCCTCTTTCTAGCTTCATGTCCCTGTCATTTATATTTCATCATATCCCAGAACTGTTCTGGACAGTATATTCTATTTTATTTGTATGTTTAATGTACAAGTATATTTTATTTGCTTATTTAGTATTTTTTCTCTCCATTGTAATACAGACTCCATGGAGGGAAGTAGGTTTCTTTGATGTCGTGACTCAAAAATAATGCTTGTAACTAGTTGGTATTCAACACATACTAAAGTTGCATTTTTTAGAGCTTTGAGAAAGCTTCTGTTCATATATATATATTCTTTAGATGAATCTCAGACTGCCAGAATCTAATAGGTGCTCTAATATGCAGAAGGTTAAAGTCAATGCTTGTTGACTAATCAAATACTTATTTTTCAGAATAATTATACTAAAATTGAGAGATTATTTCATGTGTCACATCTCTTTAACAAAAGGCTGTTATTTTTCAATAATGAAATTAGGTTGAGATGAAGCAAGTAGCATTTTTATAAAGGTTTCCTAAGGTGTAATCAGTTTGATGGCTTGAAGTAAAGAGGAGAGATTTATGCTTCTGTTGCCTGCAGTTTAGCACACAATAAATGTGTGATTAATGAAGAAGATAGTTACAATAAAGTCTAAACATTAACCTAAATTAACCAGAGTTTTCATGTTCATGAAAAAAGAAAAGCCTAACTTCAAGTTTATCTACACATAAATTGATACAGATGACTAAGAATTCTAGGAAAGATCATTAAGGAGAAATATGTTAATCTGTGACTGACGATGACTTGTAGTTCTCACTTTGCCTGTACTTGAGGCTCTGAAGCTGTCTTGGACTACACGACATTCAAAAGATAGCAAAGCTCTTTTGTCTGTCCTGTATTGAAGCTCACAAGTGTTAAATCCTATAATGCTTGACACTCCAAAAACTGTGCCTATTCTCCCCTTGGTCTGGCTTTCATAGCAAGACCAAGAGGCATACAAGTGCAATGAACCCTGGGAAGAGATTTAGCTTTTGATCATGCTAAGCCTGTATAGTAAAGACAAGTGTTGTAACCTTAGGGAGAAATCACAAATCTGTTGATATGTGTAACCAGGAGACATTTGGAGATGTCATTTACTGCTCCTCCACAGATACACCCATGTGCCTGCAATGATTGGCATTAACAAGCTACTACCTCTACTTTTTATTCCTCAACCCCTCGATTGGTACTCAGACAGATCTAATGACAGAAAAACATAGATGCTGACCCTTTTGAGTAGCCTACTTGATGGGATATAGGCAACCTGGCCACACATTAACCCTTACATCTCTTGTACTTTTTTTCTCAGTTTGTACTTTTGAAATATAAATATTATATTTCAAATTTCAATATCTAATATGAGTAAGGCAAAAAGTTTCTTTCTTAGTAGGTGTCAATCTATTCCCTGGTTTTTAAATTGCAGTTTGTTATAAATATTAAATAAGAGAAATAAAAAGTAACACATCTGGTAGAGAATGGGCTGCTTTTTTCCCACCTAGAATAATATTTCTCTTACTGCAAAAGTCTTTGTCAACTGTCTATTTGATCAGTTTTAGATAATGTAATATAGGCGCGCAAAGGAGTAAAATGTGTATCTATAATTGCTGCTGCATTTCCTATGAGCTTTTGTGTCAAACCCGCACATCTGCATATGTGTTTCTTGCCACCACTCTTTCATGTACCTCCCATCCTATCTGACAAATTCAAGTATACTTCGCAGTTCTTAAAAACTCCTACTCTGTACATTTCTTAAGCAGTAAATCAAACCTGTCAAGAGTTGTGAAAGAAAAAAGATGTGTTGCTGATATTGTTACTTATTTTGTGCAAGGGGAAGTATTTTACTGGTACGGTCATCGAAATCACGGAAGGATTTGGTGTACACCTCCCATGGAAGCTGTCCATGTCCCGGGGGAAGAAGTGCTCATTGTTCTTTATGAAAGTCTTTTGCTTTAATTCTCATCTTTTGCTTTCTGCCAGAAAGTGAAGTAGTCTGTCAGTGAGAGACATGGGGACTTTGTAAATGTGACAGATGAACTCGGTTGACTAAACAAAAACAAGACTGTGTATAATTTACTCTTCTAAGAGAAGTAAGAGCAAATATACAGAAGAAAAGTGACCCTAACTGGTCAAATCCAAAATTCTTTGCACTCAATTCTAAGAGCTTTCTTATTTTTCTTTCCATTTCAATTCTCTGATGACATAATGGGCAATTTGTAACACAGGTATACAAAGAACTAAATAAATGTCTGTATATTGCCCTCTGGCTAATATTCAATAGTAAATAATGATGTACTGTGTCAATTTTGCAGTCTTACATAATGAAGACCTTTTAGTGGGAGAACTAGAAAACTAGATTATAGATCATTTCGTCTATTTGTCTTTATGAAACAAATTAGTAGTTAAGCAAAGTGCACAAATGAAGAAATCACAGAATTCCTTGTGTGACTTCCATTTAAATTGTAAATACATATAATAAATTCTTGAATAGTTTTTAAATGGTAACAAAGGACTATAGCTGGGTACATTAGCCCCATAATGTCAAGGCTGTGAATTACCCTTGCTCATATTTCACAGTTATGTTAACTTTGTCTCGTAAGTCTTGCTATTAAGTTCCTTGCTCCAGAGACATGAAACCAGCCAGTTTCTAATTACAAGTAATTTCATAAGCTACAGATTTCTCTATTTGGGCATGAAAGAGTTGTATATGTCAATGAGAGAAATAGTTCTGTATGTTTTACTAACACCTTACAAATGAAATATTTTGATGCTCTTTGTGGAAAATTATTAGTGGTGACCTTATTCCTTTGTTAAATTGAAACTCTTCCTGGACATATAGCTAACCATCACTTTAGTTGGCAATTCAATACATTAGCACCACAGCCTTGAAAATATCTTTCTGTGAGATGGAATAGAGAGCTTTAGGTGAATAAAGGCGCCCTTTCTGGTGTACTGTGGCCATGACTCCTCTGTTAACATTAAGGATTGATGAAATCAGACACGCTATTTTTTCAATCTTATGAGATCCATATTGCAAAATAGTTGAGTGGCCTGAGGAATGAATGTATAGTAGAAAAGAAGAAAAAAGCTGTTTAGTCAACCAGCAACTCTTTGGTGCCCACTCTGTTGGGCTCCTATAAGCCACTGCTGTCTGGTCTTGTCACTGAATATGAATGTGGATTGTGGAAGCAATGCCATCTCCAATGGATGGAGACTAAATTTCCAGTCCAGCTTATTGTTGGTCCTCTGTGTAAACAGAGCACTCTGCCTTCTCTTCGTACTGTGATTTCATTGTAACTTTGTATTCTGTTAAGTGCAAGTCCACTACTTTTCTTTGCTATTGGTAGAGCAAACATTGCACACACTATCTTTAGACACTCTTAGTAACATGTAGTACATGGCAAAATATACTCAGAAATAAAAATGTCTTGCATTTAGAGCTTGTTATGGTCCTGAGATTCCTAAGCATGTTACGTGTATTAACTCATTTAATATCCCCAAGAGGGAAATATATTCTTGTGTCTATTTTGTAGATGGGAAAGTGAGACTGTAGCAGGGTTAGCTAGTAGTGGAGCTGTGAGTGGAATACTGATCCTTCCCTTATTAACCTCCAGATAGCTGTTCCTTTTAATGCTAGGAGTTAAGGGTCTATGCTCTTAAAACAGCAGGGAAACAACAAATTAATTCAAACATTTCCTGATTTCTTGGAGATAGATTACAGACAAGTTTGCAAAGGTTCATTCAGTAAGCTGTATGCTTGGAAGTGCCCTTTTAATATAGCTCACTTCACAGTTTAAAACTGAGAAATAAGCCCATGTGCAGGGCTGTGACAATATAGAACAAATCCAGCATATAAATAATGGGTAAGCTATAAAATAAAGACTATATTACCTGTGATCAAGGATGTGGGTGTGGTGTGTGTCTATGGGGGGGTATGTATGTGTATGTTCCCAATCAGTCCTTACATTCTTGATAAAATGTATGAACTCATTCCATTCATTAGTACCTGTTTTTCAGTCTCAAATCTATGGTATAGTGAGAAGGAAAATAATTAGTTAGGAATGTTTACATTCACTGTGAAATTCCATCTCCATTTTTTGATGGGGTTACTGTATGATAACCTCCTTGCACATTGGAAATATTGGAAGCCAAATTTCATTTAATGCATTGACTGCTAAATACAATTCTCTGCAACATATTACATTGTACAATGTAAGGGATTTTACTGTGCTTATACATAGTTGCATGGAACTGTGGCTTGCTGCTACTGCCCAGCTTTGCAAAAAACATCATACTTGTATTATCCAGAGACCTCTGGAGGAACAGAAGCAAAACAATGCACACATAACTATAAAAGGGATTTATTATATTGACTAATGCTATTAGAATCTGGATAGTCATGGCTGTCTGCTAGATATGATGCAGCTTTTCAATCAAAGAAGCTGCAAGCTGCTGTTGTGAATCTACATCATTCAAATGAAGCTGGGATGTTATGTGTGCAGGGAACAGAAACACAGAGGATGGTTTCAGGGTGAAGGGGAGTGAGAGAGAGAGGGAGAGAGATTCAAGAAGTGTTGATCTTATATCGTAGCTAGGCTTCCTTTCCACCATTTTTTTTTGTTTCCTGAAAACCTCCAGCCTGTCCTTACTTTTACTGAGTTCATTTTCTGCCCTGAATTTAATGCTGTTTTTTGCATTCAAGGTGTTTTTTCCTCCTTATGATTACTGACTCGCATGCCTATTGTCTCCAAAATCAGTAACAGACACAAATAGATTTGTAATGGAACAATTTTCTAGATATCTCTTCATCTAGACAAGCATAATGACCATCATAATACTTTAGTATTTGAAATGCAATTTCCACTGAGTATTGTTCTTATGCTACTAGTAAGTGAACAGTTATTCAGACAAAACATCTTATGTTAGAGACCATCTGCCTATGGTATTGGTATTCAAATGGTGTGATTCATTTAAAGATGGTTCTAAAATTTTTACTTCAATCTAAACATGTGTTCTTTGCTTCATTGTAGTATTTATGTTTAAAAGAAATGTGGTTGATAAACGGGTTCAAATATCTTAAAAATAGGGACATAAAGGGATTTCTGACAAACATCAGTCCTTTTTTAAGAAGATGCAGCATAAACAGGACATTAGAAAAGTCAGTCTTGGCCTTGAGTTTTCTAGAGTCTGTTAAAACAGTGGCCAGCTTCTCAACTGTATGTGAATTATTTTTGTGTCAATTTTTTACTGAGTTCATTTTCTGCCCTGAATTTAATGCATTAACTAAAGCTGCTAATGTTTTAAATTTGTTGATGTCATATTTACACAGGGCTCAATCATTTGCATTCATTATCTAATTTAAACTTGATGCAAACTCTTGGGTAAGGTTTTGGACATGATTAGTTCTTGAATCAGTAGATTCAATGAAATAACTTGGTCTCCTTATCCACTTAGTGGAAGACCAAAATAAAAAGATTGTCATGATAATAAATAAGAGGAAACATTATTTGCCTTGAATTATTAAGCCTTTGCCTTTGTTGAATGGCAAGCTCCTGATTTCCATGTCTTCAGATTGTCACAATTTTCATGATCCAGTTTCTTGTGAACACAGTTGTAGGACCAAGTCTTCAATACATCATCTTTAGGTCCGTTGAGGCAATTCATATCCATACTCTAACATCTTATCAGTTACAGAATGCATAATTGGAGTAGATATATTCAGCAACTGACAGAATTCTCAGAATTATTCTATGATCTGTGAAGTGAGGGCCATTAAGGTGTGAAAATCCCATTGAAAGTCACTTAGAATTAACTACTCATGCTTGAGAAAAAAGAATAAGCTAATAGAGAGACTACATTCCTGGAAGATTGAAATAAACCAATTTACCACCTGGAACTGGAATGCATCTGATATCACAGCATCAATTGTAGTTACCTTTTGTCCTACCTATGATAACAAATGTGCTGTGATTTAAGCACAAACATCTCAGATACCTGACATACGGCTGTCAATCTGATATTCTTCTTTTCTTTCATCTTGGTCAAAAAGTTCACCAGCAACAATTTACCATCACTGTTCTACTTCAGGTTTGTATTAACTCTGTAGTCCAATTCTTTATTTATAAAGATATTGGTCTTCTTTCTCTTTCACAAGAAATCATACT
The DNA here is from genome assembly GCA_023101885.1 of Typhlomys cinereus. Taxonomy (NCBI): domain Eukaryota; kingdom Metazoa; phylum Chordata; class Mammalia; order Rodentia; family Platacanthomyidae; genus Typhlomys; species Typhlomys cinereus. The sequence goes on along the minus strand of JALPQD010000326.1, from coordinate 2,222,571 downwards.
GGCCCATCACCTTGATGATAATATGCTGGTTGGACTTAATGAACAAGAATTGACAACAAATCTAAATTTCTTGAAAGACATTTTTTAATGCCAGATTGTGGATATCATAGTTAAGCACTAAATCTTACAAGATTTAGTGGTCGAGTCAGGCCCAGAGCAAACCTGCAGGATTGCCTAGCTGCTGGGGAAGGCTCAGCCTATGGTGGGACTAGGCCCTGAAGTAAAATACAGACATCTGGTTGACAGAGTTGACATCCTTCTGTATACATGGCCAGACATGATAGTCTGGCAGGTAAGGATCATCCCTCTCTCAGCTGTTATGTGGTGATAGTGTGGCCAGTTCCCTTGGCCCTGGTGTTGGTACATGCTCTCCCATCAAGGTGGACCAAGTAAGAACCGTAACCAGGAATTGTAAGAGAGAATAAACCCTTGTTCCCTTAAGTCGTTTCATGGTAATTTATCAGCAACCATGCAGGCTGACTGCAACAGTGGGAAAAGAAATAAAAGTCCAAGGGAAAACTAAATTTCTCAGCATCTAGTAATGATAAGCCCACAAAAATATATCTTTTAAAGAAAAGAGCAGATCATATAGTTGTTCTTCCTGCAATTTAGAAAGAGCCATTTTGGATCTTTGGATCCACTTTGCAGCCAATTAGATCTGTCTGTAAAAAGCTTGGTGATAACTGGTCTTACTAAGCAACAAGGTTGGGTGTATATAGCAACTTTCTGTATCTTTGGAATTTGGGAACATCACATTTCTCACTTGGGTTTGGTCTTCTGGTCCATTTATTGAGGAATACAAAATATTGTCAGTTTTTAATAGACCCTAAAACAAGAGAATGAGCTTTGCCTCAGGTCTCAGCTACTGTGGCAAATATTCACTGACTAGAGCCATATACTATAGTACATCTGATTATTTTTGAAAATCATGCCACTAGTGGCACACACGGATGCTTGTTGCAGACTTTAGCAGGATCTCAAAGGTAACTCACAACACATGTCTTTGAGATTATTAGAAGAAACAATATTTTCTTGTAGTCCCCCTTTGGGAAACAGCTTTGGGCCTTAGTAGAGCACAAATGTTTAATCATTAACAATTAAATTAAAGTACAATTTGATCTGTCCATAAAAAACTTGGTAGTCATAATAGTGTTCCCATACCAAAGGGGAACCCAAGAAAGGGCTCTGGGCAATGTCACTGAGTCCTTATACATCACTAGAGTGGAGGACTCAAAGGGAAGTTTGGCATTCACACAAAAGATTGCTCAAGGGAATAGGAGGTAGTAAGGGGGAGACACTGGGAGAAGGGGAGGGTGGAGAGTGAAAGGAAGGGGAAAAGGGGGGGAGGGTGCAAGGGGGACTGGAGAGGGGTGGAGAGAGGGAGGGGACAGGATACCTATTAAGCTTGTATGGTTGGGGAAAAATAAACGAATATAATAAACAAATAATTACAACCAAAAAAACTTGGTGATAACTGGTCTTACTAAGCAACAAAGTTGGCTGTATGTAGCAACTTTACATCAGCAAATGTCAATGGTATGTGTGAGTTGAAGCTTGAACAGGTTGTCTAAGTTACATCAAGAAGAATCCCAGATGTCCATTATCTCTCCCAGCCTGTACCTATAGACTTATGAGGAATTCCTGCAGTCAGGCAGTGAAGGAAGAGAACACTTGGACTGATTTATGTTTGTTTTTAGTATATTTAGAAGCTATATTGCAGCACCACGTCCCTTTTGGGGACACAAACAAAGGACATTGGTGAAGAAAAATCTTCCCAGGAGTCCCAAAAGCAGCATTGAATCTGACCATTTGCTTTTAAGGAAGGAGAAATGACCTACTATATGATTATATACCATTTCATGATCTGTGCCCCATGGTTTGGTTGGATGATATGAGAGCATTATTGACGACAGGGATATATAGGTAAGAAACTCTGAGCAGACGTCAATTATGAAGCACTTTCTGCCCTATTTGAATGTTTTAATGGATGATATCAGAAGATGAGGATTTTTTATAATCAAATGAATAAAATGATTCATTTCATTTCTTCTATCAGTGTCTTTCCTCTAGGCCCCTGTCATCATCTAATGAGCTTTAAAAACTTGTACTCATGGAGATAAAAACAAAAAAAGAATATCAATGTAAGCGATGTAAACAAGCTTCAAGTCAAGCGTTGCCAACTTGGTTTTGAACACTTTGCAGGGTTCAATGGCCTAGCAGTAGATACCAGCACACATGGATGCTTCTTGAAGACTTTGCCAGTGTGGTATTCTTCCTCTTGGTGATAAGCCAATACCCTCAATCAGCAATGCTGATTAAATTAGAGGTATTCTATCATCGAGCAAGGTGATTTTTGTTGTTCTGGAATAAATACCTTGAATACAGATTTGTTTTCTCTGTGTGGAATTTTCAAAACAGAGCTGCCACCCATGAGTTTGTAGACACTCATTGCATGGTGCTCCACATCATTGTTTTTAACCATGGAGCTCACATCACAGCAAACATATGCATCAGTGGTTCTCCTGGAATTCCCTGTTTCGACCATGTCTCCACTCTCCTGCAACAACTCTCTTGAACTAACTGTGAAACAGACATTGGAAAACGCCGTCACAGCTCCAACAAGGCTGCAGAACATAGCTAGATGTCTTACATGCTCTCCATCAATTTCTAGTATGTTGAACTATTTCTTCCATGAGCAAGTGTCAGGGTTCAGAAATCAAGAAGTCTGTATAAGAGCAGCTGGAGAGGTGCTGGGGAGGTGGTTCAGGGGTTAAGCCTCTTCCCTGAACGCAGAGGGGACTAACTTCTTATGCAGGATCCAACAGGAAACTGTAAGGTGGAAAAGGCCACCACCTGCACTTCCGGTCCTGGAATGTGCAGTCTCGGAAACCCCAGAGTAAAGTAAAAGGAGGTAAAGCAATCCAGGATGATTCCAGATGTAACCTTTGGGCCTCCACAGGTGCATGCACTGCCCTTGACACACACACACACACACACACACACACACACGCACATGCACACGCAAAAAAAAAAAAAAAAAGCCCACAGTTGAACTAAGAGTATGGCTTATTTTTTGTGGTCCTGGGATCCATTCTGAGGAGGAAGATAAAAGGGAAGAGTAGAAGGAGGAAGAACAAGAGGAGTAGGAGGAGAAAGAAGAGGAGGAGGAATAGGAAGTTGAAATAGGAAATGACTGTCTTTGTCACTTCCCTGCCTATTGACCTATTTGCAAAATTTTGTCTTATGTTTCCTTGATTTTATGGTCTGATGGGTTAGAACTATTAATTTCAAAGGGAGATATACTTCAACCCAAGACACAATAGTGATTCCGCTATACGTGAAATTAAGACTACCTTGGAGGAACTTTGCCTATGAATCTACCGAGGAGAAAGTTAGTTCATTTGCTGAGGAGGTTCACCTTGACTCCAAGGGAAATCTCTCCTCCCTTGCCTCTTTGAGGTAAGGTAAAATAAGTTTAGAAAGAACAGATTATTTCAGATCTCTCTTTGTGTCATCATAGGCTGAAATTAAGATTAGCAGAGATCTATAACATTCAGGTTCAGGCAAAGTTACTAACTCCAAGGCCTTTCAACAAGGTTTGGGCACTTTTACCAAATAAAGATATAGAATATTACTGAAGCAAAAATAATACAAACAGAATAGTGTAAGAAAGCAGTTATAAATAACAGTTATGCTCCTATGATTAGTTACAGAAAGGAAGATTGTTATTGGTACAAATGTACCTTATTTTGTTAATAATATGCAATATGTATGCATGTACTATAAGTTTAATATATTTTGAACTGATCTTTATTTAGTACACAGAAAATATCCAGTTTTATTGTTGCGAATGTCTAATTTTCCCAATAACTTTTTAAACATTTGTCGTTGTTGTGTGTGTGTGTGTGTGTGTGTGTGTGTGTGTGTGTGTGTGTAGTCACTGTGTATCCCTGTGGAGGATCAAGGGTAACTTTGGGAATCATTCTGGATTGCTTCTACCTACTCCTTGATTCACTTTGGGATTTGCCAGGCTCTGCCCACCCTGATTGGAATTGCAGGACAGTGCTGTTTCCACCTGATGTTTTTACATAGGACCTGGGATTTGAACTCAGGACCTTCTGCTTGGGAGGCAGAGTCTTAACCCCTGAGTCAGCTCTCCAGTCACTTTTATTGGAGACTACCTCCAAGTCACTTTTGTTGGAGACTTGTTCCTTTGTATTTTGCATTCTCAGTACCATTAAAAAGATTAGTTTCTGTATTTTCACTAGTTATTTTCCATGTTCTTTATCTTGTTCCACAGGTTCATATGTTCCACGTTGTTTTATTATGGCTTTGTAGTATATATCAAATTTAGATATTAATTTCTTCTTTAGATTTAGATTTAGTTCTTCTTTTAAAAAGTATTTCACTAATTATGCTTCTTTTGGTCATATATGCTGGAATTTTTATTTTTAATTTCTGTAAAAATATTGAAAGTCATTATACAATTTGTCTTCAATGTGCAGTTACTCATGGTAAAACAGACATTTTATTAGGATTTCTTCATCCATAAGAAAGTATATTATTTTTCTATTCATTTGTGCCTTTTAATGAAGCTAGAATTATGAATGCAAACTCTTCTGAATGACCTTCTAATACTGCTCAATCAAGAGGATTTGCTGCTGACATTGACTTGGAAATTGTCTAGACTGCCAACCAGAGCATTTGCATATGGCTTTTCCAACATGACAATCTCAGGGCAACCATATGTTTTTCATGGTGGTTCTTTCATAAGGAATCAAATGTGGTAGTAGCCACAGGTCTTTTTCTGGCTTAGCCACAAAAGTGATTTAATATCATTTCAACTTTGGTCTTTTGGTCACAAATGCATCACTGAGTTAGAAAAAGGTTCAAGGGAAGAAGAAAATTGTCCCAATCTTTTGAAAGCAAGAATGCCAGAGACTTCATTGCCATGTTTTGAATGATGTCCTGAAAAATGATGCTTGGACCCAGGTCTCAGAAAGGTGTCATAATGCAATACTGTGGGCTTTGAAATGAGAACAGGATTGAACTGTTTTCTGCTCCTCATTGTCTGCATAACCTTGGATATATTAATAAAGGTCTGTTGGTCCCATGATCTACTTCGAAATGGGGAGAGATTATCTACTTTGCAAGATAGTATTTATGTCCGTTCTTTCTGTGCTAGTGCTCAATTAACATTGGAATGAATATTCTGCCCCTCTATCACTTAATTAACTGACTTCTATTATTTATTTAGGTATAATTTAAAGATACTGTATTATCTGATTTAGTTTGGTACTTTCCAAAGGGATAGTAGTTACCCTTCAAACTTAACATATTTATCAATCTCACAAGAAAATTAGCAATGGCCATCAAAGTAGGCATGGCTTTGCCATAATTTTTAGGATCTATTTTGTCTTTTCCACTCTGCTACATACAGATAGGCATATGCCAAGAAGATATTTAAACAAAGTCAGTTATAGACCTTTTCTGATCAAATTAGAATGTCTGTGCTATTCTGATGAAACCCTCTTTCCTTTCTGACTTAAAGAAAGGGAAGTTCATTAGATTTAATCAAAAGTTTCATTGTTGAGTTCAAAAGAAATCTGTTCTTTGTAACTCAACAACAACAACAAAAAGAGTTTCACAAAATGAACAAATCTAATTTAAGGAACAATAGCATGTAAAAGACAAAAGCCAGAGATTCTCATGTTATAATACGAAATTCCCCATGTGGAAATCATTTTAGTTGAAATTCTTCACATGCATGGATGACAACATTCTTCAGCTGTGGTGCTTCATAAGGCACACACACCAGGCATCTTCTTACAGTGGCCTTTAACTTCTGTCATTTGAAGAAGTTAACTTCTCTGTCCATTGTTTTGATGAGACAAAGATAAAAATCGAAACCTTGTTGATTTTATTGGAATGCTGGCTGCTCATATCTTTGGGTATCATTTCACCCGCTTGGTGTGAAGACATCCTTAATGGAAAGCAGATGCTGTCTCCTTGGCATGGCCTACTAAATACCACATTGTTCAGAGAACTCTTGGGTTCACTAGATACCTTCAATGAGCTAGTCCAGTACCCAGGGAAAATTTTTCTGCCCAGCATAAATTATGGACAGACAACTAATAATTTTTCAAGCAAGTTTCCCATCTAGTAGTCTAGAGCACAGAAAATCACATATCATCTTCTGACAGGTTGTGAGTCCTTCATTTTCTCCTCAGAGTTCACTCGCTCTTCTATTTGTAAGTCCCCATTGCTGTTGTGTTTGGTCCACCCTCTCCTTGGCAGTTTAACAGGCAGTTATCATAAAATCTAGGTTCCAACTTTTAGTTAGCTGTGCTTTTGTTGCATGACAAATAAATGTTAACTTTTTCTGACAGTGCCTTGAGATATTTCCTGAGCAGATGGAAATATCTGAGCCTTGAGAATTGGGGAACCATTTTCTTCTTTCCGACTGGGAAGAAAAAGGGGAAGTTACCATCACAGCAGCGCATATAAGCAGGCAAGGTTTTAGAATAACAGGATTTATTTAGTTTCCATTAAGAAGATCTAATTATAAATAATTACCTTAAACTAATTTAACTCCATCTTCTTGAGTTTTATTATAGTAACAAACTTAACCACATGCACTTTGTTACATTACACTGTTAAGAGGGCAAAAAAAAAAAAAAAAAAAAAACACTTAACAAGAGTGATCTGACTTGCATGGGAAAGGAGGGATTAACAATAATTGAGCATTTTCTGTAGTATAATTTCACATTCCATTAGTGCTGAAATATAAGTAGGTGTTTCACAAAGTGAGTTCACAGCAAATAATTTAAGGAGATTAGTTCCAATTTAATTGATGGTCTTTGCCACTTTAAGAGTTAATGCCAGAGATAGGCAAAATATTGTTTCACTATTAAACTAAAATTTAAAATATGTAATAAATTAAATTATGATAATAAGAGGCTGATAATTCTTATAAAAAGCATGCACATTAATTTTATTTTTCAGCATTTCAGAAGAATTTGAAAAAGTAAAGATCTCCTTTGAGTTCCTGTCTACAAGATGACCATATTGAAGTCCTATTTCATACCAAGGAACACATGCCTGGTACTATAAGCCAACTCAAAAACTTATGGAAAGGGAGTCCAGAAAAGTTCTAGATGGGAACAAAATTCCTAGTGTTAGTTATAAATACTTTATGACAAGCTCCTTTGTAATAATTTATTATTATTATTATTATTATTCTACTACTACTACTACTACTAAACCCCTAGACAAGTGAAGTACTCTGCATTCAGTCAAGTGTCCATCTGCAGAGGTAGATAGTAATGCTGAGAACCACAACTGACCAAAGTGTAGAGTAAAAGAGACTGTGAATGACTTAATCCAAACAGGATATCTAAATTACTCCATGCCAGGACCTGGGGACCCTGCCTTAAAAGATGACTTGAGACTAATCTTTACTTAAAGATTCATCCACAGGTGTCCCATTCATGCTCCAGAGAATACCCAGGCACTTGCCAGTACAGATATCTGGGATGAGATATCGGCACAGTGAATCACAGCTACTGAGGGATATGGAACTGGTAGGGAGACTGGCTGAAAAAGAAAATCTGTGAGGTGGGATGGATAGGAGGAGGGGATATATGATAGGGGGTGAAAACAGTCAACATTCTTTGTATCTGTATATGAAAACTTCAAGAAAGATAGGTGAAATGAAAAGAAAGAGATGACTATATGTGTAATACAACAAAGTGTAAGCAGAAAATAAAATAAATCATCAATACCCCTATCCTAGAGATAACTAGTACATGCTGATATATTTCTTTCCAAATATGTTTTGATGCTTGAGGATTATTTTACAAGATTGCTAATGAAACAGCAAAATTTTAGAAGTGAATGGATAATGTGAATTCTACAACAAGAATACCTGGGAACTCTAGTCAAAGCCCTGCTGTCCCCTTCCCACTACACCAAGAGTCAACTTCCTTGACTTTTAACACCATGAATTTGTGCTATTTGTTATTTAATTTCCATATGTAGAATAACACATTATTCCTGCATCTGGCTTATATCACATAATTTTTTAAATGTTCACATGTTTTGTATTATTGCAAATGGCTTGTTTTCATTTTGGGTTATCATTACATTATATTAATATACAACATTTTATAAATTTTATAGCTGGTTGCCCTGTGTTCAGGACTATAGAAATATTGCTATCTTCCTTATGATGAAATTATTGGATATGCTTCCAGTAGGTGTGCAACATGGTGGCTTCCATGAGTTTCAGTGACAAGTTTTTTTAATTTTTTATTATTATTTATTCAATTGTGTGTGTATGTGTGTGTATGTGTGTGTATGTGTAGAACCACAGAGGAATTCAGAAACCACCATGGACGCCTCCACCTCCTCCTTGTTTACTCTGTCCCGGGATTCACAGGCTCCGCCCTACCAGGACCAGAAACGCAGGCTGCCTCCGCTTCCGCCCGACGTCTATATGTGGGGTCTAGGATCCGAACTCAGGACCTTCTGCCTGCAAAGCAGAGGCTTAACTCCTGAGCCACCTCTCCAGCCCCCTTCAATGACAAGTTTTAACACCTGCTATCAAAGATTTTTCCAAAGTGAAAATAGTAATTTGTATGTTCACTGGTAGCATGTGGCAGTTCCAATTGCTTTTACTCTTAGCCATCACATCAGCTACTCTTCTCTGTTGTGGTGAGACACCACTCAAGGTCAAGTAACTTAAGGGAGTAAAGGTAGATTTAATCAGCTTGTGGTTCCAGAGGGGAGATATGGTCTTTTATATCAGGAAAGCCATGTCTGCTTTGCAGAAGCTTGGAGGCTAATTCAGGTCCTTTCTGAGGCTGAGAGCTACTGCGGGAACAGACCTCTCTAGGAAGTAGGGTTGAGAGAATCTACTTCAAGCCCCATCCCCTGTGACTGCCTTTCATCAACAAGGCTCCTCCTCTTAAAGGACCATCTCATGATCTTTCTAAACAACCAAAGATTAAAGCACATTGACGTATAGTGGACAAATTACATTTCAAACCATGACAATTCTAACCATGTGTATCATTTTGGATGTTTCAGGTCATTCACTAGTCTGGGATTCCTAAATGGAACCCAGCGGGTCACACACATGGGAAAGGGAGGAAAACTGGCCAGAGACAGAATGTGTGGGGTGGTATAGGATGAAGTAAGGGTAGGTAGCAGGTGATGAAAATGCATATATTCACTATAAATATAGCTAAAAATAAAAATAAAGGAAAAAATAAAATAATATATTAAATTTGTATACTAGTATCCTACATTTCCTACTCAATTATATATCCTGGGAACCTTTCCATCTCAATAATGGAAAAGATCATCATTTAAAATTGGTGTGTAATATTATTTTGGACCAAATATCTATACATATGTAACCAATTTTCAGTTGGTATTTCTGCTGATTTGATGCTTTTACTTTATAATAAAGATATATAGTTCAAGTATGTAGCCTACAATTTAATTCTTTTCAATAAAGAAAATCATTTGTATTGGTCTTTTGTAATGTTCATGACCTTCAAATCCAACACTGCTTAACCCTGTTATTATCTTAATTCTGGCCCTTTTCATTATGGATGAAGTCTGTCCATGACACAGAAAATCACATGACAGAAAATCATCTTTGCAAAAGAATTTATGACACATTACCTCATATAAAGCCTCAAAATTTCATAGGTCTCATTTCCCAATGTTTTTTTCTAGATGATGACTTTTAATATTTTTAGCATAATGTGACTTACATTGAAATTTGTAAACATTGTTCTAATTTCAGGAATCATTTCTTAAGCTGTAACAAGAAAAACAAAACACGCATAATTCCCCAACTCAGAAATAATCCTCTTCACAATTTGACATTTAATAAAATGTTTCATTCTTTATGTGTGGTGGGTTAAGCCCTGGGAAGATTATTTTATTATTATTATTTTTCCACTTATACAAACTTATAGGTACCCCGGTCTCCTCCCTCCCTCCACCCCTCCCTGGACCCCCTTTTTTCCTCCCCCCATTTCTCCTTGCTTTCACCCCCCTCCTTCCCTTTCTCCCAGTGCTCCCTTCTTCCTCCCCCATCCCTGGAGCATCCTTTAGTGTGAATGTCAAACTTCCCTCTGAGTCCTCCACTCTAATGAGGTATAAGGACTCAGTAGCATTGCCTAGAGCCCTTTCTTGTGCTCCCTTTTAGTATGGGAACACTATTGTAACTGTTAATCCCTTGCTTCTAAGGATCCTAGCACCTGTGACCCATGCTAGACTTTGGAGGATCATTGATATGTTAATCGTTGCGCAGGTCATGCAAAGTCCTATTATGGTTACTTCAGCCCTAACTTGTGTGGAATATCTTGAATATCGTTGCTCCTCCCCATCTTTAGGCTCTTACAATGTTACCACGCCTTCTTCCGCAAATTTCCCTGAGCTTTAGGATGGGGAGAGATTAGGCTGGTCTGGATCCAGGTGATTAATGTAGGGTCTCTGATGTTCTGAATTATGGTTTATTGGTTTTTTCAGTTTTGCTGTTCTTGCACTGCCCTTGACTCCATCCTGATTGTTATTGGATGTCAACTCCTAGCCAGAGATAAAAGACTGTTAAATAGAGTCTTACTATAAGAGTAGATTCAAAGGTAGATGGAATAAGAATAGGATGCCATGGTGAGAGGGGTCATTCTCCCATTTGCAGGATGGTTACCATCTGTCTGCTAGACTCTATGCCCTCCTTGACTGGTGAGATCAAACCCCTTCAGTTGCAAGTGACCAAGAAGGAAAGTGAGTGAGCTTATCCAGATGTCTCATTACTTACTTGCAGTACTTGATTGTAACCTATTCTCTCTGCCGTAGCATGATCCCTTCTCTCCTTGTTTCTGGGGGCCCTCCTTCCCCTTCCCTCCTGTTTATAGTCTTTGCAATTACTGTAGGTATTACAGAGATTTATTTTTGAATATGACATTAAGTGGGTTTGGTACTTGGATCCACCTATTAGGGAATACATACAGTGATTAATTTTCTGTGTCTGGGGTACTTCACTCAATATAATTTTTTCTAATTCCATCCATTTCCCTGCAAATTTCATTAATTCATCTTTTCTGATGATTGAGTAGTATTCCATTGTATAAATGTACCACATTTTCCTTATCCATTTATCAACTGTTGGGCATTTGGGTTGATTCCATAACTTTGCTATTGTAAATAGTGCTGCTATGAACATGGTCGTGCTTGTACCATTGAGGTTAAATTTTGCTTTATGGGGGATTATTCCCAAAAATGAAATAGCAAGGTCATATGGCATTTCAGTCTTTAACTTTTTAAAAAATTGCCGGATTGATCACCAGTGTGGCTGTATAAGCCTGCATTCCCACCAGCAATGTTCCCAACTTGATACAATGCCTCCTTCAAATCTCTGTCCTTGAACTTTTCTATTTTCTTTCAGCTTGTCTCAAAGCTTCCAGGAGATGACAAATTCTCACTTTTCATAAAGTATATACTAGCATCAGAAGGCAATCCACTGAGATCATTTCTTCTTTTAAACAAGTTTCATGCACGTATTTTCTCTCCCCTCCCTCCCTCTCTCTTTCTCTCTCTCTCTGTCTGTCTCCTAAACTCTTTCTATGAAAATGGAGAAATTGTTTTCCCTACTCACTGTATACTCTTATGCAGTCAGGGTTGACTTGGGTAACAAGGCTTTCAAGGTTGCTGCTTTCTCTCTTCCTGCTCTCTGACTACTGTGTCTTTTCTCCTGATTCAATTTCTGGAGCATATTTTAAAGTTCTTTCATCCCTTCTGAACCTTTGTCATTTCTCCTTCATTTAATTTTTCTCTTCTGCTCCCATTCACTTCTTCCTTTTTTTCTCCTTTCACAATCTCTCATATTATTTTCTGTAAGTTTTCCTTTTACATCTTTGAAAATTGAAGTTCCTTTTTTATGTTTAAGTCATACAGATTTTCACAAGCAACACGACCTTATTTTCTTTACTTTCTTTTCCTTCTCTTAAACAAATGATTATTTGTTGCTTCCCATTAAATATTTCAGAGACATTTAGAATGACAGTATAAGTTGGAAGCTTTGGTTTTCCTGCCTCAATTAATGATTATGTATCCCAATCATCCAATGGTAAGGTAAATTTATAAAAGATTTTTAGAATTTTGCTTTTTATTTATTTATTTAGTCAGTCAGATCCTTCACATACAATTGAATGAAATTACAACATATGCCTTAAATCTGTTCTCTTCTCTTCTTCAAGATAGCCACCTGCCATGGCAGCCACACCCTTCATTAGAAGTAGAGACTTTGGTGGCTTAGACCATGACTTCTTCATTAACCATCTTAGCCTCAGTGTTTGACCCTAATGCAGTGTATCAGTCAAAAACTGAATCAGCTAACCATCCTCTCTTTGTCATAGAATTTCAGTTATGAGATGCTCTCTTCTAGAAAGTCTTCCTTAACATTCAAAGTAGATCAAATATATTTTCGTCAATTTTTACTCTTCATTCTGTCCACATGCCTTGAATAAGAACAAGTGAATAAAGAGTAGGTTTCAAGAAGGCTTCTATTCATTGAATATTAAGGCCATTTTTTAAACTATTATGCATGCTTCCAGTTTTCTATATTTTTAATTGATTTACATTGCTCTTTGCAATCAATGATACTGCCCATTTCTTAGTTTCTTATGCCTTAGGTATACATTTCTTTTGAACTTGACTAATGTAGACATTGTGTATAACTGTGTATAAATATAGTTTCACTTATGATAAATGCTAGTAATATAGATGAGGTTAAAAAATTAGTAGAGTCCACAGGAAAAACTGCAATTTTAAAAAAATAATTCCCAAAGAAAACTTTTCAGATAAGTTGAATTTCGATTCAGCCTGTAGAAAAGATAAAGGGTTAACCTTAAGGATACCTGCAAAATTAAATTTGAGGAAGAAGAGACAACTAGCACAAAATCCTTGAGGCAAAAGTGTGCCTGTGAAATTTATGAAAGAGATCAAGCACTGTTGGAGGCTGAACGCACTGACAAAGAAGGTCTGTTGCAGTTTGCCTGCATGGTTGCTGATAAATGACCATCAAATGGCTTAAGGGAACAAGGGTTTATTCTCTCTTATGATTCCTGGTAACAGTTCTCAGTTCAGCTTGACAGGAGAGCTCACATCACCACCAGGGCCGAGGGAACCAACCACACTATCACCACATAATGGCTGAGAGATGGACAATCCTTACTTGCCAGCCCAGCATGTTTGGCCAAGTGAACAGAAGGATGCAACTCTCTCAATCAGCTCTCTGTGATTTATTTCAGGGCCTAATCCCACCCACCATGGGCTGAGCCTTCCCCATCAGCTAGACAATCTCCTGCAGGTTTGCTCCGGGCTTAACTCAACCACTAATTCTCCACAAATGTGCCCAGAGCTCAAACTCTCAACAGTCAAGTTGATGCCTGTGCTTAACTATGACAAGGTTTTAATAGTAAACAAGGGCTGAGCAGCAGATTGTGGGAAACATCATAGTGTAAAGACATCACAAGGGAGAAATATAATACGATTTATATTTTAACTTTAAATATACAGTTGCTATTTTAAGAATAGCCATTGGGAAACCAAAATCAGACAAAAAATACCAGTTTGAACATGAAAATTTCCACTCTCAGCAATTGTTATTGGTTTTGATAACTAATATTTTGGAGGGGCCTCTTAAGTTTTCTTTCATGAAAACTTAAGCCAAGTCCTGTAATCTTGTTAGCTTTTTGAGTCTTATGAACCTCCTGCCTCTCTCCAAGCCAGAGTGCTTCAATTTGGAGATAAAAGCTGCATAGTAGGTGTTGATGGCGATTAGCTCATGTTCTTATTTCATTTTAAAGGTATTATCGATAATGCTTGATGGTACATTGGCTCTAAGGTATGAAAGAATACAAATTTCATTTGCCAGTAATTGTTTGTTGTTGTTATTGTCTAGCTTGAGATCTGAGAAAATTGATGGACATTTCATTAACTAAAAGGAATTCAATAACTAGAATAGCTATTATGGTGAAAATAGAGAGATCCAATTCATGTTAAGGATCAAGGTGGAGTTGTTGAGCTTGTCAAAAGGAACAAATTTGAGTAGAAGAAACACGGAATCCAGAGCTTGAGAAGACTTTGGTAAGAAAAATGGATGTCAGCTATGAAAACAAGAAAAGTCAGGCTGTGTAGGTAAGAGGTAGACACTACTGAAATCCTCTTCATAATGTTCTAATTTTTTTCTGTTCTGTAATGAACACAATTATTATCTAAGAGGAGAATTAATATTACATTTAGAATAGAGGAGAAAATGTATAAAATATTAGCTATGGAATTTTGAGAGCCATTCAAATTGACAAGAGTCCTTCTAGTATTGGTTTCCATTTCAGAAATGACACAAAATTATAATTTGAAGTCCTCAACCAGAGGAAATACTCTTTTGGTGAGTAACTAGAGTTAAGTATATGACTTAACTTAAACTTATTCACATATCAGTTTCTATGATGTGTGCCAATCCATTTAAACAGCCCTATCACTAACCATTCGCACAACTCCCACAATTAATGTTCTGGGTGGGCTGAACTCTCAGACTTGTTCTAACACTATATACATGCAACTCTATGTCTTGGTCTGGGTAGTTTCCTTTCCTAAGCAAGCTGACATACTTTTTCTTTCTCTCCACTTCATAAAGTGCTGTACTTGCTTCATCGTACCCATCTGTTCTGAAGACAGAGATGATAACTGTGTTTTCTCTGTTCTTATTACTTAAGAGCTCAGTTAGTGCTGTGTTATATCACAATGCATTGTAGTTTAGATTTTTCTGCTCACCTGTAATCCAGATGTTTTTCAAACATAGGAATAGTATCTCATCATGAGTATTGAAGTGACTATTTAGTTAGTTTTCCTCACTCCACAATTAGTTATGGAAATATTTGCTTATATTTTATAATTGCCTACTTTTTACCAAACTGTTTATATGTTTTTAATATCACACAAGAAACAACTATAAAATATGCTATACTAGCATTGAATTTTGACAATGATAGACAATGAGTCATAATTAAATGAAGAATATTTAATCTGTACTGGACAGAGTTCTATATTTCTCTCAAATTGAAATGTTGAATAAAAAAATCAAGAAAATGAAGAAATTGGCTTAAACTCATGGAATAGCTTCAAAGGTTTTATTTTTACTATAATTCATTTCATTGCTGCTGTGATTATCTAAGCTTATCGTTATGTCTCTAATTAAACTGTCCTTCTTGCCTCACAATAAACATTAAGATCAATCAAGTTAATGTAAATAAACACCTATTCTGAGATTTAAAGATGTAAACAGGCGCATATGATAAATTCATTCCTTTTACTTGTTTTCTCAGTAGTGAGGTTTAGCTTTCTAGCCTCTAATTGGAGGTGCAGGGATAGTTTCCCTTGTGGAATCAACACTCATGGTTATTTCGTTATTGAAGCATCAAGACAAATAATAACTTGAATAAATAAAGTCAATCGTGATCACTCAGCTACAGTCTGAGAATAAGCCATTCAACAGAAATTTTGTTAAGGTAAGAATTGAACATGTGGCCCCACCGCGCTCCTGCCCGTCCGCCATCCTCAGGTGAGTCTGCCCAGCCCCAGACCCCCGGGTCGCCCTGTGTCCTGGCGGCACCCAGGCTGCCCTGGGCTTTGGCCTGGGCCACACCCCGGGACCCCAGCCCTGGGACCCCAGCCCCCTTGCTCGCTCCCGCGCCGCCTTTGTCCACCCCACCGCGCCTGCCCGTCTGCCATCCCCAGGTGAGTCCGCCCAGCCCCAGACCCCCAGGTCACCCCAAGTCCTGGCGGCACCCAGGCTGCCTCGGGTTTTAGCCTCGGCCACGCCATGGGCCCCAGCCCTTTCTCCTACCGAACGCCTGTCTGCCCAACTGGACAGGACTTGCTCACATTCCTCCATCCCTCGAGCTTGGGAGAGCCACTACGCCAAGTCCCAGGTGCCAAGTGAAGAATTCTGCCATCAACATCAGCCCCTCTGCCTCTCTGGCCCACCGGGGACCCATGCACGTGGTCTACAGAAGACACACTGCTACTCAGAATTCAATAGAGTCCAAAGAAAACTCAAGCAAAGTTCTAAGCATTAAAGGCCATACATCTGAAAACCTCTACAATCATCCTATCACATGGGAGAGTTTCTTCACATCCAGCCCAAAGATAAGTAAACCTCCTTTTTTTTCACCTTACTGTTCCTTTCTAATATTAATCACTGTAGATTAACTTAGCCATACAGCCACCCCAAAAACATATACAACTACAGGGAGTACACCACTCACCCTCACATATCACCAAGATACTAAATTGTAAAAGTGCACTACCATACTAATATTCACCCCCTGTCTACTTAACCTGACTTAACTGATGTACTAAAAGCCTAATAACCTCAACCAGGAAATAACAATAACAAAAGACAAACATACCCAACCCCAAGGCAAGCACTAGTAATAACTGCCCAAGTGTAGTAATACCAACTAAATCAGTCAAAAACACATAGAAACTGAAAAACCCTAGAAGACAAAACAATACCCAAGTCAAAGTGCAGATCCATGAGAAACAAAACCCAGGAAGACCAATCTCCCACCAAAAGAATTAACCCCTTAATGATGGATTCCAACTAGAACAAATTCACAGAAAATAGCCAAGAAAACCAGACCCAAGACAACGACTTTCAAAGTATGACCATTACCATGATTAATACTATGAAAGAGGAAATCCAAGAGGAGTTAAACAACCGAATCGATCACTTTGAACAGGAATACAACAGGCATCTGGAGGAGTTGAGAAAAACAGTTCAAGAAACAAAAATAGGCATAGAGCAGTTAAAACAGTCTCAGGCAGAGTTTAAAATTGAACTAAAAGACAAGCTATCTTCAACCCAAAGCTCAACAAAGAGTCTTATCAGAACTAACAAAGCAGAAAATAGAATTTCAGATCTTGAAGACAAAGTGGGAGAATTAACCAGCTCAATGGAAGAGATTGTTAAAGCCAAAAAGGTACTTGAGAGGAACATTCAAGAAATATGGGACACCCTGAAGAAGCCTAACATGCGCATTCATGGAATACCAGAGCAAGAATCTCAAAATACCACACCTGAGGAAAATTTTCAAATTATCATAAATGAAAACTTCCCTCAACTGAAGAATGAGAGGCCCATTCAAATACAAGAGGCATTTCGCACTCCAAACAGATATGACCAAAATAGAAAATCACCACGGCAAATAATAGTCAAAACACTCCACATTCAAGACAAAGAAAAGGTGATGAGAGCTTCAAGAGAAAAAAGCAAGTCACTTTTAAAGGTAAACCTATTAAAATAACAAATGACTTCTCAATGGAAATAGTAAAAGCAAGAAGAGCTTGGAGAGATGTACTTCAAGTATTAAATGAGCAAAAATGCCAACCAAGACTGATATACCCGGCAAAATTATCTGTCATGATCAAGGGAGAAAGAAAAAATTTCCAGTATAAAGACAACTTGAAAGGATACATGTCTCCTAAACCAGGGCTTCAAGAAATGCTAGAAATGATACACAAACTTGAAGAAAAGAACAAGCA
This sequence comes from Typhlomys cinereus, assembly GCA_023101885.1. Lineage (NCBI taxonomy): Eukaryota > Metazoa > Chordata > Mammalia > Rodentia > Platacanthomyidae > Typhlomys > Typhlomys cinereus. The sequence goes on along the minus strand of JALPQD010000326.1, from coordinate 2,204,946 downwards.
TATCCAGGAGGACAGAAGGGAAGTATAATACCACAAAAATATAAATGTAAAACAATAAGCTTACAAAATCCACTAAACATAAAAAATGTCCAGAATTAAAAAGAATTTCTCCATTATAACATCAAATGTCAATGGGCTTAACTCAGCGATTAAAAGACACAGATTACAAACTTGGATTAAAAATAAAAATCCATCAATCTGCTGCCTTCAGGAACTCATCTCACCACAAAAGATAGGCACATCCTAAATATGAAAGGCTGGTCCAAAATTCTGCAAGCTAATGGAACCAGGAAACAGGCAGGAGTAGCCATTATGCTGTCGGACAAACTGGACTTCAAACCCAAAAAATCATAAGAGACACAAATGGATACTACATTTTAGTCACAATTTAGTACAATTCACCAGGAAGATTTCGCAATACTGAACATATATGCACCCAATACGGGCCCCTCCACATTCATTAAGAAAATCCTATAGTGTCTAAAGCGAGAAATCAACCACCAAACGATAATTCTTGGGGATTTCAACACCGCCCTCTCAACATGGGATAGATCAACAGGTCAAAAACTTAACAGGGACACTTTGGAACTTAATCAAACCTTTAAAGAAATGGACCTTACAGATCTCTATTGAACTTTTCACCCACTCACCAAAGAATACACATTTTTCTCAGCAGCACACGGAACTTTCTCCAAAATAGATCACATATTGGGCCACAAAATGAATCTCCACATATACAGGACAGTTGAAATTCTAGCCTGTGCCCTATCAGACTACCATGGCCTAAAGCTGGACATTCACAACACAGCAAAAGACAGAAAGTACACTAACTCCTGGAAACTTAACAATATGATGCTGAATGAGAACTGGATTCAGGAAGAAATTAAAAAGGAAATTCAAGATTTTCTGAAAGTGAACGATAATGAAAATACAACTTACCAAAATCTCTGAGACACAATGAAAGCTGTCCTAAGAGGTAAGTTCATAGCTCTTAATGCCTACATCAAAAAAAATGGAAACATCAGAAATAAACAACTTAACAATGCAGCTTAAAGCTTTAGAAAAACTAGAGCAATCTGATCCCAAAAATAGCAGAAGAGAGGAGATTAGCAAAATAAGGGGAGAAATATCTGAAATCGCGATTAGGAAAACAATAGAGAAAATCAACCAGTCAAAAAGCTGGTTCTTTGAAAAAATCAATAAGATTGATACACCCCTAGCTAAATTAACCAAAAGCAAGAGAGATAAAACCCAAATTAACAAAATTAGAAATGAAAATGGAGTTATCACTACTGATATCCAAGAAATCCAGAGAATTATAACATCATATTTCAAAAACTTGTACTCTGTGAAATATGACAACACAAAAGAGATGGATGAATTTTTAAGTAAACACAACTTACCTAAATTGAATCAGGAAGTTGTGAATTATTTAAATATTCCTATAACATATAAGGAAATTGAGGAAGTAATCTTGAATCTTCCCACCAAAAAATGTCCTGGACCAGATGGATTCAGCACAGAGTTCTACCAGACATTTAAGGAGTTAATAACACCAATACTCCTTAAACTGTTCTGACAAATAGCAAAGGAAGGAACACTACCAAATTCCTTCTATGAGGCTAATATTGTTTTAATTGCAAAACATAATAAAGATACACTTAAAAAAGAAAACTATAGGCCAATCTCTCTGATGAACACAGATGCAAAGATTCTCAACAAAGTCTTAGCATATCGGATTCAAAAACATATCAAAAAGATCATTCACGGGGAACAAGTAGGCTTCATCCCCGGCACACAAGGTTGGTTCAACATAAGCAAATCAATAAATGTAATTCATCATGTAAACCAGTCCAAAGTCCAGGACCACATGATACTCTCGATAGATGCAGAAAAAGCTTTTGACAAGATCCAACAGCCTTTTATGATCAAAATGCTAGAGACAGTAGGAATGGAAGGAACCTTTATCAATATAATAAAAGCTGTGTACAACAAGCCTACAGCAAGGATTATACTCAATGGGGAAAAACTGGAAGCATAACCACTTCGATCAGGAACTAGACAAGGCTGTCCACTCTCACCACCTCTATTCAATATTGTACTTGAAGTGTTAGCTGAAGCCATAAGACAAGAAAGGAACATAAAAGGGATTCAAATCAGCAAGGAAGAAGTCAAGTTTTCCCTATTTGCAGATGACATGATCTTATACCTGAGTGATCCCAAAAACTCCACCAGGAAGCTCCTGGAACTAATTGAGAAGTTCAGCAGGGTAGCAGGATACAAAATAAACGTACAAAAATCAGTGGCTTTCCTATATGCCCAGAATTAAAGAAGGGAAAAAAGCCCTGAGAGAAACAATCCCATTTACCTAGCCCCTAAAAAAATGAAATACCTTGGTATAAACCTAACCAAGGAGGTAAAAGACCTTTCGAATGAAAACTTTAAAATCCTTAAGAAAGAAATAGCAGAAGACACTAGAAGGTGGAAAGACCTCCCGTGTTCCTGGATTGGCAGAAACAACATCTTAAAAACGACCATCCTACCAAACGCAATATACAAATTCAATGCTATACCAATTAAAATCCCAAAGCAATTCTTTAAAGAAGTTCACCAAACAATCTCAAAATTCATATGGAAGCACAAAATACCTAGGATACCAAAGACAATCCTGAGTAACAAAAACACTGCTGGAGGTATCACCATACCAAACCTTAGTCTATACTACAAATCCATTGTTGTAAAAACAGCCTGGTACTGGCTCCAAAATAGACACACAGATCAATGGATAAGGGTTGAAGACCCAGATATAAGCCCACAAAATTACAGCCATTTGGTCTTTCACAAAGGGACCCAAAAAATCCAATGGAAAAAGAACAGTATCTTCAACAAATGGTGCTGGCAAAACTGGATCTCCACATGTAGAAGATTAAAATTGGACCCGTACTTGTCACCTTGTACAAGACTTAATTCCAAGTGGATCAAGGACCTTGATATAAGGCCAGAGACTATAAAAACCATAGTTGAAAGGGTAGGGAATTCCTTCGAGCTGATTGGGCTAGGCCAACAGTTCCTAAACAGACATCCAATGTCACAGTCACTGCTACCAACTTTCAACAGTTGGGATCTGGTGAAATTAAAGAGCTTCTGTACAGATAAAGAGATTGTAACACGAGCTCAAAGGCAACCCACAGAATGGGAGAAAATCTTCACTAAACACATATCTGATAGAAATCTATTATCCAGAGTGCACAAAGAACTTAGAAAACTAAACACCAAGGAAACTAATGGCCTAATTAAAAAATGGGCCCTGGAACTTAAAAGAAACTTTACTAGGGATGAAATTAAAATGTCTAACAAATATCTTCAAAGATGCTCCACTTCCTTAGCCATCAGAGAAATGCAAATCAAAACTTCCCTGAGATATCATCTCACCCCGGTCAGGATGGCAAAAATCCACAATACAAACAACAAGAAATGTTGGAGAGGATGTGGAGAGAGGGGAACTCTCCTACATTGCTGGTGGGAATACAGGCTCATACAGCCACTCTGGTGAGCCGTCTGGAGATTCTTAAAGAAATTAAAGATTGAAATGCCATATGACCCTGCGATTCCACTTTTGGGAATAACCCCCCATGCAGCTGAGGTTCACGTTGATAGCACAAGTGCGACCATGTTCATAGCAGCACTGTTTACAATAGCAAAGTCATGGAATCAACCCAAATATCCAACAGTTGATGGGTGGATAAGGAAAATTTGGTACATCTATACAATGGAGTACTACTCGGCCATAAAAAATGATGAATTACTGGAATTTGCCAGGAAATGGAGGTCATTAGAAACAATTATATTGAGTGAAGTATCCCAGACCCAGAAAATTATGCACCATATGTATTCCCTAATAGGTGGCTCCTAGTACCAAATCCACCCAGCCCACCTAGAGATAGTCGACAATAAATCTCTCTAATACAGTAATTGCAAGGAGTATGAAGAAGAGGGATGGGGTAGGAGGGCCACACCAGAAACAAGGAGAGAGGGGACCATGTTACTGCAGAGAAAATAGGCCTCCATCAAGGACTGCAAGTAAGCAATGAGACACCTGGTTAAGTTCACAGACTTTTCGTTCCTGATCATTTACAACTGAGGGGGTGTAACCTTACCCGAAGGGGAAGGCATACAGTCTGGCAGATAACCATTTTGCAAATGGGTGATTGACCCCTCCCTCCCTCACTGTGGTTTTGTACTTTTATTACATCTATCTTTGAATGGGCTCTTATAGCAAGACTCTAGTTTAACAGCTTTTTATCTCTGGCCAGGGGGTGACATCCAATACTCATCAGGATGGAGTGAAGGGCATTGCAGGAGCAGTAAAACCACAAAAGAAAATCAACAAATCATAATCCAGAACTTCAGAGACTCTATATCAACCACCTAGAACTAGGCCAGCCTAATCTCTCCCCATCTTGGAACTCAGGGAAATTTGCAGAAGAGGGGGCGGTAAGATTGTAAGAGCACAAGGATGGGAGGAGCAATGATATGCAAGATACTCCACACAAGTTAGGGCCGAAGCAATCATAATAGGACTTTGCATGCCCTGTGCAATGTCCAACACACTATTGACCCCACAAAGTCTAGAATTTGCTGAAAGCACCAAGATCCTTGGAGGCAAGGGATTGACAGCCAAAATAGTGTTCCTATGCTTAAGGGAAACAAAGGAAAGGGTTCAGGGAAATGCTGCTGGGTCCTTGTACGTCATCGGAGAGGAGGACCCAGAAAAGAGTTTGGCATGCACATTAAAGGATTCTCTGGGGATTGGGGGAGGGGAGGCATTTAGGGGTGGGTAGGGAGGGGTGAGGGGAGGGAGAGCAGGGGGGTCGGGAGGAGGAGAGAGGGAGGGAACCGGTGTACCTATTAAGTTTGTATGAGCAGTGATAATAAAAAATGTTAAAAAAATAAATAAAAGGTCCCCCCCCCCAAAAAAAAAAGAATGGAACATGTATTTATTGTTCTTTGCTGTGGATCAGTACAACTCAAGTACTGATACTTGGCTTAAATTAAAAATTGATTAGTGTCTTTTAAAGTTGTATGGATTAACTGGATTCTGATAGACAGTCAGTTCACATACAAGGCTGCCCATGACTGGAAATTGTTGCCTTTCCACAAAGCCTGCATTGTGAGATCAAGGTCTTTCCAAGGGACCCAGGCAGAAACTTTAGGTTACTTAGGACCTAAATTAGTAATTTCAAGAAATCAAGAGGTATTCAAAGTGAAAAGAGATTGTCCTTTGAGAAAGAGAATATGAGGCTTCATTTAAAAAGCATATTAATGGCCACGTGGTAATAGTCATCTGTGGAAAATACAAACAGCTTTGAGGGCCATGGAAAACTTAGAAGGAATGAGACAGCAAAGGTCATTGTGACTGGTGCTGCTGTCTTTGATCAGGTAACCACTGTGGTTTGTTCTGATTATCAGTAATCTTTGGTAATTAATTTCTCTCCAATTTATTTTTTCATCCAAACCACATTTTTTAGCAGTCAGAATAAATGGAGCCTGTCCCCTATATGCTTAAGATATAAACATCTTCCCAGTGCAGTCAGACTGACCCTGATCCCTAGCTTCTTCTCTATCACTGTCTTTTGTTACTGTCCCCTGCACATCCTCCCTAGGGACCTCCTTCTACCTGTAAATTATGCCATGATCCATGTCATAGTTAGGCACAGATGTCAACTTCACATTTGAGGGTTTGAGGTTTGGGTTCATTTGTGGAGAATTAGTGGTTGGGTTAAGCCCAGAGCAAACCTGCAGGAGATTGTCAGATGATGGCGAAAGCCCATGTGGTTGGGACTAGGCCCAAGAATAAAATATAGAGAGCTGGTTGAAAGAGCATCCTATGTGCATTTGGCCAGACATGCTGGTCTGTTAATTAAGGATCGTCCCTCTCTCAGGCATTATGTAGAGATGGTGTGGTCAGTTCCCTCGGCCCTGGTGTTGGTGTGAGCTCTCCTGTCAAGCTGGACTGAGAATTGTAACCAGAAAATCATCAGAGAAAATAAACACCATTTGTCCCCTGAAGCTGTTTGATAGTGATATATCAGCAACCATGCAGGCGAACTGCAACAGAATTTGGTAACCAGGAAGTTGCTGATGAATCTGGCTATGTGGATTTCAAACATTTTTGTTGGAGAAATTTGGATTTTTGTGGATGCAAAAACGTTTGAACAGAGTTTGGTGGGACATTTTGAAAATAGTGGTACTGAGAGAATTCTGGGTTGTTTGGACCCAGTTTGTGATGAGGGTAACAAGGACTTTGGTGAAACTGAATTTAAAGAAGATAGACTGGTTTGCTTGATAGAGGAGAGCTGTGTTGGTTGCCGCGAAGCTATGGATGTGGAAAGTGCAGGTAACAGAACAGCTGTCATTGTCGAAGAGATGAACATCACTGAAGGAAAACCTAATGACTTGCATTGGGATGGTGGAAGACATAAAAATCACCAAATGGCGATTCCAAGGTGTGAAACCTGGATTCCTTCAGGGGCCAAAAGCCCAAGGTCAAGTTGTTTCTTGCCCTTTCTAAGTTTCAGCTGCCTAGAGGCTTTTTTTCCAGAGTCAGCACAGTTGGTACAGCTGTAGCTGGAGTGGACCAAGCTACATTTCAACCTCACTTCGGAATCTGACAGCGGTACTGGTTTTGGTGTACGACTAAGTGATGAAAAGCAGCAAAAGCTTGGCACCAAGTGGCAGGTATAGGGTTCCTGCAAGAAAGGTTATGCCTATAGCTGCAGAAGTGAAAGAAGAGTGTTTTTGGAGATGTTAGAACCATGAAATGTATGCTCAGGACAGCTGAGAGTGAAGATTCAGCTTGGTTCAGAGGAACTCTGCTTCTATAACTTTGAGTTGCAAACAGGCACTGGGAACGCCTAGAATCTTTGAGCTGCCTTGACTATGTGATGAGCAACAGAAGATGGACATTGAAGTAAAAGGTGTGGTAAATGATTTGCTGCACTCTGATCTTTTTAAGGTTTTCTTATTTAAAATCCTTCTGTTTTGATGTTTTATTTGTTCTAAATTATTTAACTTATTCCAATTTAATACACTTTTAAGGTTAAGAAACTGAACTTTTAAAATGTTGGACTGAACTTTTAATAAGAGAACATTTTAAATTTGTCTATGAAATGTATTTATATTTTTAAGATAACTTTTAACACCTATGGGAACAAGGATCGAAGGTTACAGTTTAAAAGTGCTATGTTTTTGTGTGAGGTTGACAAGGGGTAGAGTGTCATAGTTAGTCACAGGTGTCAACATTTAAGGGTTTGAGCTCTGGGCACATTTGTGGAGAATTAGTGGTTGGGTTAGGTCCAGAGCAAACCTGCAGGAGATTGTCTGGCTGATGGCAAAGGCCCATGTGGGTGGGATTAAGCTCAGGGATAAAATACAGAGAGCTGGTTGAGGAAGTTGGCATTCTGTACACTTGGCCAGACATGCTGGTCTGTCAACTAAGGATCGTCTCTCTTTCAGGCATGTAAAGATGGTGTGGCCAGTTCCCTTGGCCCTGGTGTTGGCGTGAGCTCTCCTGTCAAGCTGGACTGAGAACTGTAACCAGAAATCATAAGAGAAAATAAATCCCTTGTTCCCCTAAGCCATTTGATGGTCATTTATCAGCAACTATGCAGGTGAACTGCAACAATCGATGTCACCTCAGAGTTCTCCCCAACATCAACACTGAAGGTATGGAAAGTGCTGAAAGCAAACTGTGAAGCACATCCTCATTGTACATTATTCTTACGAGGCTTGTCATGTGCAGTCATTCAGGTAGACCATCATGTGGGCCACAAATACATCTCAACCAGTTTTAAAAGGATAGATGTCACAAAAAGTATGTTCAGCCTGGAAGTGGAATGAAAGTAGAAATCTGTATCAGAAAGTAGCTATAAATAGTCTATGGTTAAATAACAAACTTGTAAGTAAGTCTTAGATTGAAGAAGTTTCAAGAAATTCCCAAAGTGTTTTTATTAGATACATAAACAATGTGTGTTCACAGAATTTGTGAGACATAGTGAGGGTGGTACTTTCTATGAGAGATATTTATAGTGTTAAGTGGATATGCTACATAACAAAAGAAGAAAATAAGGAAACAGTAGGCTTGGTAGAACAGAACTGAAATCCTAGGTACTCTATAGGCTGAGGCCTGTGAAATCACAAATTCAAGGCCTGCCTGGGGTACATAAAATGCTGAAGGTCAGATTGCACGATATCGTGAGATCATTCCTTAAAACAAAAAAATGCAAAAATAGACTGGATGTATATTCAGTGGGAGGGTACTTGCCTACCATGCACAAGGCTCTGGGAATGATCCCCAGTATGAATAAAAGAGGAGGGGGATAACAGTAGGGGAAGAAGAAAAAATATAGGACGAGGAGGAAAAGGGAAAGGAGGAAAAAATAATAAATTTAATTGACAAATAATAACTGTCTAAACACAAAATGTTAGAACTCAGCTTACTGATGAATTCTGCTATGTATCTTAGGAGGAAAAATTCTGTAAAATTTATTGCAGATATATTAATAATATATGTGTTTCTATCTGGTTGTATCTTATAATTCTACTGTTCTTTTTTAGTCCCTCGGCCCTTCCTATATCCTATCCGGTTAACTCCCCACCCGTTAACAATTAATTCCCATTATTTTCTCTTCTACATTGTGATCTTTTATGTCTCTTCCTATTATTTCCTCCTAACCCCACTTAATCAGCCCTTTCAAGTTTTACGGCTCTTGCAGGAATTCCATACTAAGTACGTCTAGTCATCAGTTTAATGCTACCATCCACATATTAAAAAAGAACATGTAAAAAGAACATTCAACATTTGTCCTTCTGTGTCTGAATGCCTCTCTTAATACTACTTTTTCCTGTTCCATTCATTTACTATCAAATTCCATAATTTCATTTTTCTTGATAGCTGAATAGCATTCCATTATGAACCATCATTGCCCATTCTTTCATTGATGATCATGTAGGATGATTCCACTTATTTGCTATTGTGAACAGAGCTTCAATTAACATGGATGAGCAAGTGTCTTGTAGTAAAGTGTAGAGTCCATTTTGAGCTTTCTGAGGAGCTTCCATAATTATTTTCTGCGTAGCTTTACCAGTTCACACTTCCATCTGCAGTGAATAAGTGTTCTCTTTTCTTAGCCCCTCTGACTGAGGTAAGATGATATTGCAGAGGAGTTTTATTATATTTCTCTGATGACCAGGGAAGTTGAGCATTTCTTTTACATTTAAATTTATTTTTGTGAAAAGTCTCTTTTTAGATCCAAGACCCATTTTTAATTGGGTTGTTTACTGTCTTGGGTGTCTAATTATTTATTATTAAGAATTTTTCTGTCATACAAACAAAATGAGGGGTTGTTCATGCCCTCTCTCACCCCTTCCTCTGCCAACTTCCCCTCCCTTCAAAAATCCATCCCTCTCCCTCCTGACCTCCTTCCTGTCTACTTACCTGGACCACAGGGCTCCCTTGGAGTTGTCTGTGTTAGTAGAGAACTAGGCTTCTATGGCAGTGTAAGAGGCTCTTCCATGGTTAAACCCATTGATGTCAACCAATGTGTCAATCTGGTAGGGGTATGTTTCACTGCAGTGAGTTCCTAGCAACATTCAGGATATATCACTAGCAAAGATTCTCTCCCATTCTATGGGTTGTTTTTTGCTTAACAGGTTTTTTTTTTTTTTTTTTTTTTTTTTTTTTTTTTTTTTTTTGCAGAACAGAAATTTTAATTTCATAGGATCCCATGTGTTTATTGTTGGTTTTATTTCCTGTGTTAATCGTATCGTGTTTAGTAAATCTTTACATTCATCTATCAATTCAAGTGTTCTCCCTACTCTTTAAGAAGTCTCTAAATTTTAGGTTTTGAGATCTTTGATCTACTTGGAATTAGTATTTGTGTGCAGTGAGAAATTTTATTCTTCTACATATAGAAGATATTGTCTTTTCTCCAGTGTATATATTGGGTATCTTTGTCAAAAATCAAGCTACCATGAGTGTGTGAGCTTAGGTCTGGGTCCACTGTTCTAATCCATTGGTTGGTATATCTGTTTTTATGGCAGTACTATGCTGTTTTTATTACTATGGCTCTGTTGTGTAGCTTGAACCTCTGCATAGTGCTATCTCCAGTAATGTTTTTATTGGTCAAGTGTTATATCCTTGATTCACTGAAGCTATGTCTATTTCTTGTATGGACAAATTTGTCCCATAAACATTTCACCATGAAAGGGGAAATATTTCATGAGGCCCCACACCTTCCTGAGAGACTGATGAAGGTTAATGCTGATCCAGTGGAGGGAATGGAAGATGCCTTCTCCAATAGTATACCCATTGATATATGATTCATGCTCTAGCTAGCACTCAGACACATGCTGTCATGCCATCAAGGGCAAAATAGATGAAACACAGTGAAGCACATATGTGAAAAGACATGAAAATAAAGATGGAAAATGGCAGGAGAGAAGGGTTGTAATGGGAAGAGGAGTGGGGATGGGATTAGAATTCACATGTAAAAGTATCATAAATTCACTGTTGTCATGTATGAAACGCTAAAAAAATTTAAAAATAAATTTACTACAGAAATAGAAGCACAATAGAAACTTCTTACTTCATCTTCTGAGATCAGTTTTACCTGACTAACACACCAAAAGATATTTCAAGAATGAAAAATTTTATACAAATATTGATCATAGGTATTGATCATAGAAAAGTGAATCTAATAAAATATAAAATTAGCATTTTCGTTGAGTACCAGTGTTTATCTGAGCCATCAAAAATGATCAGCATTAGAAATCAATAAATGAATCCCTTAAATTCAACAGGGAAGAGAGGAATCTGTGATTATCTTTATAGAACCTAAAAAAAAGCATTGACAAAATCCAATATTTATTCAATGCAAAAACTCTCTGTAAGTGAGGAATGGGGGAGAATCCAGTACTTGTCTTAAAAGAAACTATGAAAATCCTATAGTTTATATATTTTTAATCTTTTTTTAGTGTTTCATACGTGGCTTATGTTGAAATTTCTTAGTAACATTAGAATAATTTAGATGAGGTAGAGAAATGACTCAGGGATTAAGCCTTTGTTTTGCAAGCAGAAGGTCCTGAGTTTGAATCCCAGAACCTGCATAAAAATGTCTGATGGAAATGGTGTCGGTTTGTATTTCTAGTCCTGGAAGGCTAAGCCTGAGAAATTCAAAAGCAAAGCGAAGAGAACATAGTGCAATGCCAAAGTCACCCTTGGGCCTAGGCCTCCACAGGCACACACAGTGCCTCTGATACACACACACACACACACACACACAAGAATAATTCAGATGAAGTTAGTCACTGCCCTTTTGAAAAGGTATTCAGACTTCTCTTGTTTCCTTCAGGATTCTATCTTCTTATATACAAGTCATTCACACATTTATAGTAATATCTCTTTTGTATTTAAGCAGTGGAATTTAAAAATAGTTATTTCTTTCTGAACTTTTCCCCATTTACCTTCTTGATATGAAGAAAAATAAAAATAAGTAATCATATTAAAATACATAGAATATTCCTCATAGTAACAAGTGTTCTTTTAATTTTAGAAGATAGTGAATGGCTTAGCAATAGGGGAGTAGAATGAGAAAAATGGAGATGTGTCAGCACAGGCTGGAATTGTGAATTCATGCCTCCTCCTCTGGTGGCCACAAGTATCTGTAACTCGAGAGGAAGAAAAGATGGAGACAGTAGATCTGAGAGCTGGTTATCCAGCTAGTCTGGCTCCAAAAATGAGCTCCAGGTTCAAGGAATAAACCCTGTTTGAAATGAAATGTCCTTGCCAAGCTCATACCTTCAGTGTGTGCTCTCCAACTAGTGAACAATTTTGGATTATGTTAAAGGCACCTATAAGAATAGAGCTTAACTGGTGAACGTAGGTCACTGAAGGTCAGGGAGGGTTGCCACACTCCGTTCAAGCCTGTCTGCCTCCTGTGCTCTATCGTGCAAGCAGCTTTCACCAAATGCGCCCACCGTCATGGATGCAGCTTGCCTTTTGTGCCTTCTGCTGCGATGGACTCAGATTTCTATAAGCATTAGTTAAAATAGGCTTTCCCTCCATTATGTTATATCACGGAGATGCAAAAATAACAACACTAGGCAAACAGAGACATAAAGGAAGGAAAAATAACTCTGCAGTCTCAATCTGGATGATCCTTTTAGCATCTTAAATGGACATACAGATAAAAGGATAAATCGATTCATTTACTTAGTGGGAACTGCTAAAACTATGCACTTGGATTACATTGTCATTGGCATATTCAGGTAAGATGCAACACAGGCCTTTGATGATCCTTTTAAAATCTGATTACTATTGAAAATATTAGCTGCATAATAATATTTCTGTAATATAGTTTCTATAAAGGACTACAAGAGAAGGGGTTTCAGTCGTGATTCAATAGGCAATGTGCCTGACATGCAAGAATGAATAGCTGATCACCCGTTTTAAAAGCCAAGGTGGCCACAAGTATCTGTAACTCGAGAGGAAGAAAATATGGAGACAGTAGATCTGAGAGCTGGTTATCCAGCTAGTCTGGCTCAAAAAATGAGCTCCAGGTTCAAGGAATCTGTTTCAAAATGTTAGGGTTCGTAGAAATTGAAGGAGACAACCAGTCTTGATTTTGGCTTTTACAGGTGAATGCACTCATATACACTCCAGCACACATGGATGAAAAAAAGAGAGAAAATGAGAACATGCACATGAACACATATATAGGAAAGAGAGAAATAGAGACTGAAAGTGACAGAGAGTAGAGAGAGAGAGAGAAAGAGGGAGAACTATGGAGTAATACTATCCTACTTTCTCATCTGGATGCTGTAGAATCTATCATTTTTATGTCATGTGCCTTGATTACATTCTGGCTAAGACATCTTCCAACTTTTTTAGGTACTGGAGAGAAGAATCTTTTGGAAATGCTGCAGAGAGTCCATGAAATCTGTTCTTTTGACCCTGGTCTGCCTTTCAGATGTGTGTTTGAGAAGAAGTATTGTTTCACAACAGTTGAAGATTTCAAAACCTTATATAGAATTCAAAACATGAACAGAGTATCAGGAACTTTCACAAATGTGTTTCGAATTATAATAGAAATTTGAAAGATTGAAGTCAGGTTGAAATGAGTGACTAAGGGACTTCATTTTGAATTCAGAATGAGGTTCTGCTTCAGTTATCATCAATTCAAGATAGAGTTCAGTTGGCGTATTTCCTTTTTCCTAATGGAAGCACTTCTGAAAACTGAGGCAGGGTCTCTGGCATCTAATCCAAGATGGAGGCCGTTGTGAAGCAGGTCCTAGGAAGACAGATCCCTGAGTCACAGCAGAACAGCTGCTGCTTTCTGAATAGATTACCTAAGAGATCTCAGGCTGGCCCAGTGGCTATAAACTGAAGAAGAGATGAATTACGAATGAGGACAACTTATTGTTCTCTATAAAGTGGAGTCTTGTGTGTGTGTGTGTGTGTGTGTGTGTGTGTGCGCACGCGCGCACCTTTATGTGTTCATGTCTGTGGATGTGTAGATGTGTGCATATTGTGTGCATGTGTGAATGAATGGTGTGCATGTGTGTACGTCTGTGCGCGCATGTGTATGTGGTGTGAAAGGAATCTCCAACTGTCTACTACAGTGGTTGTTCAATTTTTATTCTTGGCAACAATATTTACAATGATTTCATGGTTTTGAGTTTTTGAGGGATGTATAATCAAAGCAGATATTGCAATAAACTGCGAGTTTTTGAGCCATGTATAAATTATACATGTACATGAAATTCATGTAATATTTGGAGACAATTATACATTGTGCAATTTTCAAACTCGGGCAAATATAAGCTTTTTCCTTAAGCAATAATCAGTTTTGTGGTAAAATACTCTTATTTTTTTTTCCTTCTAGCTTAAAAATGGTAAATGTTACATTTTCATCCTACTGTGCAATTGAAACATCAAACTTTTCTTAGTCTGATTATGAATTAATAGTCATCATTTAAGCTTTACTTAGCCCTTCCTCCCTGGCCCCCAGTCTTTCAGGCTCTGAACCACTATTTTTCACTCAGCTTTTATGAGATAAACAGATTCAACATGTGAGTGAGACCATGTGATACTTTTTCTTCTGTGTCTGGCTTATTTCATAGAGCCTAGTGAATTATAGTTGTATCCATGTTGTTACAAATGATAAGGTTTTCCTTCTTTGTGATGGAGTAGTATTTTCTTGTGCATACATTCCTATATATTCTTTATCCTTTCAACAAGTGAGATACATAAGTTGCTTAGTTATTTTTACATAGCTCTGAAATAGGCAGAAGAGTGCTGAAGTGTCTTCAATAGAACAATTAAATTTCTTTTGGACACATACATCAACTATAGTGCTAAGTCATAAGGAAATCACATTTGGAACTTTTATTCAAAATTTATGCCATTTTCCACAAAGGCCTGGTCGATTTACATTTCCACCAATAAGTTGCAAGGTTTCCTTTTAATTGCACTGGCCAATGATTGTTGTGTTTCTTCTTTTGCTTTGTATCATAGTTGTATTGATGTGATATATCATGGTGGATATGATGTATCTGGTAATTAATATGCTAAGCATAGTTTTTTCAGATCATTAACTACCTGTACATCTTCCTGGGAAAAATGTTCGTATAGTACAATACTGCCCATTTTGTGGTTGGATTATTTTTCCTTTGTTATTGAGTTTTTCATATATTCTGGTTAAAAACTCTTGTCAGATACACAGTATAAATATATTACCCCCATTCTTTAATATGTTCTTCACTCTGATCATTGTTTTTTCTGTTGTGCAGAAGTCTTTTTTTAACCAAATATAATTTATCTAATTTTGTTTTATTTTCTTGTATTTCGAGTCTGTAATTAAAAAATATCCTAGGTCGTCTCCATGTTTAATGTGTGTGTGTTTGCATGTGAGAGAGAGAGAGAGAGAGAGAGAGAGAGAGAGAGAGAGAGAGACAGAGAGAGAGAGAGAGACAGACAGACAGAGACAGAGACAGAGGGAGGGAGAGCTGGAGACAGCTTATTTTCTCATGAGGTATGAGAGGCCTAGATTTAGTTTTCTACATATGGATGAGCAGTTTTCCAACATTGCATGTTGTGAAGATAGTTTTTTCTCTACTGTGTTTTTTTATATCCAGTGTATGTCCCTTTTCCAGAGTATGGTTTTGGTCTGTAAAATCATGGACTTATTTCCATTCTTTCTGATATGT
This sequence comes from Typhlomys cinereus, assembly GCA_023101885.1. Lineage (NCBI taxonomy): Eukaryota > Metazoa > Chordata > Mammalia > Rodentia > Platacanthomyidae > Typhlomys > Typhlomys cinereus. The sequence goes on along the minus strand of JALPQD010000326.1, from coordinate 2,189,679 downwards.
TTATTTAAACATGTTTTTTTAAGACAATGTCATGTTGTTTGGGTTATAATTTAGTAGTATGTTCTGAAATGAGGCATGTTGGTCAACCTCCAGCTTTGTGCTTTTTGATCAAGACTACTTGGCTATTTGGAGTTCTGTTATTCCATGCAAGTTTTAGATTTTTTTCCTATTAATATGAAGCTTGTGATTGATATTTTGATAATGTTATACAATATCTTTAGATTGTTAGGTAATATGCATACTTTTAAAACAATATTAGCTCTTTCAGAACATGAACATAAAAGGAACTCCTAACTCCTAAAGTTATTTCTGTAACTTGCATTTCCTTCACCAATGTTTTATAATTATCTTTGTAAGAGATTATCCACCTCTTTGGTTAAAGGTTTTTTTTAAAAAATATTGTGGTAAGGGCATCAAGCATGTGATATTATTCAATTCCTAGATATAGATGCATAATATAATATTGTTATCTATAGGCATAATGTTGCATAGCAGATTTACAGGATTTGCTCATCTTTTAGAACTGGAAATTTTTTTCCATTGATTAGCAACCACTTCCTTCTTTCACAGCCACTGATATACTGCAAAGCACTTAATTATTTCTATAACTTTCTATAATAGGTGTCATGAGCATTTGTCTTCTGAGTGGTTAGCATAATGGCCTCATCAATTATACCACAATGTCTGTGATCCATAATATACTACAGATACACATAATGGCCTAATAACACATCCGTACTGTCACTCATGGCAGAAACACTATCTTAAACTGCATAATGTTACACTGAGTGAATGTAGCCTCTTTGAAAACATTCATTTATCTATTACTATATACTAAGGTTAATTTTGCATCTGGGATTTTTTAGTGGTTCTGAAACAAAGGTCAATAAGCTAATATTTCCTCGAGAATATGATTTCTGTTATGCTGCTTAAATACTAAGAAAGAGAACTGTTGGTTATCTGATAATTTTACTCTCATTATCTTAAGGATTCTCCAAACTTTTCCATAGTGGTTGCACTAGCTTGCATTCTTTCCAGTATATATCAAGTCCAGTTTCTCATAACCTTGCCAGTCCTTCCTAACTTTTACCTGCTTTCTCTTTTGAAAGAGCCCTTATAACCTTTGTATATAGGAGAATCTTAGCTCAAATATTCAGTCTTTGAATCCAGTTCCTGACATGAAGATCTTGGACGCTTGCAATGTTCAAATTAAAAAGAGCTTGCAATGCAGAATTTGAGTCCGTGAAATTTTCTGGGTGTGGAGGTGTCTTTTGTATCTTTTTGCTGTCAAAGTGTTTGTAGTAGGGCCTTATTCTCAGGACTGGGATTATGCCTTCAATTCTTTGATTAGAGGTTGACTTGTAGGACAACCAGGAGTGATCAGTTTTGGATCTTTTCCTGTACTTTGACTTATTTCCACTGCCTGAATTTGTACTACACTGGAGTAGTCTTACCCCTTGCAGAACTCTTTTCAGTCTATGTGAAACAAACAATAGGGTTTTAACATCCATGGGACAATCAAAAACCAAAAGCTAGGCTGAGGAGATGGCTCAGGGGTTAAAACCTTTGCCTTGAAAGCAAAAAGATCCAATGTAAAAATGCCAGGTGCACATAACAGAGGCATAGAATTACAGTTTTGGGTGGCAGATCCTGGGAAATCCCAGAGCAAACCAAGAAGGAAGTAGAGCAATCCAGGATGATTTCCAATCTTACCCTTGGACCTTCGCAGGCACACACATGTAAATGCATACACACATATATACTTGTGTGCATGCACACACACATACACACATATGTATATATTTATGCACACATACAAAAAATGAATAAAAGAACACAAAAGACTCCATCTTCCCCACTTCATTTAATGAAAGAGGAAAAAATTTCTGTATGGAGTAGCTTCAGGCATCGCTGTGTAAAACATCTTGTATTCATTGTCTTCCTTTTTGTATGCTACTTCTCTGCTCTCTTATCTATAAGGCACTCGATCTTAAACATAAATGTTTGTAATGCAGATGTTTGTCTGAAGAAATGCCTCTGGGGAAACACAAATTAAGAGATACAAATCCAAATTGTGAAAGCTCTGTTCTTTTCTAGGTTTGTCTAAGATACTCAGATATGAATTTCCAACCAAAAATTAGTGGCCACTACTAATTCATGTGACTTTAGATTGCCCTTTTCCTTCTCTGCTGATCTATGTCTATGTTTGAGTATTTTAGTAATGTAAATGCATTGTGTCTCTTATATTATCAAAAATAAGGACTTTGGCAAGTTTCAGTTCACTACTCAGTAAAAGACACATCGACTAATAAACACACCAAATCAAATATTTCTTTCAAATAGAATGTGTAATTAAAAATATACAGATGCCAACTTTATTCAGAGGAACTTGCTGCTTGATTTGCATTTTAAAAATTCATCTGTGGTGCCAAGTGTCTGTGGCATGGGGTAAAGTATTCTGGGTTACAAAAAGAAGTGAGATGGGCAAAAAAGCCAAATGTAATCTTCTGTCACATGCATGATTTCTAAGTCAAACCTCCTACTTCCAAAGGAACAGTGATGAAAATTTTGGATGTAGAGTTTAAAGTTTAGAATTCTCATAATAATGGATTTGGGTTCAACTCGGTTCAGGGGTTTTGTCTCGCAGGCAGAAGGTCTTGATTTCAGATCCCAGGTCCCAGGTTTAAAAAGACAGTGGTAACCTGCACTTATGACCCTTGTGGGCGGAGCCTTGGAAATCCCAGGTTGAAGCAAGAAGTAGGTAGAAACAGCCTAGGATGATTTCTGAAGTCACTCTGGGTCATCCATGGGGACACAAAGTTCTCAAATAAATAAATAAAAATATTTTAAAAGTATTAATGTAGCTCAGACTAGTCCAGAAATCCCACTGAAACATCAAGTTAGAAGTGTTCAAAATGTAAAACATCTATGTGATTCTAGGCAAATTAACATCCCTGGGGCAAAAGAGATGTACTTTTGATGTACAATCGGTATTGGACTTTAATGGAACACAAATAGAGATGGCTATGCTAAGAGTGAAGGTTTTTTTTTTTAAACACAGTCCATGGTGGAGAAACTTTTCTAGCAGAACAAAGAGACAAGATTACAAACTTGAACATAAAGATAATTCAGGAGACACTGCGGAGATGGTTCAGTGGTTTAAGTCTTTGCCCCAGAGGCAAAAAGATCTGAGTTCAGATTCCCAGGTTCCATGTGGAAGTGTCAGACAGAAGTGGCATCGGAGGCCTGCGCTTCTGGTCCTGGAAGGCAGAGTCTGGGAAACTCCAAAGCAAAGCAATAAGGAGGTTGAGCAATCCCAGATTATTGCTAATGTCACTCTCGGGCCTTCAAGGCATACACATACACAGACACACACACACTAAAAAGGATAATGTAAGGGTTTAGGGACAGTGCTTCAGGTATTGATTAAGGGAGTTTTTAATAATCTTACAATGAATCAGCAACTGTTGTGCACAAATATGCATTGTCTGACCTATTGAGCTTGTATAATTAGGCAAAAAATGTAATAAAAAGGTAATAAAATGCATTGTCCGAATTCTGAATAATTAAGGCAACTCAACTATTTAGGCATAGACTCTGGAGCCAGACACCACGTTTGAGCACCAGAGGTACTCACTGTACACAAGTTAGGTTATCTCTGCACCTCTGCCCTGCATGTGGAAAATGAGGATGTTAACAATACTGTGACAGAGTGTTCCAGTACAGGGTGATTCACTGAAGGTTTACTATACACAAAAGCAGTGCGGAGCAAGTCAAATGCATTAAATTACTTCAAAATGTATTGTTTTTAGAAGATTTATCAGAAGTGCAAATTCACAAACATAGCTGACCTGTGGACATCTCTACTTTTACATTTCACAGGCATCTAGAACTGAACATCTCCCTAAGGAAATTAGCAGTGGTCGTCTTAAGGTCAGCCATATTTCAATGGTATCTCTTATAATGAATTACATTCCCAGACTCCTCTTTCCACTAGTTAGAATCTGGGACCTATCTGTGACACCTCCATTAACTTCACCCCTTGAACACAACACGTGAGCCAAATCCTGACACTGTAGCTCCCAGGCAGAGCTGAGAACTTTTTTTTTCTTTTCTTCCTTTTTTTTTTTTTTTTTTTTCTTTTAACTGTCACTGTGCTGTTTAACTCTCATGCATCCTGTACTACAGTAGTGGGTTCCTAATAAGGCTCTTAGTCTTTTCTTATTCTGGTAGTGCAGGATTTAGAAACACAAATCAGATTATACGATAGATACTCCCTTCTGCGTCTATATTTACCATTTTTGCTCTCAGAACTCTTATGAAAATCCTTAAGAAAAAAACATAAAACAGTCTGGTCTCCAACCATCTCCCTGTAGGGTGCCCCTGCTGGTTCCTTGGTCTGGAAAGAAGTCCTCTTTCAATCTAATGCCTGCTCATTTGTCAGCTGTGCCTTTGCAGCTTCATCACAACAATTATCTGATATTCCTATGTGGAATTTTTCTTTTGTATACTTGTAACAACACGAGATTTACATCTGTATTATTTAACATTTATATTTTTTACTTCATTTAATTTTAAAATTAAAATTTCTTCAAGGTAAATTTTTAAATTTAAATTTGATTTTCCTAATTTTAATTATCCAATGAATGTAGCCATCAACATAGTTCTGATAAGACAGAAACAATTACTTGTCCTAAAAATAAGTGAGTGAGAATAACTAGGGTGGAAGTATGCTCACACGGAGAGTCACAGAAACGTTCAAATGAACATTTGTAGATGCAAGTGAATCGAAGCATACAGATGATGATCAAATACACAGCTGAATGTGATGGATACCTTTGTATGTATCCAGCACATGGATAAAGAAACTGGATCCTAAGGATGTTATTGTAAATGGCGTCTTTTAAAGTTCATAGTCTATGTATTCTTCTGAGCACACAATTAACTTTTGTATAATGGTCCTATATATAGTGACCTGTATTAGCGAACGTCACAGTATATGCTAGGTCCCTGACCTCTTTCTCCTGCAAATCTCACCTTTAAATTTATCTATTAGTTTGTCTGTCTATCAAATACATATGTGTGTGTGTATCAACTTAATTACTATCCATCATTATGTATATATGTTCTCTACATATCATCACCTCTCCATTACCTATCATCTATATGTGTATATTCATTTGTTCACCCAGTATTAGAATGTTAAAATCATGATTGTAGCCAGAACTTCTTTCTTTTCTAACTTAAAAATTGTATTAGATATTTCAGTTACATTTGATACTGGTTTCCTGCAAATAACTTATTTTACATACTCCCTTGGTTGACAGTGTGGCTCAGTAATGGAGTGCTCATACAGCATAGTCAAGATCTAATTTCTATTGATAAAAAAGCATTTTATTCTCACCACTTCAACAAATAATTTTCTTTTACTACTATAATTTAAAGAATTGATTAAATATATAATGAATACTTGAATTTTGTAAAAAAATTCCTGTTTGACTAATTTGGCAATAAAAATCTTTTATTTATAAATATTAACTGCATCTGATTTTTGAAAGTTAATTCAATGTGATTATCATTTTTCTATGTATATCTTATATATGTGTACACACATATCCAAAAATCTTGATTTAGTTGTCCTAATATTCTGTCTCCAATGTTGAGAGGCAATAATCTATAATTTCTATTTTTGTAATGTCAGGTTTTAAAATAATTTTTTATTGTTATGTATTAATTATATGCAATTATGAGCTTCATGGCATTTCCATATATGTGTACAATGTGTTGTGGCTATATTCATCCACTGTTTCCCTTCCTGTCTATACCACTCTCACTTCTATTGACCCTTTTCTCTTCTTAGCCAACCCCAATTCTACTTTAATTCATGATTTTTGTCATCCAATGAGTGTCATTAAGACTGATTAAAGTAACAGGGGTTAAATATTATTTATAGGAGCATGGGAGCCTAATCAGTGTTTAAACCACTGAGATGTGTCCCCATCCTTCAGAGATCCACTATTTTATGCCATATCTTATGCAAACAATTGTAACTTCTGTGAATTCAAGATGCCATGGCTTTCTGAGCCGTCATGCTCAGAAGACTGTTAAACAACTCTCCACTTGAGCCATTGCTTCTTCCTAACCTGTCCAAGATACTTTCTGTACTCTAGACAGAGTACAGATGTCACATTTGTAGCAGCACTTTCAACACTCACTTATTCTCAGAAACTTGACCAGTTATGAGTCACTGCAGTTACTGCTATCCATTACATAAAGAAGCTTGTGTGACCAAAGCTGACTTTCGGGGATAAGCATACTTATTTAGACAGTAATTTAACCAGTACATTATGCCATTTTTAACAAATGATGTGGGTGACTTTCCTGGCTTTTTAAAAAAGATTTAGAGTACCAGGTATGACTTCCTACCTGTGGCATTGGCCTTGAATGCAATCAGAAAGTAGTTGGCTACCACCATAACAGACTTGCTACTATACCACCAGTGGGCACCTCTTACCTGGGCAATTAATAGCATAACACATAGGATCTGCAGCTGAGTAAGACTATGGAGGACTTTCATTCTATTCAGCAGCCTACACAGCATCTTCTGTAATTAAGAGGGCTAGCCAACAGGGAGGAAGCTTAAACCTGAATTCCAGCTTGATTCCGTAGAGATGTAGCTTCAGTGACAAAAGCATGGGCTGATATTTAACCATTTGATTTTGTGGACAAGCAATCATAATGCCAATTGCCTATATTGTTTTGGGACATGAGATACATTCCTGATCAACAATATATAGGAAATTAGCCACAAGTTTTGGGGAACTGTTTTATCCACCAATGTAAAGTATCTTTTTATAATTTTATATTTTATTTCCCTTACAAAGTATTAGGTTTCCTTATGATGTTTTCATAAATCTTAAGTTTTGATTGACATTTCCTTATATCCCTCCTTCTCACCCATTTGCCTAACCTGTTCTTTTTTGCTAAGTTTTTGTATTGATTATACTTGCTTTTTAAAATATGTGGGGATGAATTTCGTTCTTTCCCTTCATCCTGAAAATTTTTTAAGTGACTCATAGAATTTCTTTCTTAAATATTTGCCAGCATTTACCAACATTTAATTCCTTGATTAGAATTTCTTTATATATAACTTTAGATAAGAAATTATCTTCCTTATCATGGGTCTATATCTTACTTGGCTGGCCTGCTGAGGGACTGGGTTCAATCTACAATAGTAATAGATAAACAGGTCTTTACTGACTGTTTAGTGGATAGAGGAACAAGCAACAACTGAGATTAAAGTAAAATTATACATATACAATGCCATGATGGAAACAATATTTTGTATGCTAACATAAAGGGTTGCTAAAAATGAAAATCTCTTTCTTAGGTAGTTATTGTTTCACTGAATGTTATTTCCTCTTCTATATTTCCCCTTCATCTTTGTGCATTGGTAAACAACATTTTCCTCTTCTGACTATGCAGTTCCAGGAAGGGATACAAGCAAAAACAAATGCTTTTCCTAGGATGGAGGTTTAACTTTCCCTAGTCATTATATTCTACTTTGGTTCTTTTGATTTTTCACAGTAGTCTTCTTCAGATTTAGATGAGAGAAGATTAACTTGATTTATACATGCTTTCTCCCTTGAACAGATTGTTTAAATCAACTGTAAAATATTCCTGGAACCCTTGGTATTGCAGTACTATATGAACAAACATGCAAATCAAATGGCCTCTGCTAGAATCCTAGCTCTAGTTCTGTGATTTCACGTGAATTGTCAGTATTTTGCATGAAACAAATACTAAATACATTCTTGCAGGATCATTTCGTCACATTCCGCTACCATCTTCCCTTGTCATTTATTTGTAGTGGATATTAGTCTAAGTTTCATAGTGTAATGCATTCATGTTAATATGTGTGAGCTTTACCTTTCTGTCCTAGCTCATTTTACTTTTCTCTTGAGATCTCTATGGTCCTGAATGACTGCTGAGCATGGAAAATGTGCATGGGATCCATATAACATGACAGTCTAGCCCTCCACACTTGGCTCAGATCTATGTGCTTCTTACATCAGTCTAAACTTGAAGTGAGTTTTCTTTAGGTAGTGTATGGTTGAGTGACTCTGCCTTTTTTAGTCGTTGTTTTTAACCTTGTACAATTATTGTAATTGCTGATATGTAGAGCTCCAGTCTGGCCTTTTGCTCTTGGGAGAGTTCTCTTCAGTTGGCTGTTGATGGTGACAACTTTTTTTTTAATTTTTTGTACCTTCCTTTCTTATCCAGATCTTTTCTAGATCTTTTCTGACTTATCTGTAATGCAGGGCTACATCACTGTGGATAGCTTTGGTGGTGATTTCCATAATTATCTTAATTGCTCATAATCATCACAGTACACTGCTTACACTGCTCTGATACAGGCAGGCTCACAGTATCAGCAGTTAGAGAGTGGTAAATTAACTTTATTTTCTTTTCCTTCCTTCATTTTTATATATATTTATCTTCAATTGCCAACTTTCATAAATTTAGAACATTACATATGATATTGTTATATCTTACCTTCAACTTTGTACACGATTTAAAATACTCCAGTAAATTTAATTTATACACATTTTGATTTATGTTGCTTTTATTACAGATATTTCAAGGTATCAGGAATGATTTTTCTATTTATAGGATTTTCCTTAAAAATTCCATTTGGTCTTCTGGTGGCAAATTCTCTTACCTTTTCATATCTGAATATATCTTGATTGATTTTCCATTTTTGAAGGGCAAGTTCTCTAAATAAAGGAATTGGTGCTTCTTTGCTTTTCAGTACTTGGAAAAAGTATGCCACTTCCTCCTAGATCCCATATTTTCTTAAAAAAATCTATTTTTATTTAGATGCTTTATCTTCTGTATGTAAAGCATTAAAGATTATTTCTCTCTGAATACTTTTAAGAATGTTTTATTGTTTTCCTTACCTTTAGTTTTCAAGTTTGGCCAAGATGTGTTTTGGTGTGGATTCTTTTGTGCCCATGTTCTTTTTTTATTATTTATTCAATTGCACTGTGTGTATGTGTGTGTGTAGAACTATGGGCTAATTCAGGAACTACCATGGACGCCTCCACCTCCTCCTTGTTTACTCTGCCCCGGGATTCATAGGCTCCGCCCTACCAGGCCAGGACCAGAAACGCAGGCCGCCCCACTTCTGCCCTGTGTCTATACGTGGGGTCCAGTATCGGAACTCAGGACCTTCAGCCTGCAAGGCAGAGGCTAAACCCCTGAGCCACCTCTCCAGCCCCCTGTGCCCATGTTCTTAATCAGTAGGTTGATATCTTTTACCAGTCAGATACTCCACCACTAAACTATACTCCCTTTCTCAGATAGCATCTGTGTAAGCTCATGCACATTTAGGTGGAGGAGATGTGTATTATCTTCTGTTGTGGTCACTCAGGTTTCTGAGGCTACATTTCTTCTTTTCTTTTCCTTTTTCTCTGTGACTCAAATTTGTGGTGTTGATGATATCTTGATCCCCACTAAGACTCTTCAAAATCACAGCAGCAAGGAGAGATAAGGGTAGTTTGTTGTCAAAGGCAAGATTTAAGTTCCAAGTTCCCATTTTGCCTTCAGTAACATTGCTCACAGTGAGGGTTTGTAGTGACTAGGCTGGGACTCCCTACTTAATCTGTTGTAACCACCAAGAAAAAGTTTGAAGGTCAATCATTGTCAACTGCAGATTGGAGGTTCTTTACATCATTACTCACCCTTTGAAAGATTGGTATGGATGGAACCACATTACTTTTCATTGACCTTAAGCTGGAGTAGACAAGTAGTTGGCTAAAAGTTTTGTTTTCCTGTGTTTTCAGTTTGACTAGGCTGTGCTTTTCTTTGAAGAGAGAGAGAGAGAGCATGATTTTGTTGTGGTCTGTTTGTTCCAATTGTAGTTTATGAGTAGTGCTCCGAATTTGTAGTCTAAGTCTCCTCCTCCTCTCAGAGTTATCGTATGCATCTATAGCTGTCTGTCTCTTTGCCTGTCTAGACTTCAAAATTGTAGTTAGAAATAGGGAAATACATGTTTATTTTCTTTCCTTACAATCTGAAGTTTGAGTTACATTTTAAGAATATGGAGGACTTAAAAGCCAGTGTGTTTTATTATGTATTTTTCCTTCCTAAAAAATATGCTAAACTAATTGTTTCTGATTACTCTTTAGTGGCTGTGATAAAAGGGGGAAAGGGAAAAAGGGTTTTATTATTTTGGCTGTTGGTTCCAGAGGAGATATAATCCATTTTGATGGGAACCAACAAGAAGACACAGCAGCAGAAACAGAAATCCAGTTCCCACATTGCAATCATTGTGAGGAAGCAGAGAGTGCAAGAGAACAGGTCACGGGGCTATCAAACCTCAGGCCTGGTGTCCAGTGACATACTTCCTCAAGCAAGTTTCCATCTCCTCAAGGTTCTACTCGTTCCATTGCTGGAACACATGAGCCTATCAGGAATATTCCACTAAATCCATAACATCTTTGTGCAGAAAATGTCCTCTAGAAATCACACTTGTATTCCATGGCTCCTGTTTTCATGCAAGATGCACAGAGAAGAATGATGCTACACTGAGTATTTTCTTGTGCCCTCCTTGTCAGGCTGTCCCATCTTATGCTTCTATGTATGTCCTAGCATCTTCTCTTGTTTGAGGGAGTAAAAAGCCTTTGTCTTACAAGACCACCTCAGACCGATTCCCATTCTTTTATGCCTTTTGCTGATTTCTTTAACCATATCTAAGACTCTGGAATTATTTCCACCACAAAATTCATCTTAGATATTTGTTTCTTTTTTTGAACATTATAGCTTGACCAAAAGATTGACTGACTTTTTTAATGTTAATTCTTTTTACTTTTTTTTTCCTTCTCTATCTCTTTTTCAGGCATTTGAAAATGATGGCCAGTAGCTGAAGTTGGAGCTTGTCTCATACAAACAGGAAGTAAGGAAAAACAGAGCAATTAATAGCCTCAAGCAAATTGGTCAATGTACAACATGCTTAATTCCTTTTCTTCAAGGTTCAGCTAATTCCCATGTTTCACTGACTAAATTAATCATGCAAAGATAATCTGGATTGTGGGAGAAATATTAATAAACCGTTCCCAGTTCAACTTTGGAAAGATTTGCTCAGATTTGTTGAATCAGTTTTAATCTTTGGAACTCTACAGGCATATATGCAATTATCAATTCAGATAGAGATAATATAATGTAAATACATTTATTACCCATGAAACAGTAGAACTTTTGCCTTTCTTTAAACTCTTCTAGTAAGTTTCCCTGTCCTTTCTTCTATGTTTTGTAAATGAAGAGGCTGTTCAATATTTCTTCCCCTGATAAGTCTCATTTGAAAGCCACTTTGGACACTTGCAGTTTTCTCTCATTTCTGTAGTATGCATTTGCTCACTAACATTTCCTATTCTCCTGCAAAATCTATTTTCTTTTTATCCCGAGATGAAGCTGCTTTGTGGAATAGGGTGATGGGCGAGTTGTAAGGGGATTTTAATGTGTACATTGGCTCTGGTTCCTCTAAATGGGCTGCTGAGACCATGGACCGTGTGCACAGCTGATTTTCAACTTAGGTCATGATGGGATTTTCATGTTCAGTTACTATGGGAACCAACCATACAGTCATATTAAAGTGAAAGACTGACACTTACTTTTGGCCAAATCAGTAAAACTTGTGAAATCCCTATCCATTTGGAATCCATGTGTTTGCACGACCTCAGTTCAAACAAAGGGCATGGCTGAGGCCTCAATTAGCAGGATAAGGTGGGTAATCTGGTTGCCCCACTATCTATCTGGATCAAAAAGAATACCATCATCCCAATTCCACAAAGAAATCACTTATGAAATCAATTTTAAAGGGTCGGAGAAAGCAAAGCAGGAAGACCCGGAGTCTTGGATTTCTGTTTCTCTTACAGGACTTGTCACATTTCATTTGGGTCTTTTATTGTTTCAACCACAGACTATCTCAAAACCATTCCTTTCTAATATCCAATATCTAATATCTTTTCTTTTGTTAATCCAGCTAATATGTAATCCACTCAATATCATCACAAAAGATGGGGTGATGTTTATATTAAGAAGTTTATGTTATAAAGTTTATGCTAAAACTTTTCATTTTATAGCATTCTGTGTTAAGATTAAATTAAGAAAATTTGAGATTATACATAGAATGGATCCACAATGTTTATATGAATTTTTATTTTTTGGCAAACTAATGTATTTTACAATTTTAAATGGTGGGGTAGAGTATATAGAGATGAAGTTGTCACTTATGAAAATTTAGAGTTTTATATTCAACATAAACCTTTAAATATGGATGAAGGTAGAAGGAAAATTGGGAATAGGAATGCAATTTACACTTCTTTCTAGGAATGTGGTTAGGAATTAGTTTTGGAGAACATATGCTGGCCTTCACACTGCAAGATATTTGAAAAGAAGGAGAAGATGAAGGGAGATATTTCAGGCCGAGAGGACTTTAGGATAAAGTTCCAGGGAGGATGATGTGAGTACTCAGTACTAACAAGAATGCTGCAGGGGGACAGAGAGACATGCCAAGAGGCTGAGAAATGCTTGCAAAGATCAAAGAACCTGAGAAGAGAAGGTAAGAAGTTCTAGGTCTGAATCACTCACTCAGCAATTGCTTCTCTAGTATTAATTCACATAACTTCTCATCTTCATTGCTAAAGAAATGGCAGATAAAATTATACATACATACATACATATACATATATATATGTACACACACTAAGATAATTTATAGGATTGAAAATATAGTTTTTAATGTCATGCGAGAGACACTAGAAAGAAAAATAAGAGTTATGAGTTGACAAGATAGGGAAACAAAAATTTGTGAAAACAGATCTTTTCTTACTAGACATAGCAGCAAGAAAAATCTAATGTGAAAGAAGTGTGAATATGGGTGGGGAATGCTGGATGGGTAAAGTGTGAATATGGGTGGGGAATGCTGAATGGGTCCATATGCTACCATAAGGACCAGTGTGCAGATCCCCAGGAAACCATATAAAGCTGGCAGGTATGGCATCCCAGGCGTAATACCAGCACTGGGGAGGTGGAGACAGGTCATTCTTGGAGCAAACTAGCTGTGTAGACTAGCCAACTTGGTGAGTTCCATGTTCAGGTAAGAGATCCTAACTTAATATATAAGATGGGGATCCACTGAGAAAGAACCTAACATCAATCTCTGGCCTCCACATACATGTAAGCACATGTGCACACACACACTCACACATAAATACACATACACACATGTTGAACCCCTACACATATGAAAACATATATACATATGGAAATAAACAGCTATGCATCAAAACTCAGCAACATCTCATGCCCATTTATTGCTTTAGCTATTGGTGAAGAAAAAATAAAAGTATTCCACTAAAGTCACTTTTGTCACATTTAGAAATAAAAGACATTAAAGCTTCTCTCAAATGTTTCTTTGCCACTTCATTTTTAAATGAGGGCTTGGACAATTTGGGATGAATGAAGCCTCATCAATACACACAATGTATTTAAGGCAGTTTTTTTTTTCCAGTGGACAACGGATAAGACATCTATGAATTTCATCAGACTGCCTCACAAGTGTGGCTGTGCAAGTTCTTCAAGGATCTGGTAAAAATCTGAAGCTGACAAGATGACTTCAAGGAAAGGCTAATCAAGGAAATGCCAGAAATGGAACATTAAGATCTGATCCAAAGATACTAGTGTAGCCAGTTCTTGTCCCAAAAGTTTTTCTCCTTTTGAAAACTCTATCAAATGCTCTCTGTATTTCCAACTTACTTTATTATTTCCCAGAACAGTCACTGAACAGTTCAGACAAATAGTAAGCTGGAAGAAAAGATCCAGAAACTTAAATTCATCTTCTGTGCCTGCCAGTCAAGTCACAGAATGACTTATCTGCTGCTTCTCCTTTACATGGAATGCCTTAACTGCTGCTGCATGGGCAACAAGGAGTGCTTGACCATGTAGGACAGCCAGGTACCTCAGGTGGAGCTCACAACTGTCCTGCTGTGGCTCTGCCTTCTGAAACAAGCTGCCATCAAATTGAGGGTGGCTCACTTCTTGGTCTAGGTTTTGTATACTTGTCAGGTAATTTGGAAACCTCTAGCTCTAGGAGAATAAAATTTATAAATATGTCAGGCTGAATTTGTAAATACAAATCAGTACCTACCTGGTCTTTCCAGGAAGACATAGGCTAAGGTGTTGCTATGGCTACAGAGAGAGAAATGCTTCTGACTTTCTTTGTCTGTTACCCAACAACACTATTTTCCATGCTCAGAAACAACTGTGGGTGAATCTGAACCGATTGTAGGGAAAATCAAATCCTTGTAATCAGATGAGGACTGTCAAATTTTGACATTCATTATTGGCACCAACCATGCTGACTTTTACCTTAGAATCTACTTTTAATTCTCAGATCCTATTTTAGGAACTGGATTAAAATATAACATACTCTTACCAATAAATGGTGCTGAGAAAGATATTAACATGTGAAGTAGGGACTGAAGAAATATCTCAGTGATCAAAACAACCATAGTTCAGATCTACAGAGCACAAATAAAATGCCAGGCAGCTATGGAAGCCCTCTTCTAACTCCAGCCCAGAAAATGGGTTCTGAGAATCCTCATATCAGCCAGACTAGTTTTTTAGTTAAAATTTAGATTTAATTAAAGACTCAGCCTCAAAAGATTGTAAGACGGGAGAATGATCATTGATGATTCCTAACAATAACCTTGGTCCCCCACACGTATCAACATACATACAAATACAGACACAAACGTGAAAAATATATGCATAGTAATGATATTGGACTTCTATTACTCTATTTACAAAATAGAAATCATAATGAATCAGCTGACTATATATAAGACTAAAATCTTACAAATCTTAGAAGAAAACATAAGTGAAATTGAATTTGGTAGTATATTTTTTAGACATGATTCTTAAAGAATGAATAACAGAATAAAAATAGTAAATTGAACTCCATCGAATTTAAATTTTTATCAAAAGGACCTTATCCAGAAAGTGAAAAGTCAGCCCAAAGAAAGGGAAAATATTTAAAAAGTCATTCCTATAAAAGCTCTAACATTCATAAAATATGTATAACTTTTATAATTAAGAAAAAAACATTCAAAAGATGGAGAGGAGTGGAGATGTAGCTCATGAAAGCCTTCTTAGTATGTATGAAGTACAGGAATTGATCCCCAGCACTACAAGAATATTGACAGTAATAATATAATAGTAATAAACAAATGGACAAAGCATTGAAGTGAACATTTTGTAAAAAGTTCATTTTTGAAATGAAAATTAAAAGGCACAGTGAGATACCACTTAGCATTGACATGGATGGCAATTTTGTGGCTGCTGAGGGACCAGAAGAACTGGAACTCTGGCACATTTATGGTGGGGACATGAAATGAAGCCGCCAATGTGGAAAACAGCTTAGACATTCCTCAAAGATATAAAAGATTGAATTGCCATATGACCCAGCAAGTCTACTCCTAGGTAAGTAAAAGAATTGAAAATAGGAACTATAATAGAAATTTGTATACCAATGTTCTGTAAAAATTATTCATCATCACCAAGGGAGAAACAACCATGTCTCCATCAACAGAGGAATGAATTAAAATGTAGCACATATGTCAAATGAAACATTATTCAGCTACAAGAAAGAACAAATTCTTATGCAAGCTACTACAGAAGACAATGAGGGTGTCATTTCTGTCAGTCAGACATGAAATCAGACATACTCCATGGTTCCCATACATCAAACATGGACTATAAAGAAGTTCACAGGGACAGAAAGTAAACTAGAGGTTAACAAAGACCAGGAACAGTATGGAACGGGGACTTTCTGGATATTAACTACAGAATTTATGTCTGGGGTGAAGGAAGAGTCTCAGAAATAAATGATGGTATTAACATGCCATGCTCCTTACTGCACATACGCTGTCCCAGTGAAATTAATTATGTACTTTTAGACCCAACCGAAAGGTCCTCCTGATAATCAAGGTTGAACACTGCCAAGAGCCCCTCTGGCTATGACAACTTTGAGATTTCTGGGCCACGCACTGAAAGGGGCGGTTGGAACAAAGGGTGGGATGCAGAGCAGCGTGGAGTGTGAATCTGTGGTGTAATAGATCAGGGAAAGGCTGGGGCAGCTTTCAGAACTGGCTCTTTCACAGATTAAGCAACGTATTCTTCCTGGGTTTCATTTGTAACCTTTGGAATAATACCTCCCACACATGCCTCTTTTGAAAGTCATATGTGCCAGGTTCCTGCTGGATCATCATTGTCCAGGAGAGTGCATGCACAGCCACTTGATTTGGTTTTCCTTTGTGTGTCCTCCCTTCTAGTCATTCTTCAGGTAATACACTTTCGAATAGATCAATCACTTATCTTATGTAGTTTAAATGTGTAGTAACCAAAAGAACAATTAAAAACTCATCATGTCTTTCCCTTTCTTGCTTGCTCCACCTTCTAGACCTACCTATACTTTTGCATATCTCCTTCAATGGAGTCTTCCAATGTATCAAGATGTTCTGTTCTTAGCTGTGCTATGTGTAACAGGACAGTGTTTTTAGTTATGTTTTTGTTGTTGTGTTCACATATTTGTCAGCAGCAACTTAAGGTTGATTTGAATCCACAGTAACAGGCAGTTTCCGTCTATCATGGTGTGGGAGGTATGCTAGTGGGAGCAGACTCCTTCTGTGGCACCCACGTAATAGCTGGTCACTTGCAAGGGCCAGACTAGGAGCATAGCAGGTAACAGAAATAGAGCTGAGTTATAACCCTCAAAGCTTGGACTTAGTGGTCCATGTCTACTTCCTACTTGCAAAAAGTTCCACCACCTACCCAAACCATGTGTGAGGCTGAGAACCAAATGTTCAAACACATGATTCCATGGAGGACATTTCTCATCCAGACCAAAGGGAAGAGGGCATCGAAACAACCTTCTTGAGCTATTCCTCATCTTCAGCCTCCTTGCAATCCAGTTGCTTCTTTGCATTCTTGTCTCCATTCAGTTTCGAGAAAAACAAGGAGGGAGAAAGGAGACAATGGGAGGGAACTGAGGACAGGGCATGCTTGCGCCTAAACCTTTTGATGTACTATTTGCTTCTGTATAGCATGGGTTTGAGAAAAGAGCTGGAAAGCACAGCAATCTTAACAGTGGCACACAGTGGACATTTAACTTTCTTTACACTGTATTATAGTCTCCTAACACAGAACCACCCGGGCACCTTGCTGGAAGTGGAGACTGAGTCATAGCACAGTTGCAGATTTAAATAATTGTTTGTAATCAGTAATCATGCAATGGAGCTCACATGACACAGAGGTCTTTGGCAGAAACACAGTTGTGTGAAGTTCTTCACAGTACTCAGGGCCTGTGTGTATTCTCTAGAGTCCCACTCCAGTGGTTCCCAGCATTTACTCCCGAAGGGAAAATTGTAAAGTAACCGTGTAGCTAAAAGTAATTTGAAGTGATAGAAGAAAGGCTTGCTGGGCTCCTACTTCCCTCTGCCAGGTCTTCATGCAAAAGTCTTACCTCGAGGGAGGCAGAAGATGCTTAAAAAGCCTTCTACCAACTTTATCAGACTCTGCAGATAGCAGCTTCCCCTTCAAACTGGGCTTGTGTGCGAGTTACCTGTGTGTGCCTCCATGAACACATGTTGAATTGCTTCCTATACTTTAGTCTCAGCTTGCATTATCCAGGGGATCATGTGGTCATGCCAACGATGCTAGACAAATGCCAAGCAGACATGTCTTCATAATCCTCATTACCTTCACCATGGTTCAATGTAATTTCCCCAAATGTTTCATTTATTTTATTTCAGAGATTGTGACAGTTGGGATTTTGAAGTACAAGCCTGCATCTGTAATCCATTTATGAACTCTCTCTCTAGTGCAATTGGCGAGAGAGAGAGAGAGAGAGAGAGAGAGAGAGAGAGAGAGAGAGAAACTATTTGGAATTTTAAAAAAGCATTGAAAAGCAAGCAGAGGGAGTAAGAACACATCTGTTTTCATAAGAAATCAAGGAACCTGGCTCTTTTTCAGGGGGTATTTTACTACCACATGGCTTTAATCCTACATCTGGGCCTGTTGTTTTATGAAATATTTCCCACAGATGATGTCAATTATAATTTTTGTCCCGGTCGTCAATTTACGGACTCTTGGAATAAGACAAAATGAAACAACCAGAAAAAGAACAACTTATGTGGTCTACTCTCTGACAAAATCATAGCTGTGTGATACACATCTAAAATCAATAACTCTGCTAATGATTAGCAGAGCACACTGCTTGGTTTATGGGCAGAGATGGGGCCCACACTATGCACACACTTGGCTCTGGCTTGCATTTTTTGTTTGCTGTGTATTTACCAGCAGATGTCCAGCCGTTTATTTAATGCTGCCTCCATGAGCCAGCAGTAGGCCGTGTCAGTGTCTGCGTGACATTTACAAGTCATCTGCCAGCAATACAGGTGGAATGCTTTCATGAAGCCTTTTCCCATCTTTCTATGGTGATGATCTATCAGAAAAATCAGGGATAATTCTTTATAGAGTTATGTGCCTATTAAGATGTGGGGCTCTGATCTTGTGTGTAAAGTTTAAGAAATTTAGATTCCAGCATATGGTTTTCCACAATCACTTTGAAAGAAACGTTTGTGGTGTTCAACTTTAGCAGCTGGTCTGAGGGCAAAAGGTTTCCCAAAGAAACAAAGAAACTCCATTAGAACTAAGCAGAACCAAAGCTCTGGCAGTAGGTACTGTTTCTTCTTATTTACAAGGATTCGTTTGAAGCAGGGAGAGGAGCTGTGTTCTTTAACAATCATTACATAGATACAAGCTTTGGTAAGCAATAAGGAGCCAGAAAATTGTGGTTTTAAAAATTTTGGAGGGCAATTTGTTGCTGAAGACATTCCTCCTGGCTTGGTCCTCTGGTGCACAGGCTGGTTTTCGAAAAGAAGATAGCAATGTGGCTCTCGCCAGCTTTGTTAAAATGGGAAAGGGGACAGGACCTCACTGCAGCTGAGTCTACCACCGGGAGACCACAAGATTGGACCAATCTACATTACATGGTGAAAAGGAAAAGACATCAAGAGGCACCATGACTCCCTTAGGTACTTGCAAGTGTCAAAGCTAGATGGGAGAGAAGAGGAGCAATTCTTCCCGAGGGATATGCCCACTGGAATATTGTCCTTGCTCCAGCAAGTGTCTAGACACATGGCATTCACAGTAACACAGGTGGGACTTGGTAAGCCACATATGCACAGAAGAACATGAGCGTTGGATGGAGACAGGTTGGGAAGAAGAAACTTTGTATTGAAAGATAGGGAATTGGGATTGGATGTCAGACACTTGCCTTTGGATGAGCAAGATCGTCTGTCAAGGAAATGTGATACATGCCTGGCTTGGCTTCTTGCCTGTAGTTGGATCAAGGCTATGGAGCGCTCCAGAGCTCCCTGTACCCCTCTCAACTAGAATGTGTGGACAGAAGGAGGAACCCATGATTCCTGGAAGAACGCAAATCAACTGGTCTTACATTATCAGAATGAGATGGAGTAGTTCACCATCATCTTCCTATTTTGAGACAACCTAGGCTAGCCCCAATCTCATACCTATCTCCCTTAAGAGCACTGAGATTATAGGTATGAGTGACTGCCGTGCTCAGATCCCATCGTGCGATGTAATGTGCATGGGGTCTGGTCCCTTGCCTCGAGTTGGACCAAGGCTCAGGAGCAGTTCAGAACCTGCTTTCCTCCACTTGTCTGTGGTGTATGTCCTCCCCCCTCTGGCCATTGTCACATGTACTCATTTTATTATCTTATGCTTATCATTGATTGATTTTCATCAGATATTCGACAGGTGCTGGTGTAAGTGCTGAGTCATATTATGATTCTGAGAAAGCTTTCAAGGCAATAATCATAAGAGAAGATGACGTGGCCTCAAATAGAACCTGCTATGGAATTCTGGAGAAAGTAAGGAGGCCCTGCGAGGACAGAGAGCTCTCATTTGAGCAGTGTCTAGAAATCTAGTAGGTGGATCTTAGCAGGGAAACGAGGAAAGGAAGGGAAAAGCAGAATCTATGAATTCAGATGGCCACGACATGGAGGAAAAAGGGGGTGACTGCAGAGCAACTTCATGACACCCCACAAAGGCTCCATGACAGGCTGTGCCTTGTGGATCTTCTTCCACAGAAGCCTGGAGCAGCAAGGACAGGCAAGTGGGTTTGTTCTCAGTATCATGACCTTGCCATCCTTTACGGAATTGAGCAGTTGCGTTGAAACTGACTGATCTCCCACTGCAAGGCCAGAGTCGAAGACTTCAGCAGAAACCTTCACCCTGCATCATGGAAATGATGTGCTACTGGTGTCTCACGAGCACAAGTCTGTGGTCTCCTTCACTCAAGAAGGCAGAGAATGGTTGCTGAGACAGCTGCCAGAAGGTTCTGAGATGGCTGAGGCCTCAGTATCAGGACCAAGGTGGAGGGCAGACTGAAGAGGATCAACCGTGGTGGGATTTTAAATCTTTATTAGCTTTATTAGCACAGTGAGGAAGATTTGCTGCGTGTGATTTCTAGTCCATGTGGATAGTGAAATAGGTAACTGGTCATAGACCCCAAAGCAGGAATGTAGACTATTGCACGTGTTGATGTGAAATACTGATGAAATGCAGAGGGCAGCTCTCCAGCTGGTGGACATGCAGCTGGTAGATATGCAGAATGACAGAGAGGCAGATTTGGGTCCCATGGGTTTCTGTTGCTAGTGGTGCGCTCTCTCATTGAGAAATGTTTTCTTCTGCAGTATTCTAGACAAGCCATTTTTGTAGCTTTGCTGTGTTGCATTGGAATTTCATGGTTAGCAGGAATTTTTCGCATTTGCTATGAGCTATGTACTGATAACATTTAACACACGGCCTGTCAAGCGTCCACTAAACAGACGTTCTCCCATCTTCCACTGATGATCTCGCATGCATATCTAATGTTCTCCTCTGTCCTCAATGTCAATAATAGTAACAATGTCAATATAACACAAATATTTACTTCCTGTCAGATTCCATCCCTATGATATCTGTCACTTTTTGCAAAATACATTTTATTCTTTGACATTTTCTCACTTATAGTATCTTGAGCATATCTGTATCCAACCTTCTGATACCCTCTTCCCCTTTCCCTTCCACTAGTCTTCTACCTTCAGGTCCTTTTCTTCCTCCCCTCTTTCTTTTCCTTTGTTCCTCTCACTCCTTCTATCCTTCCCCTCTTCCTCCCTTCCTATCTCTCTCCCTCCATTCCTCCTTCCTTCCCCTCTTTCCATCCTTCTCCCTCTTCCCTTCCATTTTTCTTTCTTCCTCCCTCTCCCCCTTCTTTCCTTCTTCCTTCTCCCTTCCTTCTTCCTTTCTCTCTTCCTTTCTTTTTTTCTTATTCTTATTACACAGGTTATATGCATTTAATACCCTAAATCTTTTGAATATCTTTTTCTTTTCATTATAACTATTGCTCATTTTCTCAATCATGGTTCCAGATCATGATTCCTATGCTCCTGCACTGCTGGAATGCAAACCTGTCTGCCCGCTATGCAAAGACCTCTCTTTATAGGATTTAAAACACATGGGGGGGGGCTGGAGAAGTGGCTCAGGGGTTAAACCTCTGCCTTGCAGGCAGAAGGTCCTGAGTTCGGATCCTAGACCCCATGTATAGACAGACGCCAGGTGGAAGCGGGGCAGCCTGCGTCCTGGTAGGGCAGAGCCTGTGAATCCGGCGCAGAGCAAACAAGGTGGAGGTGGAGGTGTCCATGGTGGTTCCCGAATTCGCCCGTGGTTCTACCCCACACACACACATGCACACACGCACAATTGAATAAATAAAAAACACATGGGAGTGTTGTGAGGTCATTCAGATGTTCTGATAAGTAAGGTGGTGTGTGGTGTGCATGTGTGTGTGTATGTGTGTGTGTGTTTGCCTTTACCAGGTGACTGTAGATCTTTATGCCTCCTCTGGCTATGTGTATAGTAAAACAACAGTGATAAAAATCATAGAATTTGCCCTTAACTGGATCTCTATTAATTGTGTGCTATTCAAGCATGCCTCCTGTACTTCTGAGAATTCTGTTAATTAAAAACTAAGTATCCCTTCTCTTTAAACTAGCTACACATATATTAGTTATGCTCCTTGCCACAAATGCCTTACAAAAATGACTTAAGGAAGAAAGGGTTTATTCTGGCTCACAGTTTGAGAGTAGAGTTCATCAAGGTAGAGAATTCATACTGGCAGAAGCTTGAGGCAGTTGGTTACATTTCATTTGTTCTCAGGAAACAAAGTGAGATGAATGCTGCTGTTCTGTTGCTTTTTCTCTTTCTGCTTTTATTCATTTATTTGTATGTGTGTACATGCATGAGTTTATGAGTGTGGATATGTATAGGCATGCGTGCATATACAGAGGTCAGAGGTCAGCATCATAAGTCTTCCGTGGTCACATCTCCGCCTTATTTTTTGGGACACACTTGGTCTCTCATTGAACCTAGCATTCCTGAGTTGAACCAGGCTTACTGTCGGCAAGCCCTAGGGATTCTCTTGTATCTGATTGCCTTGTGCTGGAATTACAGGTATGTGCTGGCATGCCCAGCTTTTTATATGCGTGTTAAGAGTCTGAACTCAGGTCCTCATGCTTTTGTGACATGTTGGTTAATACTATCAGCTTGATACGCCAGGAGGAAAGTCTCTGGAGCCATCCTAGAGGTGTTCTCTAAGATTAAGCCTCTCCTCTGGATCAATCTAAGGGAGATTATTTTGACTGCATTAATTAATGTGGAAAGGCCCAGCTCAATGTGGGTGGGGCCACTTCCTCGTCAGGTTTCTGCTTTCTACTGTTAAATGGCCCTTAGAGGATGAAGGTGGTTTAAAAAGACAGACATGGTGCTGAAAAAGTGGTAAAATTAAGAGATTTTTGTTTGGATAATGCAAAGGCTGACATTCCTGACTAATTTTTATTGAAATTAAAATTACTTAGATCGACAAGACAAGCATGAGAGTATATCTGTGAGTGGCTTCCAGGTAAGACTGACTGAGGGGCTGGAAACCTCCCCTGAAAGTGGGTGACACCGCCTTATAAGATGTGAACCTGGAAACACTGCAAAGGGACATGAAGTCTGCAGACTGCTGGTTTCAGTATTTCCCTTTCTGTGCTTCTTGATCATCCAGGACCTGAACTATTAGGCTGCTCCATGTCCTCCCCATCACGACCGACTGAAATCATGAATCAAATTACAGCCTTTCTCCTTTAGGTAGCTTCTATCCCATTTTTTTCAAAGTGGCAAAAAGTAACTAATACAGATATAATGAGATTGACAGGGAAAAAATCAACATAAACTGATCTGATCAATAGTTTATCTTAAGCATTTAGGTGGTCACTTATAAAATTTATTTTGAAGTAAACTCCCTTGTAGATCAATTCAGTTTCTAAAAAACTATTCAGGACTATTAGTCATGTTGCAGTTCACCTGCATGGTTGCTGATAAATGACCATTAAATGGCTTAAGGGAATAAGAGGTTTATTCTCTTTCAAGATTCCTGGTTACAGTTCTTAGTCCAATCCGACTGGAGAGCATGCACCAACACCAGGGCCGAGGGAACTGGCCACACCATCACCACATAATGGCTGAGAGAAGGACAATCCTTACTTGCCAGACCAGCATACCTGGCCAAGTGTACACAAGGATGCTGACTCTGTCAACTAGATGTCTGTATTTTATTCCAGGGCCTAGTCCCACCCATCATGGGCTGGGCCATCCCCATCAGCTAGACAATCTTCTTCAGGTTTGCTCCAGGCCCAATTCACCACTAATTCTTTACAAATATGCCCAGAGCTCAAACTCTGAACTGTCAAGTTGACACCTGTGCCTAACTATGACAGTTACCCTGTATATTTTCTGTATCTGGATTTTAAGACCAGCCTGTGGATATCTGCATTTGCACTGTTATTTCTTACACTGTTAGACCAGAAGCCTACCACTGACCTACATCTCAGCCCTTATTTCCACCTTTATCCTCTAAAAAATAAGCATAATATTTGGCATAATTTGTTCTCCTCTCATAGACACTGTGAAAGCCATTCTGTATACACTTAGCCAGGTGAATATTTTGTTTAAGTTTTCACTAAAACTTTGATCTGAAATATCTCTGCGGATAAAAGAGATATTTTCTCTCAAAACCAGCACTCAGAGTTCCAGGGTCTCCTTTTCCTTTAAGTGCCTTAAAAGTCCTATTTGCCTTGTCCAAGAGAGTGTCTGAGTTGTTACATTGAACAGGTGGGCAGTTATCAGATGTGGTTTTCAAAATAAATAGACAAAGATAACTTTTCAACCAACTGGGACTGTCCCAAAAGGTCAGGTGGTATACATTGCACTAGTCAAAGTTTGGACTAGAAAATTTAATTAAACTTAAGGAATATAGAGACAGAACTGTTGGTCAGGATGACCCCTTCATAGTTTTCTGAAGAATAAATAGTAATTCCTACAGGGACATACAATGCCCTCTCTCTCTCTCTCTCTCTCTCTCTCACACACACACACACACACACACATACACACACACACACATACATTTATGTGCACACATAATAAATAAACAAATAAATAAATAAATAAAATGAATATTCCCAGCCTTCTTTTTAAGGACTAGCCAAATTGGCTGTAATTAGGATTCGTCATTTCTCTGAACTATTTACCAAACTGAAAACTTCATTCAGCTGAATGTTTTTTCTTTAATTTTGAAGCCCAAGTGTTTCCTAGGGAAATTTAATCCATGTGTTTAGAGTCATTTACACTTGGATCATCAAGATGTTTTGTAAGAACAATTCAAGTCCAAGATGTCTTCTAAAGCCACTTTTCTTACAAACAGGAAATTTTTCTTTTGCTTGTGCTTCTATCCTAATAGTGACCAATCTAAGGAACCAGAAAGAAGAAAGGACCACCTTCAAAATTCTGAAGGCATTTAGTAGATACCTTCCACAGGGCAGCCATTTCCTCTGTCACATCTACAGACCACATTATTGAATTATTAGTGTGCTTATACCCAGAGTCCTCACTGAATCACACTGAAGAGAGATGTTCAATTGTTCAATGATTTCTCTAGGAAAATATAAAAGGAAAAACTGCTATGACAAAATATATGTAACATGGATGCAGTAATAGAGGAATGAAAATGTGGCCAATTACAACTTCCCAATGAAGATACCACATCTCATTGGTTTCATGGACGCTTCCTTTTAAGTGCTAAGTAATAACAGCAAAATAAGGCTGGATGTGTAGCTCAGCATTAGAATACTTGCTTAGTATTCATAAGGTCCTAAGTTCAAACCTCAGAATTGCATTCAGAGCTCAAAATAAATTAAAAATAGATGAGCAAACGATGGTTATATATGTGAAAGCTCTCCAACTCCACTAAAATTCTGTAATTCCTCTGTGACAAAAGAAATAGAAAGCATTACATTCTGGTGGTGGATGTAAATTGTCAGTCTTACTAAAGGAATGTTGTTATTAAATGTAACAATAATGTGCAAGTCCTTTGTTTCCTCAATTGCACATCTGGTGGTCCAATCTAGAAAAAATTTTACAAGAACACAAAACTTCAAAAATATGACTTGCACTATTAGCAACAGTGAAAATATTTATTTTTAACGTAAGATGGTGGAGCAAAGTTGCTTGGTTCTGATTGAGAAAAAATGACAGAATCTCTGACATAACGTGTCAAAGACCATTACATCAGCTACAATTTTCATCATGTGCTTAGATTTCATCTGTACTGATGAGGCTTACAGCAAGAGAACAACCTAGACACTACTGCCTGAGGCCCTCCCAAGGCCCTTTGTACATGGTGATTAGAAGTGGGATCTGCTTTCGGATGGAGTTCCTAAGTGCCTTCGGGCTAGACTTCATGTCCTAGAGAGCAGCTCCCACACAGGGAAAACATCTCTTCCTCTCTGAACCTCTTGCATCCTTGCCCCAGAAGAATGGGTTACAAAAACCATTGAACTCTGTCTGGGATCATCTTGGAATAGCATCGAGGAATTTGCAGATTGCACTGTCAGCATCAGACACCTGCAGATGTAGTGGTTGTACTCAGAGCTCTGGGAATTTTTACTGCCTTGGTGCTATCATCAAGATTTAAAATTTGACAAATCAACATACAGATCTTATCCAGAAGTCAGAAACCCATTATGGAAGTAAAGTATCTTAATCTCCATCACTTTAAAAAACGGTGGTTTAAAACTTGTTTCTTGCGTCTCCCGTGTTTGATCCATTAGCAGACATCGTGGAGATGTTGAAGAAAGTCATTTGATATCTACTGAGGAGGGCTACCCATCTATCAGAATAATATCATTGCAAGTATTTAATGAGCTTTTAAGGAGAGAACATAGGCGATTTTTAAAATTATTTATTGTTGTATTAAAGTATATGTGTGTGCTTAATATATTTTTATTACTCTTTTAATGTCTCCTACAAGAATATGGCGAATTTACAATAATTTCACTTCTTAATCCCAATATATCCTTTTTCCTTTTCCCATTGCACCTCTTCTCCCTTTCCAGACACCCTCCTGTTCATGTGTGACCCACTAGGTTTCATTTGGTTTGCCTTTGATGACATGTGCCTGAGTAGTCAGTGGAACATGAACCATATGTCAGTGGATATCTCTTGAGGAAAGCATCTTGCATTTCTTTCCTGACAGCATTAACCCTCATCATGTGGAATCTCTTAAAATCTTCTGGCTTCTCTGATAAAAACGTTGACACAAATTCCTGTGCAGATCTTGGAGGGATATACATATCTTCAGTAAATTCATGAATACAACAGCCTTGTCATGTCCAGCAGGCAGTATCTGACACATTCCTGCCCTGCTTTTTCGGCTCTTACATGCTTAGGCTCCCTCTTCCACAATACTCCTTAAACTTTGGGATGGGAATGGGGGTGACTTAAATGTCCTCTTTAGGGTTGAGTAATCTGCAGTGACTTATTCTGAAAAGATAAGATGGAGATTGATTGGGGAAGACACTTGATACCCCCCACACACACACTCACCCTAGGATGCATACACATATATACTCACCCAGCATGCACATGCATGTTCACATGCACACACATATACACTTGCCCAGTATGCACTCACCCCAGAATGCACCCATGTGTATACTCATCCCATCATGTGCATGTATGCATGTGTGCACAAACAACACACACATGTAACCTCCCACCATGTACATGAAGACTTGAACAGGATAACACTACTTGTGTGTATTTGAGCAGGAGGTGGAATTCTGTAGTGATAAATATATGTGTGTGCATATATGGATACATCTGTTCTAAAACATTAGAATTATATCAATGTAGTATTAATATGGGCATAAATATGCCTGTGTAAAGATATAGAGCTAATGAAAAGTGATACATTCTAAGATCCTTAGTGAGTGCCTGAAACTGCAGAAAGTACTGAATTATATAAATACTGTTTCCTTCTTATACAACATATCAATAACAAGTTTAAATTATAAATTAGGCATAGTAAAAGATTAACAAAAATTATACATAGATGATTATAACCATGTACTGTAATAAAATTATATAAAAGTTCTCTTTTTCTCACCACCATCTTATTACTTTACAGTGACTATTCCTGGGATATGAGGTGATACAATACCACATGCACAGTTTAAGTGAGAATCATACCACAGATATTATGAATCCTAAGTGACTAACAAGCAGGACCCATCGAGCACATGTATACACCAAAGAAATGACTGATATTTTGACTAGAAATTAATACAGGTTTCCATCACATTCCCGAAAGTGGAGTGTAATTTAAAAATTATATGATATTTATATGTGGAATCTTTCTTTTATTTTTGGACCATAATTAAGCCCTTGTACCTGAAGCAATAAGTAGGACGAAGGTGTCTATCATAACTGCACACACCAAGTATTTGGGATGTACTGCTAAAACTGTAAATGTTCCATTTTATGAACAGGATATTTTATTTAAATGCATTTAAAAGGTGGCATTTATAGCTTACTGTAAATTACATTGCACCTGACTCTAAGTTTTGTGGTGTTACTTTCAGTCAGGAGTTATTATCTTATGAATATGATATTTGTTAATATGCTGCTCCTTATTACAACAAAAAATCATCTAGGTGGCATGGTTGCCTGTTTTCTCATTTTTCCTTTGATGTGTGATAAAACTCAAGCTATGTAGATATTTATTATACCCTATTCACACTTGTGCACACATGCTCAATAATTCAGACAAGCACAGAACTGTAAAAATGAAGAAAAAAATTCCTAATATTCTAAGTTAAACTCTAATTTTGTTTCTCAGTTTAATTGCACAACATTTGTACTGAATCATCAACAACAAGGTGGCATTTTCTTAAGAAGTCGACTTTTTGTTATTTAATAGTCACTAAATGGGAATTCAAGTGTTTTTAAGTGGTCTACTGTCCTAATTATCTTGTTGCTCATTTTTGTTACTGCATTGGAAACAAAAAGGATGAAAAACAAAAAGGGACTTTGGAGAACATAAAAATTTGTTTAGCATGGAAAAATATCAGTGGGAACTAAATTACATGTAAATGCTACACAATCTCCAAATCAAAACTCCTGAAGTAGGTACTCAGACACTTAACATACAGTAAGCAACCCTTCACACTGTCCTTACTGGTCAGGCATCCTGTTGCTTCATTATTAGTCTTGATCTCAGTTAATGTTTGGTCTACAGGCAATTATACTATGTTCTATACTATGTTCTCTACTTAGAAAGGGTTCCATCTTCTCTTTAGTCAGCTCCTTTATGATCATATCAGTGATCTCATGAAGCATTTCACAAAGCTCATTCTACAAAGAAATCACTCTGCTTCTTGGGAAACATATTTGCCATAAGGTGCAAATGACACTTTCCACTTAGGATTTCAGAGTCCATTACCAGAATAGAGTTTAGAAAGACCTATGATTTTTTTTAAAAAAACCAACTTAGTTTTTTTAATTCATCTCATAATTTTAAAGTCTATATGATATGAATGCAATGTGAAAAAAATAGCAATTGTTGTCAGGCCATTGGAAAGTAGTTTTTCCACGGCTTTTGAGATGGAAAATGTTAACCTCTGAAAAATCTGAGTTTTGTCCCAAACATTTGGAGAAATAAATTTTGTCCCAAACATTTGGGGAAATAAATTATTAAAACACACCTTTCACTTAAACTTCTGTGCATTATATACTTTATCCTGTTGGCAAGGCAGGGATTCTGTATGTTAGGCAAGACCCTATCAGTGAGTAAAATGTCCTGTGGCTGAGTTTACTTTTGAGTCCTGAGAAGTCCTTGAGAATAGAACTGACTGCCAGGAGACTGGCACTGTTTATTCACTATTAAATTCACCCTGGATGGCTATATATTGTTGAAATACAATCTAAAATTATCCAATAAGTATTATTTGCCTATATGTCACTATAGTGAGCAAATCAGCAGTTTTGATGTGGATATGGTGCCTAAAAATAATTGCTTCCCATTATCTGAGAAGCATTCTGGTGGGATGCTTCCTTTCCATTTTGAATGCACAATGCAATCCTGAAAGAGCACTGGTATGAATGCTGTGTCACACAAGGCTCTCTCTTTCCATTTTATTTGATTTTTAAATAGCAAATAAAATTGCATATATTTATGGGACTTTACATACGCTTTGATACATGCATACATTGGTAAGCTAATCTCAGAGTAATCAGTATATCCATTATCCCAAACTTTCTTTTGCTTTGTGGTAAGAACCTAACTTTCTTACTTTTTAATTTTGAAATGCATCTTACATTATTCCTAATTCATCACCTTATTGTACAACAGAACACCTTCTAAATTGGGTGGACACCTTTGAATTGGTGTCCTCTGCTTAGAAGCTGCCCAAACTCACTCTAAGATGAGGAAGCCAGGACCTCATGAAAATCTTACATGAGTTCTCCCAGCTGACCTCCCTATCACACCTCCAGAAAACAGTGTCAGATATATGCATGAAGTTACCTCTAGAGAATCCCACCCCAGCTATGGAATCACAACAAGAAGCCCAACTGTTACAGTTAGTCTACATGTTTCCTATAAATTCACAGCCAATGGACTTAAGGAAACAAGAGGTTTTATTTTGGCTTACAATTGTCCCATTATAGTTCCTTGTCTGGCTTAATAGGAGAGCTCACACCACAAGGACCAAGAGAACTGGTCACTCATATCCAAAAGACTACGGAGAGGGACAGTCCTTACTTGCCAGACCAGCACGTCTGACCAAGTACACAGACGAATATACCGACTTCTTTAACCACTTCCTTCCATCTTATCTACTGGCTCAGGGACTAGCCCCACCCACAATGGTCTGGGCCTCTCCACCAATCAGACGATCTCCTGCAGACTTGCTCTGGGATTAATTCGACTACTAATTCGTGACAAATGTGTCTAGATCTTTCTTCAACTGTCTAGTTGACACCTATGTCTAAATATGTACTACTTGAATTCCCTGATTCTACAGAGCAGACAATCATAACTCCTGATCAACAAGATCAGTGAAACCAATAATTTCACATCATGAATAATGGTATATTTTATTGTCCATCAATTGTAGCTACAAAACTGGCCATATAGGTCTATGCTTTTTTACAGCATTACTAATCAATATTTTTCTGACCTCCTCATACACTCTGCATGTTATGTACTTAGTATGAATATTACTTGTTTATCCAATTGCAACACCGGTTCTGGCAATTAAGCTCTATTATCCCTTCCTTGCCACATATGAAATAGCCTGTTCAGTGCTCCTGAGATTTTAGGTAAAATCAACACTATCCTGTGAGAAAGGACAGGGATGGAAATAGGGGTGCTGTGGCAGCATTGGTTTTAAATCATCCACAGTTCTGATCTCCTGTCGGGCTAAAATAATTCTGCTTCCTCTTTCTGAAAGATTTACTGTTTTCTAGCATTAAAAGCCACAGACTCTAATTTAATTCCAACAACATCCCAGGATATTGACCCATAATACACAACAAATCAGGATCATTTGTAGATTGTTTGCATCACTGCCCTCCCATCCACTTTTTCCCTGGATTTTAAAGTGGGTTGCTGTTCTCTGTTATCCTGTTGAAATTATACAGATACCCATTTGGTATTCAAGCTCAGATTCCCTTGGATTCTCTGGCTAGTTCCATAAGTCTGTCTTCCATCTTCTATTGCTTAATCTTCGGTGATTGCCCTTGGGTAAAGGAATGGCCTCATCCACTTGCAGAACTTGAAGTACCTGGAGTGTTATTCACACTGGAGATCCCAAGGGTCTCAACCTGTGCCTGAAACATCAAGCAACTCTTCCTGTTTTGTACCCTCTTGCTGATTTCTCCTGGGAGTTCTCCCTTGGTAAATCACTCACACACACATACTTGATTCAGGGTCTGTTTCTGGGAGATCTTTGCAATTCCCATAGAGTTCATCACAAAAGTCAAAAATCATTGAAGAAACATGCCAAGTGTTTCTGACAAGAGGATCTGTCACTGACACCCAACATGAATATATATCCACATTGCACATTAGTTCATTTTGAGTATTTTGCTGTAATCTTGAGCAGATACTAGCAGAACTCCCAGAAAATTTATAGTGTGCAGGCTCAGAATATATTTTATTGTTGAATAGTCTTACTGATAAGAGTAGTTAAATAAAATGATCTCTGGTTGGTTTACCATGGATTCTAGTATGGGTTGTTTTGGAGCTATGTGTTCAATTACAAATCTTTTTCTGTTTTCCCTTTTTGTTTTTAATCCATGTAGTTCATCCTGAAATGCTTTAATGTCCAAAATATGGAATGTTCTGGTGTGTAGCTCAACAGTGGAACATTTGCCTACCATACACAAATCTCTGGGTCCTTTCCCAAGTATGTGCACATACACATACACACACACACACACACACACACACACACACACACACACAGAGACCTCTTTATTTCCCTCATCCTTTCCCTTTGTCTCCCTATATCTATCTATATCTAATCTATCTATAATAAACATGGGCACAATCTTTCTCTCTATATTATCACCCGGTTTTCTATGTTCTTTTAAATGAATAGCAAAGAGAAGAACAGAATATTTAAAGTGTAACCTCTCTGTCCTTCTTCAAAAATTTCATAAGAAAATAAACTTTCAGAACATTACACTTGGAGGTCAAGACCTAGACCTGCATGTGCTGGAGCCCATGGAGATGGCAAGCTACACAGTGAATACTCTATAATCTGAAGTGGCCACTAAGTGGGCACAAGTTAACAAAAGAGAGAACACTGGAGGACAGACTGAATGATCAGCTTGAGGAGTAAATAACAGGTACTCTGTGGACCATGTGTTTCCAGGGATGGAGCTCCTGTGTTGAAGTGCATGGAACAGCACACACGTGGAGTGTTAGAGACCACATCCAGCATCACTTATAATTTACTCTGAAAGCAAACAAAAAATTTCCTGTGGCTCAGTAGGTAAAGTGTCTTCCACATAAGCATGTGGACCTGAATACCAATCCCAACACCAAAATAAAAAGCCAGTGACACTAGTATGTATCTGTAACTCTAGCGCTGGGAAAGGAAAGCTTGGGGGAAGATAATTTATATTGATTGTCAACTTGAAAGGATCTAGAAAATCTCTGGGTTTGCCTGTGAGAGATATTCAAGATTAAATTAATCCAAGTAGGAAGTCGCATCATAATGGGCAGTATCATTCCATGGGCTGAGGTCCACGTCTGAATAAATAAGAGAAACAGAGCTGAGCAGAGTCATCGTCAGACATTTTGTCACAGCAGTAAGGTGCGCCAAGGAGCTAATACGCAGGGGGAATCTCTTGAGTTCATTAGCCAGCCAACCCGTAGAATGCATGAGCTCCTTATCTAGTGAGAGACACTCCCTCCAACGGGGAAGAAGAGCAACTGAGGAGGACAGTGTGACGCTGACCTAGTCCTCAACATGCACATGCATACATGTGCCTGTGCACCCATACATGCTCAAACAGACTCTCACAAGTCCCTAATGACTAAACTGTAAGTGAACTTTAAAAAGCAAAAACAATCAGACATAAGCATTTCTCTAACTCTCCGAAGTCTACTCTTTGTCCTGCAATCCGTCATTTGTTGTGTTTTAGTTTTTGATTCTATCATAATTGCTGGTGCCAAGTATCAACTTGATGGAGTCTGGAATCATCTAGCAGACAGGTCTCAGGGTAACCTGGGGTGATTATGTTGAGTAGGTTAGCCTGTGGCCATGCCTATGAGGGACTCTACTGACTGGATTAATTCAAGTGGGAAGATCCATCCTAATACTGGGCAGCACCATTCCCTGAGATCCAGATGAGCATAAGTGCTTATCAACTCTTCTTCCTGTCTGTAGATTCGACGCAACCTTAACTGTGACTGACAGGCCTTCCAGACAGTGATGGTTATTTTGAATGCATGTTAGGATACAGGCTTGTGTGTTTGAATCCTTACTTGTAGTTAACGTTTGGGAAGGTTCTACACAGCATGTTGGAGAGGTGGAGACCTGCTGGAGAAGGGCATGTCACAGGAGAAGGCTTTGAGCTTTGGTAACCCAGCCCTACTTCCTCTCTTCTTCCTCTTGCTCTGCCCTGGCTTCCTAGTGTTTTCTCTCGGCCAGTACTGGCAACCTTTCACTTCCTTTTTACATGTTTTTCTTTATTTCTATGAGAGAGGAAGAGAGAAAGAAAAAACGAGAGAGAGAATGCTCAGGCATGTGTATGACATGGTTTGTGTGTGATGGAAGTCAGAGGATAACTTTTGGAAGAAATTCAGGCTCCTTCCTTCACCACATGAGCTTCAGGGATTGAACTTAGGTTTCCAAGTTTTCTTTTAGGACATTTACTCACTGAACCATCTTGTAGCCTTTGAGAAACTTCCAGTTTTTTCTTATTTTTAGCTTATTCTTATCTTTCATTTCAATAATAAGTCAGGTAGTTGATACTAGAATTCCAAAACAGAAGCCTCTTTATATGTACCATGGATAATTTTTTGGTTTACTTAGTTAATTATTTCTTCTATGGAAGTATCATGATGAAGTACGCTGAAAAAAAAAACAACTTAAACAAAGAAGAATTTATTTTAGCTCACTGGTCAAAATAAATGTAATAACAAAAGAATAATAACAAGAGATCTCGGAGGAAGTTCCCTCTATTTTAATCATAGAATGGAAACTATTGTATAAATCCAGTCTTGACTTGTAGCTGCCTTCTTCAACCCTTGACTGTTGGAAACCTAATAGCCTCCACTGTGCTTATGTAGAATATTCATTCTGTTTAATACAATGAAATGGCGATCTGATCCCAGAACAACAAATAAAAGCTAATTATATCTTTAAATTTGGTGAAATTTAATCATTTGGCATGTTTGGTCTGAAGTGCTCATAATTATTGTAGGTGTCCTCTGCATGGCTGGCTGAAGTGTGTTAGAGTTCATCATGGCTTCACCTAGCTCTATGTGGTGCCTGAGGTCCAGGTACCTAAAGAGCCCCAAGTCCCGGAAGTATGTCAACCATGGTGTGGCTGTGGCTGGGAACAGCTGCCCAGAGCCCACATCCACTCTGTCAGCATAGTGAGTCTACGGAAAGAAGATGTCTAGTTCCAGGCTCTGAAGCATGGAAGCACTGCTGATTCAATGCCCCAAGCATCCCATATATTAGTAGCCTTGGGGTATCTTAAGAGTTTTCATATAAATAAGCATGCAGGTGAAATATTTACTGATAACAAATCATAAAGAAACTGATTTGAAATAGTTCTTTGGCACACATTATTTTACCATTTATTACAGAAGAAAAGGAAATTTCATATCAAAGGAAATATAACCATGAAATAAGTCTTTATTTTCTATGATAAAACTGTTACATTTTGAGAAAAACAGAAAACTTAAGGTTATGGAACTACCTCTCATATCAATAAGAGAGATGTGTCTTTTAAAAAAGAGTTAAATGTTGGCTGAATATTTAATAACATAGGACAGAGGTGTTTTGAACATTTTTCATAATCAATGGTATTTTGATTTTAAAATAGTTAATGTTGGGCTGTGGAAATAGTTTAGGGGTTAAAACATTTGCCTAACAATTGAAAGACCCTGGTTTTGGATCCCCATATGCCATTTAAAAATGTTGGGGGGATATAATATAGGTCAGTAATTCTGGTTCTGGATGACAGAGCCTGCAAAACCCCAGAGGAAACAATGAAGAGGTAGAGCAATCCAGGATGAATCCTGATGTCTCTGTTGGTCCTTCACAGGCACACACACTCAAGTTCCCTCTAGTACACACACACACACACACACACACACACACACACACAGGATGAAAAAAAGGAAAATTGTTAATGATGAAAGTACTGCTTCACATAAATATATTGTACAAAATGTCAGAAGAATGGCCAGGCAATTTCAGAAATTGTTGGAAATTCTGTCCTAATACCAAGCCAAAATTCATTTAATGTTTTTTAATGACACTCAGCAACTCAATCTGTGATCTTTAAAATCAAATGTAGTAACACAATGCAATCCCAGATTATGCTAATTCAGATTATGCTAATTTGATATTTAAATGTATTGTACAAAATAGTGACTGTCAAACCATGAAATAAGTCTTTATTTCCTCTGATAAAACTGTTACATTTTGAGAAAAACAGAAAACTTAAGGTTATGGAACTACCTCACTTAGTGAAGTGATGGTGAATCCTTGTGGAAACAGACAGATGTCTGGGGCTCACTGGCCAGTCAGCCTAGTTTATGAGGCAAATTCCAGGCCAGTGAGAGACTCTGTCTCAAAAGTAAAAAGGGGACAGTGCCTGGACAACTAAAAGACACATTAGTTGTACTCTGAGCACACATGCACGTGTATACACACACAGAGCAGAACGCTATGTATGCACAATAAAACACTGATTCAGAACATACATTATCGCTGAATCTGAGCTGAAGTATTCAAGGGGTGTGGTCGTCACTATGACTTGCCAGCAAGCACAATCCAAGGACTCTTGTTCTGTGTTCACAACTAAGAATGATGCATTGTCAGAAACATTTTGGATTTGATTTTGAATTGTCTTATCAACCTCCTGAAGACCTTGATTATTACCCCATATGAAGATGCTGCTCTGTGAAAGTTCATCTTGCAAACAGCACAAAGAACAGAATTACCAAGATAAGAGAGAGCAAGTCCTTCTGCATAGGCCCTCCCATGCAGTGAGCCACAGAAGCTGCTGCCCGGAAGCTAACTAAGAACAGCATCAAAAAAAGAGGGCACTAGTGGTTCTCTGCTAATCTAAATGTCTGAATTTTACCTCCAGTGTGGCTTCTTAATGCAGCACTGTTTGTACAACCCAGAGATTCATCACTTACCCTCAGGATGGGGAATGTGAGGAAAGTATTTGCCTTGCTTAGTGCCATCTTAACACGCTCATCACAACTCCAGGAATGTGTGAAGACAGAAAATGCCAAGTCCAAACCCTCAGACATTTCGACTTTCTGGGCTAGAACACTGAATTTCCCTTATTAACATGGTGAAGCTCTGTGCTGTCAGCCACTCTGGCTATTGTAGCTCAGTAGGGAGGCCCTCTTCTATCAAAGAACCAGTAGAGTCTTCACTGCACCAATTTTTCCAGCTACTAGAAGACCTTAGTGGGATACAGATTCTGGAGACAATAGTTCACCAAAAGATTCTAAAAGATCTGTTCCCTACTTAGGAAGTATAGTTAATGGACATCTGGTGTCAGGAGCCATTCCTGAAGAAAGCAGACTTACAACAAAGAAGAAATCTGAATCAGAGGATGTTTACTCTCCCATTCTCTTCTTAGGGCAAAAGAAGTGATCTAAGCATGATTGTGAGAAAGCTTCTATAATAAAACTTGTTATAGAGTTTAGAGAGTTGGCTCAGGAGTTAAGACTGTCTCACAAGCAGAAGGTCCTGAGTTTAGATCCCAGATCCCATGTAAAAATGCCAGGCAGAAGTGGCAGTGGCCTGCACATCTGGCCCTGGTGGGCAGAGCTTGGGAAATCCCAGAGTGGAGTAAGAAGGAGGTGAAAGCAATCCAGGATGATTCCTGAAGTCACCCTTGGTCCTCCATGGGGACACACAGTTCTCTCTTTCTCTCTCTCTCTCTCTTTCTCTTTCACACAGACACACACACACACACACACACACACACACACAGAGTAAATAAAGAGAATTTGTTATAGAGAGGAGCAGCTCCCTCTACTTAGGTCTACTTAGGATTTCTTTGTACTTTAGAGAACATAACAGACCAGACAAACATAAACACCTATTTTGCTTGAAATAGATTTTATCTTTCTATCGTTTATTTGCAAGAGCATTTTTCAATAACCTCACAGCATTAATATGATTATTTTTGAACCAGTTATGTCTGACATTGAGACATAAGTACAAAAAAGAAAACATTTCATAAATAAAGTGCTATGAGTGACTGGCAGTGAACCCTGTAGTTTGGTTTGATAGTGTGATGTAAGTAATTCATGTCAGGAATCCAAAAATCTCTTTCACTCCAGATTAATATGACTTGCAATAGCAGCTTTGTGGGATTTTATAATATTCTTTTCAGTACCAAAAGGTTATATTCTAAACCTCTCCATCCTGAACAATATGCTGTGTAGAGCATTTCTAGAAAGTGGACTGTTCTGTCCTTCATTTGTGAACTTGACACTAATTACTTGTCAATAGAAAATGTCAGGTCAAAGCACTTCCTTTTATTTTGCACTGTAAGTTGTGTAATCTATCAAATTTATGATTGTTAGCCACCACTGTCATTTTGTAAAGGCTCCACCTTAGATATGTGGCAATATTGTGAAGGCCAAAACTCCATCTCGCATGCCTGAGTCCCCTCCAAGAACAGCACTTGGCTTAGCTCCCCTCTAGCACTCGTCCATAGCTGCAGCTCTGCCCCTAGGCTAACACCCTTTTAAGAAGAGCATTTTGGCTCAGGTTACCTGTCACATGCCTGGGTCCACCACAAGGCCTGCACACTGATTGTGTCCATACCCTACCGAGCTCATTCACTTACTTAACTAACCCAAGCCCTCATTCACTCCCTCCTACCAATCATTAAAAAAAAAAAAAAACCCTCTAAGAATTTAATAGAGAGCACAGAAACCACAGGCCAGGGACCAACAGACCAACACCATACAATTGAGAACCCCAAAAAACTTACCATCGAGCAGAAAAAATCTTTACATCTAACCCTTAGATAAGTACTCATTTTGTTTTCCTTTTAACCTCAATTGATAGTCACCACAGTTTAAGATTTCAATACAGCGTATCCAAAGCTCCATACGCCCACCACTCATGGTCTTAACTATTCACCTGCACACACCTTTAAGGATCTGAAAGCTGCCATATCCCACTTATAACTACCCCTGATTACTAAACCTACCTTATTTTATCATCTTAAAGGCCTAACAAACCTTATATCCTAAATTTTAAACTTCTCATTAATTCTAGACCAAAACTCTGTCTCCCCCTTAACCACAATGGGGCTTACACATTATTTTGGCACTATAATAAAAAAGCACCAAGCAGCCTTAGACTGACCCCTTTTATACCCAGACAAAAAGTCGCAACAACTGTCCAAGTATGATAATTCTATCTGAAACACACGTCTAAGAAATATACTAGAGACCAAACAAAAAATGCCCAACTCATATGGTAAATCCATGAGATACAGCAAAAATCAAGACGAAAAAATGTCCTACAAAAAACGTTCATAATAATGGATTCCGACCAGAATAATTTCTTAGATATCAGCCAAGAAATCAACAGCCAAAATAATGATTTTCAAAGCTTGTTATTAATGTGATCAAAACATTGAAAGAGGAAATCTGAGAGGCGTTAAATAACCACATAAGTAAATATGAACAGGAAAATGACAGGCACCTGGATAAGATGAAATTACAGTTGAAAAAACAAAACAAAGTATGTAGCAGTTGAAAAAAATCTCATGTGGAGATTAAACTTGAAATTAAAAACAAGCAAGTAAAAAAAGTCTCACCAACAGACCTAAAGAAACAGAAAATAGAATATCAGAGCTATAACACAAGATGGCAGAACAAATTTGTTCAATTAAACAGTTTGATAAAGCTGAAAAAATACTTGAGAGCAATATACAAAAACTATGGGACACCTTGCAGAAGCCAAACCTATGCATTCATAGAATCCCAGAAAAAAAAACAAGAAACTCACCAGAATAGATTTTTTACACTATCATAAATGAGAATTTGCACAACTAAGAAAACTACAAGAGACATATCACATACTAATCAGATAGAACCAAATTGACATAGTGAATAAATAGTCAAAACACTACAAATATAAGACAATAAGAATGTTTTAAGAGATCTAAGAGAGAAAAACTAAATCACATTTAAAGGTAAGGCCACTAGAATAATAGCTGATTTCTTAAATAGTAAAAGCCAGAAAAACATGGCGAGATGCACTTCAAGTCATGAATGTGCATAAATGTCAACCCACACTGATATACTCAACAAAACTATCAGTCATGATTGAATGTAAAAGAAAAATTTTCCACCATAAGAACAAACTGAAGGCTTCCACCATGACCACCAAACCAGGTCTACAGAAGATGCTAGGGAAAATATCGAGTTTAAAGAATACGACAAATATACCCAAAGGGATAGAAGGGAAAAATAATGTTAACACAACTACTAATCAAAGAAGTACACATATAAAAACCACAAAACTCAGAAAAAGACAGGAATCATCAAACATTTCTCAAGTATAGCCCTAAGCATCAGAGAACTTAACTCTCTTATCAAAAGACAGAGGCTTCAAACATGGATTAAAAACCACAGGCTATCAATCTGCTGCCTTGAGGAAACACTGTTCACAATGAAAGGTAGGCATATTCCCAGAATGAAAGGCAGGTCAAAGATACTCTAAACTAATGAAACAAGTAAACAAGTAGGAATAGCAATTCTAGTATCTGACAAAATTGACTTCAAACCAAACAAGTCATAAAAGACACAGAAGAATATTGCATACTATTCAAAGGAAGACTTCACAATTCTGAATATATATGCACCTAATATAGGTTTATCCATACTCATTAAACAAATACTATATTCTTTAAAACAACAAACCAACTCAAAACCGATAATATTAAGATACTTTCACATCCCACTCTCACCAATGGATAGGTGAACAGGCCAAAAACTGAAAAGACCTACTGGAGCTGAATCAAACCAAAACCCAAATGGACCTGGCTGACCTTTACAGAACCTTCCATCCCGACACCAAGGGATACAATTATTTTCAGCAGCCCATGGGACTATCTCCAAAATAGACCATATATTGGATCACAAAGCAAGGCTCCACATATACAGGAAAGTTGAAGTTACATCCTGTACTTTATTAGACCAGAATAAAGCTAGACATCAGCAACAAAGTAACTGACAGAAAAAAAAAACAAAAATTCTTAGAAAGTGAATATACCATGATACTGAATGATGAATGGCTTCAGGCAGAAGTCAAAATGAAAATTCAAAAATTCAAAAAAGTAAATGATCATAAAATCATAATCACAGTACAGCAAATCTCTGGGATACAATGAAGGCTGTCCCAAGAGGAAAGTTTACGTCAAAAAGTCTACATCAAAAAAAAAAAGGAAACATCACAATGTAGCTTAAAGTTGTAGAGAAACAAGAACAATCCAATCCCAAAGCAGTAGATGAGCAAAGATTGGTAAAATCAGGGGAGAAATAATCCAGAATTGAGATGAAGAAAATGAAACATAGAATTGACCAAACATAGAGCTGGTTCTTTGAAAAAAAAATCAATAAGATTGACAAACTCTTAGCCAAATTAATCAAAACCAAAAGAGAGAAAAATGTGAAATAATAAAATTCAAGAAGAAAATGAAATTATTATAACTTTTCTCATGGAAATTCATATTTAAAAAACTTATACTCTATAAAATTTGACAATAAAAAAGAAATGAATGAATTTCAAAGTACATGCAACCTAAAATTGAATAAGGATGAATTTAATTATTTAGTCACATAACAAATGACAAAGCAAGAAGTAATTACAACTCTTTCCACCAAAAATAGTCCAGGACCAGATGGATTCTGTGGAGAGTTACCAGACATTTAAGGAACAACTAACACCACTACTTCTTAAATTGTTCCAAAAAATAGCAAAGGAAGGGACACTTCCAAACGCTTCCTACAAAGCTAATATTATACTGATCCAAAAACCAAATAAAGATAAGTTAAAAAAAAAAAAAGAAAACTATAGACCAGCCTAACTGATGAACACAGATACAAAGATCAACAAAATTTTAGCAACTAGATTCGAAAACATATCCAGACATACAAGGTTGGTTCAATATACACAAATCAGTATGTAAGAAAGCTACTGATTTTTTGAACATTAATTTTATAACCTGCTACTCTAGCTTTCTTACATACCAAGGATGAAAAACGTGAGAAAGTCCTAAGAGAAACAATTCCATTTACCATAGCCCCTTAAAAGTGAAATACTTTGGTATAAGTCTAACCAAAAATGTGAGAGATCTGTACAATGAACATATTAAAATCCCAAAGAAAAAAATTTCAGAAGATAACATAAGGTAGAAAGCCCTCCCATGTTCCTGGTTTAGTAGAATTGACATCAGAAAAATGACCATCCTACCAAAAGCAATATAGAGATTTAATTCAACGCCAATCAAAATTCCAAGGCAATTCTTAAAAGAAATTGACAAAACAATCCCAAAATTCACATGCAAACACAAAAGTCACAGGATAGCAAAACCAAATTCAAGTAATAAAAATTTTACTGGAGGTATTGCCACATCAGAACCTAAGTTATACTACAAATCCATAGTAATAAAGACAGCATGATATTGGCTTTAAACTAGACATGTAGATCAATGGATAAGGATTGTAGATCTAGACATGAGTTCAGTTCATATATCTATAATCAACTAATTTTTGACATAGGTGCCCAGAAATACCACTGGAAAAAGGACAGCATCTTCAACAAATGACTCTGGAAAAACTGGATATCTAAATGCAGAAGATTGAAACTGGACCCTTATTTGTCATTCTGCACAAAAATCAGATCCAAAAGGATCAAGAACCTTAATATTAGACCAGAGACTATAGAAACACTAGAAGGAAGGGGGTGGGGATTCCTTGAACTGATTGACATTGGCCAATATTTTCTAAACAGGATCTCAGTTGCACAGGAAATAGAACCAACACTCAACAGGTAGGATCTCATGAAATTAGAGAGCTTCTATGCAGCAAAAAATATTGTTAACCAGGTAAAAAGCCCATAGAGTAGGAGAAAATCTTCACTAACTACACATCTGCTAGAGACCTAATATCCAGAGTACACAAAGAACTCATACATTTAAACACCAAGAAGGCAGACAGTCCAATTAGAAAACAGGCCTTGGAACTTTTCCCAGAACGAAATTAAAATGTCCAACAGATACCTTAAAAATGCTTCATGCACATTTATTAAACAAACACTACAACATCTAAATCAATGAATCAACCTAAATACAATAATACTAGGGCATTTCAACATCCTGCTGTCCCCAATGGCTAAGTGAATAAGCTAAAAATTGAACAGAGACACATTGCAGTTGAAGCAAACCATAACCCAAATGGAGCTGATTGACCTCCACTGAACCTTCCCTCCTAACACCAAGGAATACATGTTCTTTTTAATAGCTTATAGAACTTTCTTCAAAGCCAACAACATGTTGAGCCACAAAACAAACCTCCACATATGTAGGAAAGTTGAAGTTATATCCTATACTTTATCCAACCATCATGGAATAAAACTAAACATCCCCAGCAAGGCAATGAAAAAAATACACAAATTCTTGGAAATTGAACACCTTGATATTAGATTAGAGAGCATAAAAACCTAAGAAGAAAGAGTAGGACATTTATTCAACTAATTGACCTAGGCCAACATTTTCTAAACAGTACCCCAATTGCATAGGAAATAAGGTCAATACTCAACAAGTGGGATTCCCTGAAATTAAAAGACAACTCAGAATGGGAGAAAAAAATCTTCACTAAGTGCATATCTGATAGAGGACTAATATCCAGAGTATATATATAAAGAACTCAAAAAATTAAACATCAAAGAGGTAAACAGCCCAATTAGAAAATAGCTTTAGAACTCAAGAGAAACTTATCCAGGATGAAATTAAAATGTATAACAAATTCCTTAAAAAATGTTCCACCTCCCTAGCCATTAGGGAAATGCAAATCAAAATGCAAATCAGAATGGCTACTATCCAAAACACATATTAAACGATTGCTGAAGAAGATTCAGAGAGAAAGAACCTTCATACATTTTTGGTTGTAATGCAAACTTGAGCAACTGTTCTATAGATCAGTATGGTGGCTCCTAAAAATGTTAAAAATTGAAATGCCACATGGCCCAGCTCTACCACTCCTGGGAATATTCCAAAAGAATGCTTCATCTTACTATAGGTACACATGCACATCCATGTTCATTTCAGCACTATTCACAACAGCAAATTCATGGAATCAGCCTAAATGTCCAACAGTAGATGGATGAATGCATAACGAAAATGTGGTATATGTACACAGTGGAATACTACGCAGATATCAAGAAAAATGAATGAATGGAATTTGTTGGTAAATGGAAGAAGTTATACTGAGCAAAGTTTCCCAGACAAATAAAGACAGACATCACGGGTTCTTCCTTATAAATGGAACCCAGAACTAAGCCCTTGTAATGACATACTGAAGGGGAAATTTCCATAATATCCATTATACCCACAAAGGAACATAACTTGGGAGGGAGGGAAAAGAAGACCCCAAGAGATTAGAGAGAAAGGAGGCGCAATTAAATAAATAAATAAATAAACAAATAAATAAATAAATAAGATCTCTTTAAGAAAAGCTCATAAAGGAAAGGAAGTAAGATGAGAGATTTTAATGAAGGGTAAAGAGGGGGAAAATGGAGGCAAGTGACTCAGGGAAAACAGAGAGATCAAGGGCCTATTCCAGTATGAAAGCTATAAGCCACTACACCTCTTGTAAGAAATACCCATGGGAACAACAGAGGTAGATGAGACCCATGGACCTTTGAACGGGTTCTAATCCCATTAATGATAGGAAAAGCATGCCTGATACTGTAAACCTAGCCAAATAATGGTAGAAGGGGCCAAAATGGACAGGAACAGATATCCTAGTGTTAATTATAAAAGATTGATAATGTAATACCATCTAAATATTCCTTATTTTTTTAACCCTTAGATAAGAACAGCCCTCAGAGATCAATCAAGTTTCATTCTTGTACAATGGAAGACAAGTGAGGCAGAAAACCACACCAGGCCAGAGTCCATAATATCAGTGAACCTAGAATACTCAGTTCTAATCAGCCTATCAAAATCTTATTCCACAGCAAGGCTCAGGGAACCATGCAGAAGAGGGTAAGATTGTAAGAGCCTAAAAGTGCAATGGAACTCTCCTGACTAACAGACTTGAGCCAAGACAGGAACTAATGCTCCCAGAAAGCCACTGCAGTGAGAACTTCTAACACTGGACCTACACAATGGCGGATATTCCCCCA
Source organism: Typhlomys cinereus (assembly GCA_023101885.1). Lineage (NCBI taxonomy): Eukaryota > Metazoa > Chordata > Mammalia > Rodentia > Platacanthomyidae > Typhlomys > Typhlomys cinereus. The sequence continues at coordinate 2,144,962 of JALPQD010000326.1, read as the reverse complement.
AGGTCTATCTAACATCTTAGGAAAAAACAGGTGCTCCTAGAGAGAGTCTCAGGGAAAAGTTTTGGACAAGGGAAGAGGAACCTCCCCACATAGGACTTACCCACTGAAGAGCCCATAAAGTTCAAAAGAAATCTAATTCCCTTACCAACACAGGCACCCCAAAGGGAGTTGTGTGATATACATAAGCAGGGACAGGAGGGAGTGTGGGCAGAGCTGGACCGATGAAGGGAGGGAGAGTGGGAGAAGGATGTGTGGACATGTGGTCAGGGAGGATGGGGAGGAGGGAAGTGGGTGAGGAGGGAATCTGGGCAAAGACATACATCCAGTTTGCTTGTAAATAAATAAATGAACAATAATCAAAAAACTATATCTTCAGTTTTACTGTCCTCCTTAGCTAGGATTCCCAGGGTAATCCTTAGCAACACAGGAAAAATCTGAAAGATTGTGATTCTGCACCAGGGTTTGCACCATCTCCTGCTCTCCAAGCTTTGTGGTCTCTCCAGCCTATCCCTCTTCCTCTTCCTGCCAGTCTATTATGGTGGCTGGCTCCCTATCCCTTCTGATCTTAAAGCTATCCTTTCTGTTTTAAAGCTCTCCTACCTTTTGCTAAACTGTGGCTTCCTTGGCCACCAAGCCCTCAATTCTAAATAAACTCATATTTCTTTTTCTTTTTGGGGGGGGGAGAGGGGTTGCTGTCTGACTTTTTTTTTTCATTGAGGAACATTAACAGGCAAGGTCTTCAAAAGCAGTTTTGGCAACCACACAGGAGATGTCTTCATATGTCTGCAGCAGCAGCTTCTGTGAGCAGTAAGGGAATCGTCCGGCAGCACTTGTCTGAACATAGCTCACGAGGACCTGCCATGACGTGGGTCAGGAAAGCACCTTTCTGATGAATACCTTCAGCCAAATAAACTCCTCTTTCTTAAACCTCACCATCATGTCAATTGCTTTTTGTTTATGAACCTCCATGTGACACCCACACATGAGCAGAGTTGCTCCCCATTTTTTTCCCCCAGCTGGCCTAACCAAAACGTATGCCCACTGCTATTTACATTCTTCTACAATGGAAAAGAGCTGCGTGGCACTCACTGGAACAAATAATAAATTTACTGTACTAGCTTATTCTTTTTTAAAAAATTAAATTATTACTTGCATGAGGCGATTCTCCTTGTATCAGGAGTGTTCTAGGGATCTCACTGAGGTTGGTAGGCTCAGCAGCAGTACCTTTACCTGCTGGCCATCTCACGAGTCCTGTACTACTTTCCTCTTAGGAGTCGTGTTCTTTCTCCTACATTGGGATTTCTGGTTTCATATACTATCTATTGCATCATGTTCTCTGGGATGGAGTCTACCAAACTGAATAAGGAACTGTGTCTTGGATAGTTCTGGACACAGAGAGTTTGACAATCAATGGAGCTGACTTAGCTACTCTATCTTTTTTTAAAAAAAAAAAAAAAATCACATTGTCATGTAAAGCTGAGCGTCCTCTCCTGAGTTGTCCCTCTCCCTGCCCCCTGGGCTGTCAGCAATGTCCTAAACCACATGCTTCTCTAACAGATCCCTGCTCAGCCTGACATGCTTACAAAACCGTCATTTCCAAATGCCTATTTTATAAAGGAACTGCCTCCCTCAAGGAGAAATTCGGTAAATTAACTGGAAATTCAATCCCCAAGTTATCCTGCCTTGTTCTTTTATGTAGATTCTGAAAGAGGAAAGGAGGGTAAGTTCTAATAAAGCAAAACAAAACGTTAAAAAAAAAAAAAGAAAAAGGTACCCAGAGGCTCTGGCGCCTTGGTGTTAGTGTCAGAGGAAATCTGTTAAGAAGCTCTCCCTTGATTCTGCCAGGTCCAAACATTACATCATTGTCTCCAGAAGCGGCTGCCTCCTCAGCGCCAGATGATAATTTGGGCATGGACAGGAATCAGCACTAGGAATGGGTGTGTTGGGTGCATGCGCCCTAAGTACCCTGAGTATAAATAGAACTGGAAGAATAACCTTTTTGTGAACTACTGTGTGGTAATCCTCAGGAAGCCAGGAAGTTAGTGTGGCTTCAATGGCTCTTTCATGAGATTACATGTTTCTCCCTCCCCTACCCCCCAACAGCCCCTTCACACACCAGGAAGGCTTGCTTAAGTTACAGTTTTTTAATGCAAATCATCATAATGGCTTGATAATTATTTCAATTGGCATTTGCCAAGCCATTCAGTACAAGAACAGTCAGGGCAAAACCTTCTCTAATCTTCCATCTTTCATATCCTCTGGTTTGAGGTGGAATAACACAAGAAAAGTCCCAAAGCCAGAGGGTGTTTGAAGTTTATTCTTAATAGAACCAACTCTCCCTCCCTGTTACTCTATAAAGTGAACTCAGCCCAAGTTAAACAAAACAGCAAGAGCATAATATTTGCGGTGGCATGAAAGGAGAGGAGCCAGTGACAAGCAGGGCCTTCCTCCACAGCTTAGCTTTCAGATTGCTTGGGCAGCCTTTTAACAAGACACTGTTATTATTAAGAAAAAGATAATAAATATTTACTGAATGCTGTGAGGTAACTGTGGTAAAGAGGTTTTGTCTAAGAGAATCTTACTAAAAATAATCTTTGGAGAGTGTTCCCCATTTTCCATATGGGTTTTTTTTAAACCTTTTCCTGGGTTCTTAAGTAGTGCATGACTTGTATGAAACCCAGGTCTCTTCCTGCCTCTTTATCTTATCTCCTGTCATTTTGGAGTGGAAAGAAACCCAGAGCTGAGAAAGCCAACTCTTGGCTCTTTCTGGAGGGGAAGCAAAACTGGAGAGGATTGACAAACAACTCAGTGTTTAGCTTGCCTTTAAGAACTTGGATATTTGATTGTCTACCAAATCAGACAAAGAACAGAAATATATAGCGACACTCTGTAATGTGCTTCTGCAAGAGAAGGGCAGGGTGGGGGTTATGCGCATATCACCCTATGAGGTCCACTCCCTAGATCCATGGAACCTTCACTCCTTCGACCCCTCTTGACTTCTCTTTAGAAAGCTAATCATCAACCTAGGAAATGAATCTGGCCAGCGCAATGGGAAGATTAGCCAGCTAATTGGAAAACAGTATGTCGGAAGGTTCTCTTCCCTATCTAAATGTAATAATATATTCAATTTTAGAGGATTTTTGTTTGCTTGCTTTATTTATGGTACCAGGCAACAAACTCAGGGCTTTGTGCATGCTAGGCAAGTGCTGTAAACCTGAGCTACATCTTGTCTGTCCTTCATAGTAATTCCTCTGCCGACCCTCTATACTTACATGTTTAAAGACATCATTCTAGAGTACATCCATAGCTTTGTCTGCTGACAGGTTTCTATGACACTGAAACATTTTGACTTCTTACCAGACTCTGCTGTGACTACTGATGTACCCAATGAATTTATTTGACATACAAAGTGAAAAAAAAAATTTCCCTAGGCCATGGAAAATCTAACACAGAAGAATTAATGAGGAGAAATGTGAACTGGCTATTTAAGTAGTGGTTCTCTGCTTCCTGAATTGTATTGTGTAATTCAAGCCTGGCCTGAATGTTGGAGTGACAGGAACACTCAGATACAATGAACAGACCAGAAGCCAGATGAGTTTCGGAAAACAAATGACAGCCAAATGGCTATTGTCACTTTGATGCTTAATTGCATAGCAATTATTCAGGAACAGAAGACAATGTTTGGTAATACACAGTAAAAGCTACTCCTTTTCTGGCATAAAGTCATGCATGCCATTTATTCACTAATTTCAAACAAATCTTCATACTCAGAAGACTTCAGTGGTATATTGAACCAAATCATAAATATGAGCAAAGCAAATACAAAAACAACAGATTAACAGTAGTAATAATCGAGGTAGCTGTGCCTTATTCCTAAGTGGCTAGAGTTCTAAGCCATACTATAATGTTTGTTCAGGTCTTCACACAACTTTAAAGAACTCTGTGGTAGATCTCTTAGTGGAATTTATAGAAATATAAGTGTGTATCCACAATATAATGTTGTAATTTATGACGTATCACACATCAAATGGACTGAATGACTGACCCTTGTTTAAATAAAATGGTGAAGTCTAGCAAGGCCTGGAACTGAATTTGTCAAGTAAGGCTTCTACTATGGATGGGTGGAGGCTACAGTAAATGAGAGATTGTATGTCCCATCCTAAAGCTACAGAATAATTCCCAGACTGATGTACCTGGGCTGCAGTTTAGCCAACTCTGCTGACAGACTTAAAAAGGTAGAAATAATAGCTTAATACCAAGCTGCCCAATAATTACAGTTATTGAATAATTTGTATTTATTTCAAATTTCTATTGAAATTAGATAATATGCTGAAAGGTTCACATTAGACTTGCTGTGTGAGCTCTGCGCTGCTGCATCACAAAAGGCTGGCAACTGAAATGAGAAATGGGATCGTTATCAGGCATGCAATCAACTCTCACAACTCTAGCTCCCTAAATATATTAGATGCTTTCTTTCTCCAAGGCTGTAAGCACCAGCTTTGCATTAGAGTGGACAAACACAAAAGCAGGAAGAGGAGACAGAGGCTGTGAAACAGAACAAAGGAACAGAGAGAAGGCAACACAGCTTGTTTATTACCAGAACATCCAGCAGTGTTCCAAGAAGATGCAGTGTTTGAAGACTTCGACATGACCAGTGAAATCTAGATTGCTTTAATGTGGTTTAGATAAAAAAATAAAATTTTGCAGGATTCTTTGGATGGCCCCAGAACTGCAAAGAATGTGTAGACGAGAACAGGCTTGGCATGTATGGAAATGGTGAGTTTTTGAGAACAAAGGTATAATTACAACAAATTAGTCACACATTATTTGGTTCAAATAAATGTTGTTTCAAGGTGATTAAATTAAATCCTTGGTCAATTAATTGTTTTATCCTTTTTAGTTTGTCACCTGATATTGTGGAAATGAATTAAAATTTTACGTATTTTTTGTAGTCCTCAGAGTTTTGGCAGATAGTATCTCTCCTTTTCAGTTTTTTTTTGTGGTGTGTGTGCGTGTGTGTGTGTGTGTGTGTGTGTGTGTGTGTGTGTGTACCTGTAGAAGCCCAGAGTGACATTGGGAATCTTTCTGAACTGTTCTAGTTCCTTACTGCTTTGCTTTGGGATTGTCCAGACTCTGTTTTCCCGGTTGGGAAGCTCAGGCCACTGTCATTTCCTCCAGGCACTTTTATGTGTAGTCAAAGGCTTTAACCATTGAGCCATCTCTCCAGCCCCACTCTTTTAAAAGCAAAGCAAAGCAAAACAAAACAAAACAACCCCCCAAAAACCAAAAAACAAGGTCTGTTGGTCTTGGTGTTGAGGAAATGCAAAACTATAGTAAAGATAGAACACAGAAAGAGTGGATATAAATCAAATTGTTTCTTAGCTTCATTTTAACTTTGTCTACTTATTTCGCTGAGAACTCACCTTTCAAGCAAACAAGCACTTCCACAGTTAGTAGATGTGGGCTATTTCTATGTAGCGAAAGGGAAACGTCTGCATGCATTCACGTTTCTGAGGACCTCATCTCCTGCTGACTGGCATGTTCATGACAGCCTTTCAACTGTCCTTCGGCATCATGGAATCAGAATCAAGTTTCCTTAATCTCATGTCTCTTCTTTGCTATTGTCTCTTTCTGATATTTTGTTCAACTCATTTATTTTCACCTGAATCATACACTTGCAGACATTCAGAAGGCTCCTCCCCCTCATACGCAGCTGTGAAATCTGAGTAAGTACAAAGCCCTCTGCTAGGAACTGGAGAATTTTGGTTAGTCTACAAGCCTGTAAGTATGTCCCTGTTTTTATTTTCTCTGGCAAGACAAAGCTCATAGAGCTGTACCAAAAGAACAACAACAATCAGAAGAAAACAATCTCTTATTTAGCACAATATATTCTGTACAAACATTTGTTATATAGACAGCTAATGTTTAACTAATGTTTATATGTTCATATATACACAGTGATTCATTGTTTAAATACTTTTATGCAGCAGTAAAAGTAGAAAATGCTGAAACTGTACAAATGATTCTTTAATGATAAATAAATGTAGAATTCTTCCTGTATATATATCGGTATTAGGTGTTCATATGGATTCACTTTTTATAATTGGTTAAACTGATAATAAGATGTTCATACAATAAAAAAATCCCTTTGGGTAAGTGTAATTGGTATGAGAACTGCATCTGGATGATGATTTCAAATTCCCATGAAGGTAAAGCAGTATCCTTTGCCATTTGCTAAAACATGATGGTTCTGTCTTTTCTAGAGTAGTTAGGAAAATAGAGTACATTAGGAATATTGCTTGCTTTGGTTGTTTGGTTGTTTAGTTTCTTTGAAGCAGTTCTCATGTAAGCCAGGGTAGGCTCAAACTCACTAGGTATTTTAGCCAAAGCTGGCCTTGAACATCTAACCCTCCAAAACCATCTCCCAGGCACTTGCGGTTATATATATATATACACACACACACATATATATATAAATAGACAGAATTGAACTTCTCAAATGTGAGGCAATTCTGACAATGTAGCTATCTGATCAGTAATTGCTTTAAAGTAGTGTGTGTGTGTGTGTGTGTGTGTGTGTGTGTGTGTGTGTGTGTGTCTAGATGCACATTTTTGCAATTTTGTGTGTAAGAAGGGAAGGCAGAGATTAGCTTTAGATGTCTTCTATCACTTTCCACTTTACCTTTTGAGATAGGATCATTCACTGAACCTAGAGCTCACTGACAGAGAATTAGCTGGCCAGCTATCTTCAGGAATCCTCCAACACAAGGATTACAAGGTACAATATTGAGCCCACTTTTTACATGGATGCTGGGTACCCAAACTCAGGACCTCATGCAAATATGGCAATTGCTTTACTATACTGAATCATCTCCCCAGCCCCAGAGCATGTTGACAACCTCATGGAAGAGATGTAAAAAGATGAAACCCCACCTTTGGCCTGGGAATAAGAGTTCTTCTGGTCATAGATTATTGACAAGAACCAGTCATGTGATACACTGAAAGAGCAAACAGACTCCAAATATATAGCCTCCCTCCCTCTTTATGAAAGTTATGCTTTGCTCACAAGTTCTAAAGAATTCTTTAAACCCTTTCTGACACAGGGGATTATAGATTGGCATTACAGTGTTTTTTCTCTGTCCATTCTTGGAACAATAGGAAGAAGCTAATAAACCTTCTGAATGTGGATTCAAGGGGAGGAATGCTTTCTTTATTCTTGGAATTCTGGGAATGAGTTGATGACTCTCTTCCCAACCTTTGTGTGCCTCATAGCAGGAGAAGTCTAGAAGGAGTTTTTTTTTTAACCTTTAGCAAATCTAGCTATTCCTGAACTGTTGAGATTAGAGAATTTTCATACACTTTGTTTTGTTTCAGCAATAAACCTTGATAACTTATGTATACTCAAGTATCATTAATAAAAGGGCTTTTAGGATGCTGTTTCAGTAATCCAGAGTTGAGACAGTCTGCAGGCTATTGGCATTGAGTCCCCATGGTCTCAATCAATTTCATGGCACTGGCCAGTATGTGGCGGAATACAACAAAAATTTGAGATTATTTATTTAAGGAGCAACTAAATAGTAAATGTACTTACCATTTTTAATGTCATTTTGAAGTTTTCTCACTTACTATATTGAGTAACATTAAAAGGCATGTGTTCTGTGATAACCACAGCTTTTATACTAAAAACCAAAGTCATGACACCTCAGAGAATTTGACTGTGGGTGAGAGAAATTATTTTGAGGTAAACAATGTGCCTTCTTGGATGCACAATTTTCCAGCAATTACTACTTAGGCTCTCCAGGTTATTTAGTGATTTCTCAGAAGGACACGTCTTCAGACATTGAAGTTTCTGTTCTTACCACAGAAAAGTGTGTAGGGTATTGGAACTCATGAGCAGTAAGGTCTTTGAGAAATCTTCCCTACTCTCTTAAATCAAGATAAAACGTATCCAAATGAAAAACCAGATAGAAAACACGGTTTCAATCAAGATTTTTAGAAAAGAGATTACACACTTCCCCACAGTAATTCACCCTGAAATTGAACAAGTTGAAGATCAGTCAGTTTCTCAGGGCAGTCTACAGAAATTTCTTTTGGTTTTGATCTCAGGGTAAGTGAACCACAGTTGCTCTCTATCCCTGCTTATGATATTTTTCATCTTTATTTTATTTAATTAATTCTTAACTATCATATTACTTGGTTTCCCTCAGTTTTTCCTTTTCTGGGATGACTATTGCAGATTCTTTGAATAATTCCCTTTAGATTTAAATCCATAAACATAGATCATCTCTATTTTGATTTCATCTAACCTGTCCAACTCTTATGTGTTGCTCAATCAGGGGAAGGTCTAGATTTACTATTAGACAATGCTGCAAGAGTGAATAAGGTGTTGTTTTTGCCATCAGTTCATTAAAAGCATCCTACTGTAATGTTCTTCACAGATACAACAAAATGCATGATTCAAAGTTCTTGTGAAATTAGTTCTACACAGCTAGACTTCAGCTAGTTTTCCACTACTACATTAAATTCATTGCTCTTTAATTTTTGCTTGCCATGCTTGTTTTCCAGTCAGTTTGGACCTATCACTGTATGCCGTTGAGAATGTGAGTGAAATATTTCTGGCTGAGTATAGAAAAAGATTCTCTCACGGGAAAGTGAATCCTTGCAGGAGTGTCAGTTGAATTTTGGATGGTGATGAAATTCAGATCATTTGGATAAGTTCTGGATGAACAGATAATATTTTAGAGGATCACATGAACTAACTCTGAACCCTCAAGCATGCATGGTTCATCTATCACTGGGTATCTGAGAGGCTAATGCATCTATCCATCCTAATTTCATAGAATATCCTGTTGCATAAGACTCAAACAGTTGTAGTTTTGACTGTGGACTTCAAAGTCCTTTGCACTCATGTAGTATGGTAAGAGCAAGACTCTATGGAGAGTTGTTCAGCAAATTGTATCCTATTTCAAAGCTATCTTTTCAACTGTTGTATTGCCCATCTCACAGTTTACTCTTTTCCTAGACTTCAACTGAGAACTGAGCTTATTTTGTGGGAAATATCTAAGCCATTAATTGACTTTGAAGCCAGCGCAAAAGGAAAAGAATGGAAACATGGCATAGCCTTGTTCTCAGAGCATTTGCAACATCTTACTCACTTTTGTCAATGTGACTCAATATCTAGATAAAGTTTCAAAGATTTTTACCTAAACAACATTTATCGATTTAACTCATAAAAGTGTCAGAGATACTCAGATTGACATCCGAGAAAGCATAAAGAAGGTCCTGGACTTATGTGTCTAGTCCAATTCACCTACCTTTAAGCAAGGTCACATACATTTATCCTCTGTTACATTATTAATAATTATGTTGCAAGGATATCTATTTATTCATATCATGTCTTAATATAAAGCACTTATTATATCATTTACTTTATTACAGTGAATTCCTTTGCATTGTTTATTGGAACTTACAGAATGTTTCTCAAAAAGTGAATTAAATTATATATGTATATACAAATACAAGTATGCTTACATATATGATCTGCTTTCCTCAAAGGTATACCCACTGTTGTACAACTCGTGCTCCAGCAAGTGCTAAGGCACATGATAGCAAAGGCAACTGAAATAAAATTCAGTGGACTGCTCATGCAAAAAAAAAATTAATAGGAGGGAAACTGACAGGCAAGAGGTTTGTAATGGGAGTGAGGAGGGAAGATGAGAATCAGGATTAAGGCATGGAACTATCATAAATTCACTGCAACCATGTATGGAGCAATAAAACAATACTTAAAAAAAATTTAACTATAATTATCTAAATTTAAAACTCTATCTTTGTGACGTGTTATGTATATGTGTTCATGCAGGTGAGTGTGGATATACACATGCCAGGGCACAAATGTGGAAGTCAAAGGATAATTTTTAGGTATTGTTTTTCACCTTTCCATATTTGATACCTAGATCTCTTTGTACAAACCAGCCTGGCTACCTTGTGAGATTCTGGAAATTCTGTAGTCAGTATCTGCAGGTATTTTTTCTTTCTCTGGGTTTAATTGCATAGCCCAGGTTCATCTTGAGCTCACTTTGCAGCTCAGCATTGTCTTCCATCTATGAACTACTTACCATGCATTTACATCAATACATAATTGAAAGATCAACTCCAGCTTATTGCTGAACAATTAATATATAATGAAACTAAAAGACATTTGCAACTAGCATAATGTAATAGGAAAATACCTGTTTTCTCTAGTTAATTCATTTGCCACTGTATCATGGCATATTACTTAACATTTAAATTATAAGAAATGTTTTACTTTGCTTAAAGTTTAGTAAAAGTAGAAAAATATTCTCATGCTCAAGTCATTTTCTCTAGAATTTCAGCTCAACAATAAGAGTCATTTAACACATGAGCCCATAAGGCACAAATTTGTTCTCTGTTGATTTTTTTAAATGATGAACTAAAGATGCACAATAAATTTTCAGGGTCAGACAACTAGGCAGAGAATTGGACCCTAGTCAGCCAGTTTATTCAAAACGTCTTCATTGCATTGACATGGCCCATTTTTTTCACTTTACTCTCTGGTTCTTTCTTAATTAATCCCCCCCCACACATATACACACATTGTTTATATCTGATGATCTTTTCTTCATGCCTTTGGAGTATGTAGAGTTAGTTTCCTTCAGAGTTTTCTTTTTTGCCCACCTAATAATTCTATTGACAAACTCATTCTAATACAATACAAACACTGTTAGCACATAGAAATTTTATCAAAATGATTTAATGCAGTTATTCTCAAATTTTATTATGTATCAGAATTGTCTGACTGGTTCCTTAAAGTATAGAGTATTCAGTCTTCTTGGTTTTGTTTACTTGCTATTTTTTTTAATGGTATAAGAAAATATCACAAACTTAGTGGTTAAGATGCTTGAGCCTGAACTGGCCCATGTAGGTATATGCTCAGCTTCTAGCTTATGGTTGTGAGTTGAAAGGTTATTGAGTTTTAGGTTGCGAAGTATGTCTGGTGGAAGCGCATCCTGCTTTTTCTCTTCTTGATCTGTTGATATATCAGTGGCCTTAATCACATGTCTATGTGGCTATGAAGCCTTATATATCTTTCTTGCTATGTTTTTTCTTTGACATGCAATAAATCAATTCCTGTAAGTTGTTTCTGTCAGATGTTTTGTCATGACGATGGAAAAAGTGACCAATGCAATAAAAGACAATGAGAGTGGTAAAATCAGCATTATACCAGACTCAACCATTTCACTCTTAGACCTTTGAAACTGGTTTGTGGGAAGAACTTGAAAGTGTTTGGAGATTTAAATTAATCCCTTGAATGTTCTAATCTCTGTTTAATGAATGATTTTGGTAGGAATGCGGAGGGTCAGAATGCTAATGAAAATTAAGACTTGGGAAGTTCAAAAGTAAATAATGAGAATTGGGCTAAAGTTCCTTATTATATTCCAGAGACTGACAGCATTTAGTCTGTGTCCTAAAACAATAAGTAAGGCCAAATTAAAAGATGTATTAATAAACTTTGAAAAGGCAATATTTTATTACTGTGATTTATCTTTATTCTTTGTCGCTTTCATGCTAGAAAAAAGTGGATTTGTGATGTTTTTGGCTCCTTATTACTCAATCGCACCCACTCTCTTTTCTCATTTCCAAACATCCTGCCTTCTGCTTCATGTTGTTTTGTGTGTGTGGTCCACTAGGTTTCACCTGGAATATCTTATTGGCAACTATCTGGTACATGTGGGGGGTTGTATGTCTTATCAGTGGATAAGTCACCGAAGTCCCCTTCTCCTGCCTGACATTAACCTTCAAAAATCTCTCAGGGAGGTGTAATGTCTCTTGAGATCGTCCCCCTTTCGTATTGAAATGTTGACAACCCATTTATTGGTTAGTTTTGCAGAAGTGTACATTGCTGCAGTAAATTTATAGGTTGAACAACCTTTTCAAGACCAAATGCTACTCTCTGGCAGCAGCTCTGTGGTCTCCATTCTTATTGCCCCCTTTCTATGTAGTTTACTGAGCCTTGGGATAGTGATGATTCAGATGTCCTACTTAGGGAACAGCTGTGCACAGTACTCATATACTCTACTTGTGATTCATTGTAATATATCCATTGCAAATAAATAAATAAATAAATAAATAAAGCTTTTTTTTGGTCAAGGAATGAGAACTGCTCTAATCTTTGGTATGATGAAAGATATTCAAATAGCCATATGTTATTGATTTCTTATAATTGTCAGTAGTTTATTTAAACTCAGGGCCTATGGTCTCCCTTTCCATGGGTTCTTGGTCTAGTTTAGAGTACTAGTCTATCAAAGTGTGGGACTTCAAACATATAAGGAAGAAGTATACCATCCATGCCAGTGTTACATCAACCATCAACTCTCCACATACAGGTGTATAGAAAAAATCCAGAGGAAGTAATGAAAAGTGAGAGTTCAGAAAGATGTGAAAAACATGCATTTTGGCAAGGAAAGAACATGAATTCGGTTAAAATTTTAGACAGAGCAAGAGTTATAAAAGTGTTCTAAATTGCCCCTCCCCTGTTTCAGGAATTTAAAATTAAGTAAAACAGACAAAAACAAGCCCAGAGCACTTGTAGAGTTGTCACTCTGCCATCATGGAAATCAGTTTTCATTAAACTTGAAGCAGTGGCTACATTGGCAGTTTTTTGGTTCAGACATCTGTTCACAGAGAAACACAATAGAAATACAATTTCCTGACTTGAGTGTCCCCTTTTAAATGTGAATTTTTATTTCTTTTTAATTATTTTAAAATATTTAAACTTTTTTTTGATCTTAAAGAGAGTACAGGGCTTTCTTGCCCCTCATGGGACTCTATATCTGGAGTCCATGAGTTCCTTTTCTATCTTTCTCTCACCTTCATGGATTCCATATTTGAAAATTAGAAATAAAATAAAAGGTATGTATAAAAATATCTTGTAGATTGGGGTTGGAGTGGGATGAAGGTGTGTGAATCTAATGATAATGAAATAATCAGTGACTGAAATCATTTTCCCATCATCCTTTGTTTTGAACAGTACTTCTTTATATCTTTTAAGACAACTATCTTCTTCCTTTGAGACCCCAGTCTTTCATTTGAAAGATTTTACTGTATTAAAAGGTCCACAGGTCAATAAATTTAGAGGAAAATGAGTATTTGGTCTAAAAATAAAGCAAAACTAATCAAGATTTAGGGTTTTTATTTTTTCTCTTTTAATTGTGCAAAAAAATGAAAAAAACATAAAAGCAGAATTTAATGTAAAGACATTTTTTGCTATAATCATTAGTTTTAGAGGTATTGCTAGTTAGTGTGTGTATAGAGTCCACTTCCCACATCTTTTCTCGAGTCATCTATTTTTAATAATGAATTCCTTTTTAATCAACTGTATGTTATTTAAAATAAATTCCTACAACATAATGGAAAAAAGAATTATCAGAGTTGTTTAATTTTTGTAAATATTAAGCTGTTCAAGAAAAGTCATGAACTTTGCACTGAGACAATAGTAAATGTCCTTTGATAACTAAATTTTATGCATTGAAGGCTTCATGATATGAAAATATGAAATATCATTTGAACAACTTTCATTTTCAAGAGAAAGATTAAATGTGCTCTGCTGAAAGAGAGAGAAAAACAGAGACAGATGAAAGAGAGAAAGAAAGAAAGAATAAAGGAAGCAAAGAAATAAAGAAAGAATAAAGGAAACAAAGAATAAAGAAAGAATAAAGGAAACAAAGAAAAACAGAGTATCAGGGGAACTTAATAGAATGTTTTCTTAAGTTCAGCTGTTCAGGCACTTGGAGGTGTTGCAGTCATGGTCCCAGAGGGCCTGTCTAATTCTCATGTAGGCAGAAAAATTTGGTGTTGTCATTGGTCCCGATCTTAAATACATGCAGAGCACAAGTGTTATGAGTTCATGAAGCATATACCATGGTTCCAAGAGAAGAGCTTGTGAGATAAGACACTGTAGAAATGTCAGATTCTGCAGGAAGCCCCTGAGAAAAACTGAGGGCAGAGTATAAAATTGTAATGACATTCCCTAACGTTGGAAATGTCAGGAATATGGAATATCTGCCAGAGAAAGCTATGTGCACACAGTAAATTTTGATTAAGACAGACACCAAAAAATTAGTGCTACCCAAATCTATAGGAGTTGCATCATGCAGTGCACGCATCAGGGTCTGGACGTGGAGCTGCAGGATTCGTGTCCACCCTGCAGAGTTTTGCTGTTGCTTTAGTCCATTCTTTCCTAACTAGCTTTCTATTCTTATCTTGTGAAATGAGAATGCTTATTCTAAACTATTATATTCAAAGTATATTACATGATGTTTTTATTTATAGGGACTTACAGCTAAGAGACGCCTCATGAACTTTGGACTTCTGAACATTTATAAGCCTTTGAGACTAGTCAAATTATGTAGATTTTGGAGTTACAGTAAATACACTTTGGTCAGAAGTGTCCTTCATGGGCTAATGTTTTCAATGCTTCTTAACCAGTGTGTGGCACTAAGATAAAGGCTGTGGAGTCTTTAGGTCATTAGGAACAGATCTTTGAAGATTACACTTACCCGGGTTTTCACCTGTTCTCTCTACTTCCTAGTCTGTTGCCACGCGAGTAGGCCCGCCATCATATCCTCTGCCACGATGGATTGAAATCTCTTTGAAATAGACTCATAGTAAACTTTTTGTTCTTTCAAGTTGGTTCTGTTAAGTATTTTGTCACTGTGATGAGAAATATAACTAATGCATACTGCTGAAGAACTATACTATGACAAAGGTAAAAAGTTCAAGGAAGCGCTGTACCACTGAATTCCGTTTGGAGTTTGCAGGACAGAACGTATTCCCTGGCATTTTCCTTCTTTCAGGAGTAGCCTGCAGCCTTTGAATCACTCTCAGGTGTACTGGTATCCTTGAAGCTCTCTTTCTGATCATGCTGCATTCCTCCTATTGAAACTATACTAGGTCAATCCAGACAAGCCAGGCTAACCTTTCATTCTTTAAGTCCTTACCACAATTTGCACCAGTTTGTAAGGTACAAATCCAAAGGTCAGGTCACTGCAATGTAGATGCCATTGTGAAGCCATCAATCTTTGTCACATGACCTGTTCCTAGGGGTACACAAGCAAACATCCGTTCACCTCAAAGAGAGCACCAATGGTTCCATTGGCTAACTGGTGGGATCAAAATGAGTTTACCAGGCTTCCTTTCAAGAGCATGTGTGAAGAATTAATTTTAGAATATGGCTTACTCCCAAATAGCCACGTCACTAAAAAGAGTTACCCATCATGGATGGTGACATTCCCATAGCTGCATGAATGGAGTACTCTCCTCGGTCAACCTTGTATCCTCCATGTAGTCTAGTACTTCTTGAGGACATGTGTAGATGATGCACAATTAAATACAACTGTGGATCTCAAGAGGAAGTGAGTGGTAGACTCTCAGGTGAGTGAATGATCCTCCCCATGCATTTTTCTGTAACATCAGTAAACCTTCTTGTTGAAAGTCTTCTGTGTATGGGACAGCTGATCTAGATAGCATGGTTAAGACGTTTATGCTTGGAAGACAGTGTTCCACAACAGTTAATCATAGGATAGGACACAGCGAGTGCCCAGCAGATGCTACTGCCACAAGTCTGGGGACCACACACTGAGAGTCAATGGTTGAGGGAAATGATTGTTAACATAGGCACAGAGACACATGTGTTACAAATTAAATTCTCTCATAACTAAATGATCTTAAAGATGTCAGGAAATCTCCTTGACCCTTAGTTTCCACATCCATAAAGACTGTGGAAAACTAATTATCTTACCTCTAAACTGTTTGATTAGATAAGGAAAATTTGGCCTATTATCCTGTCCAAAAGCAAGAGTCCAGAACCAGTATCACTAAGGGAGAGTGTCTCTTTATACTCTACAGAGCATGAGGAAAGGAATTATCTAAACAGAAATGACCAGTCTGGATGGAAGGGAGGCACTTGTTTCATTGTGTGTTGTTATAAATTTGAACTTAAGACAACAATATTCACCCAAGACTTAAGATGTAATTGGTAATGTCAGATAGGCTGGAAATTTACCTTGTACAAAACAAAGGTTAAGGAAGTTTTAATAAGAAACTTTAGCAAAGGCACTGGCGTCACTAGGCCTCTCTTATTTATTCCTGGGACTGGGTCTGCCCTAGGTCAGTACAGCTACCTGAGTGTTTTATCATAGACTCAAAGACAATCAGGGTTTCCACATGCACAGCTGCATGACTATCCTCTTTTTATTTAAACACAAATCTCCTCAACTTATTTTTTAGAATGTATACTACAAGAATCAGTCATAAGGTGCCATTCAAGTATAAAACAAAGCACAAAACAAAACAATATCCCCTGATCAGAGAATTTTATTTTATTCCATAGGAAAATCTCTCAGTGACACTTCAATAATTTCCTATTTACTCTTTGGTGAGAATGTGAACCTATAAACTATATTCTGTGCATTAAGTAGTTTTTTGAAGAAAAGTAATCTAATCACTACTCAGCAAATATTATACAGAAACAGCTAACATTTGTGCTATAAAGTTTGCAAGGTATAGTCAATCCCTGAAGTAAAATACTTTTGACTTATCATAGATTATGATGAAATCCACTAGCTTTCATAATTCAAATGATTTTACATTTTGGGGGGAGAATATTTTATGACATTTTCATATAGGCTTAAATACAAGAACTAAGAGAAAAGATGGGAGAAAATGAAGGCACATGTGAGAATATGGGTCTGGACTACTCAAAGAAGAATCTCAGAGAGTAAGTAATTTTCAAGTGTGGTTAAGGCTTCTCAAGGGATAGTCTCCTAGATAGTTAGAATGGTGATAGATAATTTTGAAGTCCTCCTTACTACCTTTTAATTCTAGTCTTGCTCCTAAAAATGATGGTCATTGATTGGTTAATTAAACTGAACTGAAGAGAGTGATTTACTTCATATCTAATTCCTTTATCTTTCACGATTTTCAAATGTTGGTGCCCTTTGTCAGATGATAGGTATATAAGAATTCTTTGAGGCCACAGTGAAAAAAATGCTTATGGGAATTGTTTAGCCAAAGTGTTAAAAATATTTGAGTCTCATGATGTCATCTGAGATTTACTAACTTATGCAAGAACACAGAATTAGAATATTCTAGACAACTAAGATTCAAGTCAGGCTAAAATTCAATCTTGTAAAAGATTGAACCCTAGGAGTCTCTTGTACTGAGGGGAGGACTTCTGTACTTTGTATTGTGTAAACTGATGGGCATTCTGAGCTGGAAAGGAGATGAGTCTTGGTGTATTTACCACCCGTTAAATGGTTTGTTTACAAAGTTGGTTCTCCAGATTTCCATTTTAAGTGAAAGTATAGCATCTTGCCTTGAACAAATCTTTAGGCCTTGATTGATTCTGAATCAACTTGTCATTTTCCAGTTTGTTCCCAAAACAAACATTAAAACCTTCCTGATAGATTAGTTATAAAAATTCATAATGTTAAAATATTCAAAGCATTAACCTTTTGGTTAATATTTGAAATTTTATGAATGATTGAAAGCGTCAAAAAATTGTTCCTTCTGAACTTTGATAGACCCAATAGTTGTCACTACGATTTTTATAGTTTGATAATGTCTTAGGTCACATGTAAACATTTTTACACACCTAACAGCAGTATGACATGAAGATTTGACACTGTATTTTCTTTTCTTCCTTAGCAAACTTGTTGTCTCAAGATAACTAATATTTTCTTGTAGCCTCATTCTCTTGGCTCAGTTTCAGCTTGAGTGAAGCCTCATATATGGAGACATAGTCTGTATGCCTGCTTTATAAAATACATGCATTATTCAGTCCTCCTTATATTGCCCTATCTAATTCTGAAATATGATTTTCACACAAATTGAATATTTTTATAATTTTTGATTCTAAGTATAGCATTTCCTTGATAGATATCAGATTTTTCAAAACTGTCTATTTTCCACTATTGGCCACAAAAATAATAAAATAAAATTAGTAGATGAATGCTATATTTAAGTTCATATGAACATGAAAAATCAAAGAAGAAAGGAAATCTACACTGGCTCTTACACTTGATATCTACTTACTTACAAAGAAAACTACTTACATAAGTAACTGTGGTTGTCTTAGTCTGGCAGGATTCCCAAGTCACAATTGTTCTTGTTTGCACAGACCTTGTGCCCAGGAAAGATGTTTATAACAGGCACTATTTACAAATAACTCATTAAGTTTGTAATGAGTCCAACTGAGTCTAGTTGTCTTAATTTTTTCCTTAATTACATAAAAATGAAAAAGCTATTTTTAGTAACTTGAGGCAAATGGTCGTCAAACCGAATAGAAAAGCATTTTCTTATTATTCGTGCTTCTCCAGATGATCTGCCTGGATCATAAGCATATAATTGGTGAAATTTCACAACTTCATGAGCCATAAAAGCATGGGTAAAGGAACATGACACGTGAAGATGGCATGTTACAATATAACCTCACTTCGCATACTCTAAAGATAATTTGCCTTAATGCTATGCTGTGTAATACGCCATGTCTTCAGTCTCACATCTACTCTGGGACCACATCTGATGGGATGAGGTATAATCACTCACCATTGGGACATGAAAGGAACATTGACATGACAGCTAGCTCTGAGTGTTTAATATTATTTGAAAGGATATAGTCCAGACACCATAAAATTTTTAGTAGAAGGTGCTTTGATAGATATATTTCTGGTATTTCTAAGGAAACAAGGTTGTCAGTGGTAAGCCCGCAGGCATGAATAGGTTTAATAAGCCATGGATTCTGAATTAGTGTTTGAAAGGCTGGATGTGGGAAACAGTGAGTTTCATATTCAAAGGGACACTGTCAGAAGTGCGAGTCTGTGCCAATGAAGTAGCAGATTAGCATTCTCTCCCTATAACCTGTCCTTCTGAAATTGAGAGTTGTTTCTATTCATATGAATCTATACACTTGGTGCTTTTTTCCTTTTTATTATTGCTATATAGTATTCCAACTGACATAAGAAGTATGTACCATTTGAGTTTAGCCTTTTACACTTCACAATAGATGCAATCTTGTATGCAGACTTTTTATAAATTAAAACTACTCAAGAAATATTACTCAGTTTCTCTTGATATATATACAATGTGAGTAACATTGCTTGCAGTCCTCATTGAGGAGTCTGAAATACAGATGCCCAGGTTGACACATTTTTGAAAACCTCTTTTCCAAACATCGACATGCATTTATATATTCAAATCATAAATGATTCAATCTTTAATAAGACATTGCAGTTCTGGATTTGGGCAGTTTTTTTTTAAATTAGCTCAGAAATGTCCATATTCAGATTCATTCAGGGTAAAGCAAAGTAAACTACATGAAGGTTACAGCTAGAATACAGAACTGAGATGATAGCCTCATAATAGTCTAATCATGAGGAGGTGGGTGAGAGGAATGAGTGTACAATACATAGGTCAGATTTGCTGCAAGAGTGGTTTCAGGAGAATGCCACAAACAGAATTTCTAAGGTACTAAGAAATGCCACTTGCTTTTTCAGTGTCCATGAACAAGCCTCTTGATATGTGAAGACACCTTCTTGGTGTTTCACTTTGTCTTCTGGTACCTCAAAAGACAGTAGTCAAATACTTCGTACTTACTGATCAAAAATTAAATATACACATTTACAAATTGGTGCTTTTTAAATTATTTGATGATGTTCTTAAGATGATTATGATTACAAATGCTTTCCATAAAAATTTTTGTAGAATTTTATATGTATGATAAACTCAAGATAACCTCTAATGGAAAATAAGTGACAATGGTTCCATCTTAGTTTTGTAGTGGATTCCCTTTAAGTTGATGGAATTTCCATTTGGGGCGCATTCCTTGTCACAAGTGATGCTGTCACATACAAGCATAAGATAAATCATATAAAAAGACCATAGCCAAAGTTAACAAAATTAACATGACTTTCTTCTCTTATATCTTTTCTCCATTTACTCAACTGTTTGTTTCTAACACAAATCAGAGTTTAAAATATCTTTTGTATAGATTTTGTGTATTTTTGTTGAATTTATTTTAAATCATCTAGGACTCTGTTGCTAATGGAGATGGAATTGATGTTTTCCCATTTTCATTTCTTCATGATACTGTCACTGGTTTGGTATTCACAGAATATATAGTCCATGGGATATCAACAAAGGCATGATACAGATGATTAGGAAGGCCCGTAATCTGGCAACACACAGACCTCATCTTTAAACAGCATACACAGATGATTCATGTGGATGTGAATAATGGAAATATTAATCAAATTGATTTATAAAATCTTTCAGTTTTATTTTGGAGGTACAAATACTAGAGAAGTAATCATACTTACAATAGCAACATAGGAAATGGCTACAAACTATTGTTCTAGAACAACGCTCTAGTTTCTCAGTACCAAATGTGCATGCATTCAGTATAATAATGGGGGTAACCAACTACTTTCTTATTGGATTTAAGGTTCTTTTTTCAGCAGGGACTACATTCCTGGAAATGTAAACTAGCCCACAAAGCCATGAAAGGTGATGATATAGACTCCAGTGAAACACAAACAATTAAAGTGTATTTATAAAGATACTATATGGAGCTGATTTTTAAACATTTATCACTAAATACATAATTGGGGGAACACTTGGCCCTCAACTCAGCTTACTAGGCCCTAAACAGGGCATTCAAACCACCCCCAACTCCAAGGCTCCAAGAGAGAATGGTAAGATTGTATGAGCCTGAAAGCAAACAGTGATACAGGAAGATAGAACCTTCTGGACATGACATGTCTGTTGCATTCAAGAACTCACTGCACCTGAATGTCCAAGGAGCAAATTTTAATGCAATTGGGTCCTTTGATTGGTTAGTTTCTGAGCCCCAAGAGCCTGAGTGCCTTTTGTTTAGATTTGATTAGGGTAAAAGCATGGTAAACGAGAAGCAGGGAAGAATTTTTAAAATGTGTCTGATATCAGGTGTCTATGGTTGCAGAGTTCCAGTCTCTGTTACAGAGTTTGTGGGGTGAGAGGTTATCTCACATAAATAGAATGGCAGTCTTAACCAGAGCTCAGGATTGATCAAAGGATTTGGGATGAGAGATTATGTAATAAGCAGAAGGACTACTGTGGTTGGTCCACAGATACTGACAACCGTATCTTTTATAGCAGAAGATGCTATGAGCAGACTGACTATGGCTGGATAGCAAATAGTAAGAAACAGGAGTCAGTTTTTAACAAACATTTTAAGCTTCTAACAAGCAAGAAACTCAAGCTCTTTTCAAACAAACTTTTCTATTACCAACTATTTTTCTAGCAAACTTAAAAATGCATAGCCATCACCATCATCTTTCTATATAACCATTACAAAGTATCATAATTTCATTATCTTCAAATAGGACATTAAGCGAATAAGAAGTTAAAATTTTTTTTAAATGTGTATAGGGATCATCTGAGCATCTCACAGATATGAAGACATTTGTTGTTGCTGGTCCATAGACCAATTCAAGTAATCGCAGAAGTGGAGTCCTCATAGGCAATGCGATTGTGATGCTTCTGTTCTTGAAGAACTTTTGTTCTAGATCATGACTATATCTACAGCTTTAGGACCTATTTGTTGTTACTTTTTTTCTGCTGCTGTAAGACAAGATTCAGGCACAACTTAAAGGGAAAAAGAAGGATTTATTTGGCTTATGGTTCCACAGAAGATATAGTCCATCATTGCAGGACTCTCATAACAGAAACCTTGTCTTAGAAGTAGAAGCTGGAATGGTGGGTCCTAGTTCCTGTCCTCATCATGGAGGTAGAGAGAACCCAAGCAAACTGTAAGAGTAAGCAGTGTAAGCAGTGCTAGGTGACCAAAATCTCAAGGACCAGCCCCTGTGGTTTGCCTAGCTTAGCATGGCTCTGCCTTCTTCAGTTACCAGACCTTCCAAAAACATTCAGATCAATTAAGGATAAAAATACAAGAGCTGCCTTTTCTCTTGTCCCAATGAAGAGAAGACTTTGGATCACTAATGGAGCTGATTTCTTTGATAGTAAATACCAATTTTGTTGTTTTCAGTTTCTTGATTAAATTTGCCTTCATATTTTTTCCCATTGACTTTCAGTTTTTGTCCAATTTGCTGTGTGTTTTTTTCAGCATAAATCTGAATAAGAATGCTAAATAGAAACAATACCACAGAGTTAAGACTATATAGTCTTGAAATTTCCTTTGCCAAACACTTTAACTTTGGGTAAGCTATCAGTTCTCTTCCAAATCGTCACTCTAATTGTCTCTTGTCCAGTTCCCAAAAGAGTCTTTGTTCCCTTCTGGACCATCGTAACTGGATTTCTACTATATATGATGGCTCTTTAATTCTCTCTAAGACACAGAAGTTCTCAAGCCCAGAGTTCCAATTTCCCATATTCCCATCAAAAGTATCTCAGATGAAACATGGTGGGCCACAAAACAATTTGAAAGGTACATCAATCACATCAAAGCAATGAACATATTTCTCAGTCCCAAATCATCTTAGTTTCATAGCAACATTTCACTGTCTAGTACCAAATTCTCAGTCTCACAGTAACATACTACTTCATGGCACCAATTTCTGTGGCAACTACTTTACTTTTTGTTGGTATGAGACACACATTTATTAGCCAAAGCTGTCATTTTTAAAAAAATCACTTTTTCCAGATGATCATTTTATAAAGACTTCACCTTCAGTCTTCAGTCACTTACTGCTTCCCTAGTGACTCCTGGAGCACTCTTTAGCAATACCTGAAATGGTAAAAGAACAGTGTCTCCTCATCTCCAAGAACTCCTCTCTCTACACTGCCCCTTTGTCTCTTCCATGCCGTGCCATGGTGGCTCTCTCTCTGTCCACTCTGACCTTACACTATCTTTTCTGTCCTAATGTTTTTGGCCTTAAGGATAAACTGTAGCTCCCTTGGCTACCAGGCCCTCAACTATAAATAATTCCTTTTTTCTTAAGTTTCTCCCTCTCACCATTTTCTCTTTACTTATGGGTTTCAATATGGTGTCCACACATATGGTGTCCACACATGGTCACAGTTGCTTCCAATTTCGTTTCCTGCTGACCTAAAAAATTTAAGAGGAGAAAAAGACAAATATTTGGGCTATGGTTCTAGAATGGAGATAAAGTCCATTATGGCAGGAATCTCAAGCAGAAGGCAAGGCTCAGAGATAGAAACTAGAGGTGGTTCAGGCTAAAACCATCATCATAGAGGCAGAGGAAACCAGAGCAAATTACAGGAGAAAGTAAGGTTGAATCACCAACTCCTCAAGTCCTGCTCTCTGTGGCTAGCCTTCCTCCAGCAAAATTTTATCTACTACACTTGCCAGACCTTCCAAAATGTTAGCATCATCTAGGGATGAGCCCATATGGGACAACCTAAATGCAAACTATGACAGAACCTTCCTCTAATTGTTCACCTTTCATCAAGGTAAAAGTCATCAGTGAGAAATGTTTCTGAGACCGTTGTTACTTTAGGCTAGTAAGTCAGTTTTCCTCACTGAAGAGTTTCTTATTAAAGTAGTATTTGGGTCCTACTGCAGAGTGGGAACACTGCTCTCCCTGCCCAGTGTGTGTATTTGTATCTTGCGCACTCACACACGTGTGTGTTGTGTGTACCCCAGTGTAGTGTGTCCATATAGAGTGTGTATCTGGATGCGTGAATGCTTATGGATTGTCTCAATGCAGTATGATGCTTATATTCCACTGTGTAGTTTTTCTTCTGCAGGATACATTACTTTGGCGAATATGATTAAGTTCAGCAAGATATACAGTAGATGTTAGAGAATGTCACATAATAAAAAAAGTTAAAGTGTAATATACATTTAAGTATGGAATTTTCATATAATATATTAGTAAAGTAATATTTATAAAACATAAAGAGTAATATATAAAGTGCATGGTGCATTACTTCTGCCTTTTTATGAACAATCCACTGAAGGTTTCTTTTTCTCAAAAGCCCTGGTGGAAAATTGCATGTTGGCAAAAGTTTTTGAAAAAATATTCTTGAGGTGGTTTACTTAGACTACAGTCCAAAAACAACAGAGAGATAGGTTTGTGTAGAGTTTGAATGCAGGTAGCTCCCTCAATTAACCCATTGTCTCATCTCCAAGGCTACTGAAGAAGGGGAGAACAACTCAGGAAAGGGGTCCCTCTCACTCCTGTACATTCATTTTTATAAAGTTCACTGAAAGGTGAGGAGCCTTAAAGTCATTAGCAGAGTTGGGGAAGAGACAAAGAGATGCAAATGAGTCCAATTCCTGTGCCTAGGAAACTCAAGTCCAAAATCTTAAGCATTCCAGGCTCTTTAAGCATCATTTTATGTATAGAACAGGATTAACAGATATGGGAGGCAATATAATAGGGACAGTTTTTCCAGTGTCCTTGAAACATGGAGGCTTATCAGATAAGGGCATATAGACTGCACAGAGACACCCATTTCTAGTTTCTTAAGTAATCATAAAACATTTTCCCTTTAACTGTTACCAGTAATTACTCAAAGTAATTTTCAATCCAGCCTCTTTATGTTAAGTATATTTTTATAGTGAGCCCCAGTTAAAGTGGACATATCAGAAATCCAGGGAAATCGTGAATTTATTCCATGCACGAGAAATGAAAGTAAATCAGATTCCTTTTAGCTCTACTCAAAATAACCCTTTCTTTCTCCAATTAAGATTCATTCTCCAACATCTAATGTATGCTTTGTGGAATCTTAACATGCCCTTCCAAAAAAAATGAAAATTCAGATGTAAGGGTAAAAGTGGAATGTATTGTACAACAGGCATGCAGTTCCAGGGTTCTGTGATAAGAGAAGTCAACTGCCCAAAAGGCAAAAAGCAGATCTGACTCTATGAGGAAGGTGCCTCTTTAGCATCTTCTCATTTCTCAAACATAATATAAAGTGGACACCCCTCTTATTGGTGGAGTGTTTCTCCTCTTTCTTTGAATGCAGTTAGCTCGGGACTTTGGTCAAAATAAAGCCATGTGAGTTTTAGTTCATCTAGTTCATAGATGGTGTGATAGATTCAGGTGTCAACTTGGCAGCTGCAGACTGTTCGGGTCACAGCTATGAAGAATCAATGTTAGGGCAAGCTCTTGAATAAGCTTACAGGGGATTATTTAATAAACGGAAGATTCAGCCTATAGTAGGTGGTGCTTTCCAATGATGGATGAGATTAAAAAAAAAAGTGTGAGGGAGAGGGATTTGCTGTTTTCTTGCCTTGTAGATACTTGCTGTTGTGAGTTTACTACTGGTGTGTTGCTGCCTTCTTCATTGCCGCTGCTGCCGCTTGCTGACATTCTTGTCTGACGTTAGACCTCTACCTTTTTGACCTGACCACTGTTCTCAGTGCTGTCAGACCTTAGTTTCCTGGGCCTTGCTGCTGTTCTTTGCTGACTCAGAGCCCAGCAACTTCAGGATTGTTGCTGTTCCTCAATGGCAGTGAAGTTCAGCCTCTTCGACCCTCCAGACTGATTAAGGCTCAAGACTTCGCTGGGATTCTTCGATCTTAAGAAACATTCAGCACAAACACTGAGCAGCTATGAGTGGCTACTGCTGGAGGACACTGGTTTTACTTTGTGAGTTAATTTAATACTTTTCTTTATATATATCCATTCTGTTTTGTTCCTCTGAGAACCCTGACTAACACGGATGGCTATGTAAATTCTATCTAGTTCTTTTTGAGTGCCTATTTTCAGAACACAGTGTCCAACACGGATGAAGCCCATGTATACCTATATAGAACACCTGTGTATGAGTAACCTCAACTGAGAGACCACCATCATCATTACCCCTTGGAAAAGAGAGTAAATAAATTTACATTATGAAGATATCACACAGCAGAAACCCAGCATCCCTGCCGCACATTTATTTTTTGAATTCCAGAATAATAATATCACTGTTTCATAGGGTGATATGTTGGGCAGTAAATCTGTCTGGAAGAGTACTTTCTGAAAAATATACCCATACCCATTGGGAGTAGTTGACATTTGTCATATAGATTATTTCCATCCTTTTTATAACATTTTACACTTTCAGATAATATCGTGATTCCAATAGTATGGTGATTATACATTCCTCCATTCCTTTCATTTATGTTCTGTAGTATGGTATGATCATATGATACAGTGTTTTCAATATCAGGGATCCCAAGGGATGGGTAAAGACCAGGGACTTTCTCCAACATGAGTCATCAGAGATATTACAGATAATGTTCTTACCAAACGCAGAAATTGTGTAGACACTCTAACAATCAAGATAAGCTTGAGGTCTTTAGCATAGGTCTTCCAGGGACAAGTTCATTATTTGGATGCAAGTTAAATTGACTAGGCTCAGGTATAGAGGTAGTCTGCACCTTGACATAATTTGGCTAATTTGTGGCCTATTTACCCTCTTGGTCTTTGTTCAGGACTACTGCCAGATTGACCATCACAACTTATTCACTGCATGATGACCACATGTTAAAATCCAAATCCAAGTTGGCAGGTGATTGGAGGGAATTGTTATACAACATAGATTCTTTAAAATATTTACATTTTCTTCCATCTGGAGCAGCCTGGAGATTTCTTTGGCTTAACTGTTCTTTTCCATCTGTGGACCAGCAGTGAGTTGATTGTGTCATCGATGTACATCAAGGCTGGCAAAGATATTTGGACAAAAATCAAAAGGACATGTTGCGCTTCACGGGCTAGAAGCATATTTAGCATTTTCTTTGTACATATAAATGTAAGAAAAAATGCACTAGGGCATAAAAAGGGTCAGGCATATCTTCATGCAAACAATGGTGGTAGTTTTTGGAATTTATCACTATTCAACCTTCTCCATTCAAAAGATATTTGCATGGCTCTGGGTAATGTCAGAGAGGAATGGGCTTCATAAAATCACCAGAAGGTACTGGAAGGAATAGTTTAAGTAAAATTAATCAGAGAAATCACAGTATTTACAAATAATATATAAAATCATGGTATTACAACATGAAGGGAATTTTGGATTTAACAGGAAAAATGTTGCCACAACCAGTAATTTAGAAGAGTGGTGACTAAACTTTCATTTCTACAATAGTATCAATAGTTCCTCCAAGCCCTGTCATCTACTGTCAGGTATCTACAAATAACTTAGATGCTTAGAAACAGTGGTGTACCACAAGACTGCTTTGTAGAATTTAGCACAATTTCAGAGCAAAGACAAGTGCTCTAACTGATGGACATACATACCAACAGGTGGCAAATTTGATGAGTCTTTACAATTAGTGTCCTGAAAGCCACCCTCTGAGAATAGATGATGTAAATTAGTATTTGCCTGACTGAGAAAGTAAAGTCTGCATGCACAGGTGACACTTCCATATGGCTTTCCAAGGGTAGCCATAAATATCTGCAACCAGAAGTTAATTTATCAAATCCCTACCTTTTTAGTAATTGTTTCTCACTGTGTGACCTGCGTATAGCAGAATCAACGTCATATAGGAACTCATTAGAAATGTAGAGCTTTGAGCTCTGCTTTATTTTTTCTTTTTCTTTTTTTATTATTATTATTTCCGCTCATACAAACTTAACAGGCACACTGGTCCCCTCCTTCCCTCCACCTCTCCCCCACCCCCTGCTCCCCCCTTCTCTTCCCCTTCCCTCCCCATCCCCCAATGCCTCCCCCCCCAATCCCTGGAGCATCCTTTACTGTGCATGCCAAACTCTCCTCTGGGTTCTCCTCTCCAATGAGGTGCAAGGACCCAGGGGCATTTCCCAGAACCCTTTCCTATGTTCCCCTTAAACTTAGGAACACTACTGTGACTGTCAGTCCCTAGCCTCCAAGGATCCTAGTGCCTTTAGTCCATGCTAGACTTTGTGGGGTCAATAGTGTGTTGGACATTGCGCAGGTCATTCAAAGTCCTATTATGATTGCTTCAGCCCTAACTTGTGTGGAGTATCTTGCATATCATTACTCCTCCTATCCTTGTGCTCTTATAATCTTACCGCCCCCTCTTCGGCAAATTTCCCTGTGAGCTCTGCTTTAAACGTAATTCAGCAATTTCATCTAGGGAATAAGGTCCTCTGTTTTCCCAAATCATCCAGTCAATTCTTGCTCAGGCTAAGGTGTGAATACCACTTCACCATGCACTAGATGGAGATGAAGGTAGAGCAAGCTCAACAGCCGTACCTCTTTTCTTTAATCCTCCCCCACTAAGTTTCAACAGATGCTTGCCTTGGGAAACTTAAG
Source organism: Typhlomys cinereus (assembly GCA_023101885.1). Lineage (NCBI taxonomy): Eukaryota > Metazoa > Chordata > Mammalia > Rodentia > Platacanthomyidae > Typhlomys > Typhlomys cinereus. The sequence goes on along the minus strand of JALPQD010000326.1, from coordinate 2,116,693 downwards.
ACTCTAGGCTAGAAACAGAAAATTGGGTATCTTTCTCTTTGTTCTTTTGCCCTCTTAATACCCCTGAAAGTCTTGTCAACCAACAAAAGGACCAGTAAGTTGAACAGACACATGTCAAAAGAAAAAAATATATTAAAAAAGTTTTTAAAATGTATTCAACATCCGAAGCCATCAAGGAAATATAAATGAAAACTACTTCGGGATTCCATCTCATCCCGGTCAGATTGGTTAAGACCAAGAACATAGGCAACAACAAATGCTGGCAAGGATGTGAGGAAAAGGGAATCTTTAGTTATTTTTGGTAGGAATGTAAACTCATGCACCATTATGGAAATCAGTGTGTAAGTTCTGCAAAAGAAAAACAAAGCAAAAATAGAAACATTGTGCATACCAACTATTCCACTCCTGGGCATATAACCATACAACTCTGCATCTTACCACAGAGACCTACAAAGACATTGTACAACCATACTCATTGCTGCTCTTTGCAAAATAGCAAGAAAATCAAATCAGCCTAGGTTCCCACAACAGATAAATGATACGTACGCATATACAAAATGAAATTTTATTTAGCTACAAAAAAATCAAAGTGGGCTGGAGAGATGGCTCAGGAGTTAAGATTCTGCCTCATAAACAGAAAGTATTGAGTTCGGATCCCAGGTTCCACATAAAAACACCATGCAGAAATAGTAATGACTTGTACTTCTAGTCCTGGTAACTGAGCCTGGGAAATCCCAGAGTGAAGCAAAAAGGTGGTAGAAGCAATCCAGAATGATTCATGAAGTCACCTTTGGTCCTCCAAAAAGACACACAGTGCCTTCTGATGTACATGCGTAAACACACACACACACACACACACACACACACACACACACACACACACGCAAGTGCATGCAAAACAAAGTTCAAAAAAATTAAAATATTAAATGTCCCAGAAAATGAATGGAAGTAGAACATATTGAGTAAGTGACTACATGTTTTCTCTCATATTCGAGCCATAGTTTCTAATTGCAAAAATGTATATGAAAGTGGTAATAAGCATGAATACAGTACATTAAACTAGAAAGGGGCCTGTAGGATGAGAAAATGAGGTCTTACGTGAGGGAAATAATATGAAAGACATCAGCACATGTTTGATGGGAAGATGTAGAGAAATACCTTGATGATGTAGTAGATGGGAGAACAGAGAACAAAGTGGGGATGGAGGAGAGAGACAACCAAAATGCCATAAGAAAAAATGTTTACTTTATAAGCTAATTTTAAAAAAATGCAAGTAGGGCTGTGGAGACGACTCTGTGTATAAGGTACTTTCTGCACAAACATAAGGGTCCCCAGCATCTACATACATGCCAGATGGATATGGTGGTCTGGTTGTGATTCCCAATGCAAAAGAACCAGAGACAGAGGGTTCCCAGGGCAAACCAAGCTAGCTAGATTAGCTGAATTGCTGAGCTGTGGGTTTATGTGAGAAACTCTGCCTTAATATGTAAGTTGGAAAATGATCAAGAAAGACACCTGATGTCAGTTTTAGAATTCCACGTGTATGTGTGCACACACATACACACCACACACATACCTAATACGTACCAACTATGAAAAGCAGAAAAGGGCTTGGGAGACAGCTTTGTTTGTAAAGTATTTGCCGTGTAAACATGAGGAACAGTGTTCAGATTTCCAGCATGCACCTAAAAAGCCGTGCATTGCAGAGAGAGGAGGATTCCTGAGATTTGATGGCTATCCAGTGCAGCTGCATGAATGATATCCAGTTCAATAAGATACCCCGCCTCAAAAACTAAGATCCAAAACAGCTGAGGTGCATACTTGACATTGACCTCTGGCTTCACATGCATATATATGCAAGTGAACCTGCACACACGTGCAAATGTGCTAAAGAACACACATACAACACACATGCACTCATAAGATTTTCCATGCACTTCTGAAAACTCAGATCACTTTGCAAGAGAGGCTAGAGCAGAGATTCTATAGGAAAACCCCTTGACTAGGAATGTTTAGCTAGGCCATGTGTGTCAATTATCCAGTATTGGAAACTAAACCTCAGGTGAAATCCTTGAAGATGAATTTGAGGGAGGTGTGATCACTGGATCTTTTTTTTCTTCCTCCCAGTGTGAATGTATTGAGTAAATTTCTTTGCTAAGCTTTTCACTAAAACCCATCTACCTGGCCTATTGAAGAATGAGAATGAGCTTGCGAGACTCCAAGCACAACTCCCACAACATTCGGACAAATATTCTAGGTTGGAAGTAACTCTTTAAAATCTGTAAGGTCAAGCTTCTAAAGACAATGGATTAGGTACCTTGGGTATTTTGTTATTATTTAGGGACAATTTAATTCAATTGCACCTTTCCATTTAAAATCACAATTCTTACTTCAATCATCTTACTTCATTGTAGTCATAAAGTTAATCTTCCAAATCATCATCAAAGACAAAACTATACGAGGCACAGTGGGCCACACACGTGAAAAGACTTTCGAATAGTAGGGAGTATGCCAGGGGAGATTAAGGGTTTTCAGGGAGGGGGGATGGGAATGGGGATAAAGGGAGGAGAGAAAAAAAGAAAAATAACCTTAAAAAAGTCAGTCTGCCAAGGGCTCTGTTATGCCAGATGATCTTAAAATTGTGACACCACTTATGAAGACACACAAAACATGCCAAACCATAGCAACAAACATTTTATCACTAAGGGTAGCTTTTATTTCACCATCTTATTAGGAGGCTGCATAAATTTCTACCACCTGTCCCTCTACACACTACTCACTGTGGTATATTGCGACCTGTACTAATTTTTCCTTTCCAAATTTGGTATCACTAGAGAAAGTATTAGTGCAGACAAATTCTTGGGTACCTTGGTTTTGAAAATCTGGTGTTTTGTATTTGGTACCTTTGTTTTCTAATACTATTTGTCTAGAGGGAGCGTGTGTTCTTCTCTGTCTCTGTTTTTCATGCTGTATATCATGAAGAGAAGCAACAGGCAGATTTGGGTTCTCACAAGTCTCATAGTCTCAGGGTCTCATAGACTGGCAAGTTCATGGATTGTGCTGATATAAGGTTGAGATAAGATTTTTTCTTTCATCTTGTTTTATGTTGTGAGGCTGAGTTCTGTGTCCAATTAGACCTTTTTGGTTTCTCCCATCTGGTAGGGGAGGGGTGGCATGCATGTACAAATATGCCTTGTGTCACAGAGTTAAGGAAAGTTTGGCAGTTTGAGACACAGAGACAAACAGCACTCTCTGGGATCAATCAGTGTTCAGAGCAGTTTGCCTGCCTAAGGATTCCTGTTCTCTAAGAGTTTCTGTTATCTCAAGCTTTGTAAGTGTTGGAAGTCTGGTTCTTCTCTTGGCTGCCTCGCTTCACACATGGGTGGCTCTGGAACTACAGGCACACTACATTTTCTTTTCTTCTTTCATCTCTTTCTGGCACTATTCATGGGAAATTCTTCCTTCTGAAGCCAGTTCAGGGACAACATTGCATTCTAGAGAAGATTCATTATGGAGCCTTAAATGAATTCTAGACCGCTTGGTGTTTCCATTGAATGACATTTTAGTCATGTTGATAGTGGAACATATATAGCTTCAAACATTGAAATTGTAAAAGTCTCGTGCTATATTCTTCACTTGGAATGACTTCCACATTTAAATAGGAATTTCTGTAAGTTCTTATCCTAAACAATTCTCTTCCTGGTACCTGTGGAAATTGAGAATTGTACACAAGATGTACTAAACACTAGAGGCAGGGATTCCTTTGACAAGATTCGAATGCAGAGATGAGATTTAGAAGAAGCCTACAGTCTTCCAATTCATCATAAATTGTCCATGGTTTGACCTCAAAACTGAACTCCATTCCCATAGTGTTTTCCTTTAGGTCAGAAAAAAACATTTACAAGGAGATGTGTGAGTTATGATTCTTGATTTGTACATATACATGTAGTAATGATCCTGTTCCTCCTGTGGATTTTGTTTTCCTCTGCCTGATTTTTATTTTTGTACTTTTTAGAGGTGGGAGCTCAACAGTTATTTGGCTTGAAAATGAGTTATTTGGCAGCAAGTTTCAAGTTTAGGAATTTCAGAACCTGTGCAGTCAACACATGTGTGGCATTCAGATGGGTTTATCTAATCACTGCAGCCAATTCCAAGCTAGCTTTATGTCTTCCCTGGTTTTGCTGCCTTGGGGAGTATATGCAGTGTCTGTATCAGCCAGGTCCTCCTTTGGAAACCTCGATTGAAGCATAAGTCTTACTAGTTCATTTGCCTTCAGTTCTGAACTTCTGCTGTACACTTAGAACACAATGTAATCTGCTTGGTTTGTTTTTGACTTTCTATCGTAAGCTAAAAAGGCAATGTATTGAAGGAAAAAGAAAGGAAGGAAGAAAAGAAGGAAGGCAGGAAGGAGGGAAAGAAGGAAGGAAGGAAGGCAGGAAGGAAGGAAGGCAGGAAGGAAGGAAGGAAGGAAGGAAGGAAGGAAGGAAGGAAGGAAGGAAGGAAGGAAGGAAGGAAGGAAGGAAGGAAGGAAGGAAGGAAGGAAAAAGACAGGGAAAGTTTATTGTTTAACTCATTACTGCCAGGATTCTGCTGTCATGATTTTTTTTTCAAAGTTGCATTATAATCATAAATCAGTTTATTTTAGGCTGATTTACAGAAATAATTATTTAAAGCCTTTCTGATCTCTCCTTGAGTTCCCTTCCCTTCCAGATGGAATTTCTCATTTAACTGCTCAAGTCTCTGCTCTCTCCTTTCTTTTCATTTAATTTCTGTTGTCATTTTTTTCATGGGGAGGATGGAGTAGCAAATGTTCAGAGTTAATAGGTTACGGCAATCATTTAAAGACTTACTTAACTTTATAAGAGTAAAATAACTTATCTAATTGTTAATCATTGAATAGACAGATGCACCATTTTGCACTTTATTATTACAAATATTTCCTAGGTGATACCTGGAAGTGTAAAAGCTAGGTAACAATTTCTTAGGTATCTCCTACCTCAGCATATTTTGTCAATGTACCAATGACATATAAATTTATTCTCTTACCATTAGTGAACTATAGTTTCAGAGTGCCTTTGCACTGTTGTTCCAAATGGTAATGCAATTCTATTCAGTCATCAGGGTTCCATTAGAAAGAAACGATTTGAAACATTGCACCTAGGTGATGGCTGCATGTATATTTCTTATATTTGGAAGATCTCTTAATTGCTGCTAAATTCTATTAATTAATTTAATTGTTGTTCCATAGGAGAACTATTAATTTATAAGAAAATGAAAGAAGCATCCACAGAAGCAAGTTGATATGCAATAATCCCAGGTCTATATTCATTACTACCTAAAGCTATTGAGCAGTCTTAGAAGTTTTCTTCCACATGTTGGCCAAACCTCATCTTTCTTTTCGTATGCAGTTGGCATTTCTTCAAGAACAGATATACGATAAAAAGCTTTTTTCCTGTTGATTTTATTCTATTTCCATGCATATTACAAAAGGATAAGAATACTGATGTTCTCTTTATGTGTTGCATGTCAACTTCCTTGAGCTTCTAAATGAGGTTCTTTTTGCCTGTGCTTCATTTTCGTTTCCTTTGAAATACTTCAGTGTTTGGCTGATGTCTATCTACATATTCAGAAGTATAATAAAAATAGATAGATAAATAGATAGATAGATAGATAGATAGATAGATAGATAGATAGATAGATAGATAAATGGTATGTATTAGAATGATAACATTCCTAAGAGTTGTCATCAACCCACAAGTGACAGGATATACCCAGATCCCTATGTCTTTGCAGAGAACTGACACAAGGGTCACTGAAAGCCTGAATGTTAGCCACTAGTGATGGAAGCCTGTACGTTGATGAATCACTCATGGTACTTCCAACCTACTTTTCTTCCCAAGCAGGTGTTCTGGGGTCACTTTCAAACTACTTGCATATTGTTTGAATTGTTACCTCAACTCTGCTTTGGGAGTTACTTAAAGTAAGAATGCATACATATTGGATTTTAGTCCAGTTGTCATATCCTCACCACCATCAAGATATTCTGTTCTCCTGAATCATGTTGTGTGTCCTAATATTGTAATAAATAACTCAGAGTTTCTATCAGGGGAGGACTAGAAGCTACAGTCTCATGGTTCAGTGCACTTGCTGTCTTGTTCCTCTTAAGATGCAATGTAGTCTCCTCAGAATCTGTTTTCAGAAATTCTTCCCATCAGATAGTCTGCTTAAAGATCCATGCCCCATCAGTTCAGCTGCCCCACAGTCATACAAACCCCTTACATCTAATACCTTTTTAATTCAATTTTTAGTCTTACATCAGGTTGTAGGAAAGTCTTTGAAATTCTTCAAAATTTAACAGTGGATCTTTATGTCCTAAACTCCATTGATACATAGGATACTTCCTACTTCTGCTGTTGATATCTGCCTTCCTTTTTCCCCCTGCTTCTGAACTGCTGGATTTCAAGCCCAAATTCTAGTTATTTACTTTGATTGGAAATTTAACTCTACCCTGACTAGACTTCTATGTTATCCTTGGATACAAAAACTTCGCAAAGTGTTTTTCCAAGCTAAAAGCCATCTAACCAAAGTCTTTGTAGTACAGACAGGACCTCTGAAATGACATGTCTTTCATAGCATAATTCATTTTTATGCCCATACTCCTCTCTGTCTGGAGAAATTTATAGGATATATATCTGTTCTCTTGTTCAACTCAGACTTGAGGGCTTACTAATTTTTCTTGTCTTTGTGTAATTGTATCAATAACATGAAGAGTTCTGAAAGAAGGTGTTTCTTTATTTCATATCTATGGGATTTCAATGACTTGGGATGATGAAAACTTTCATAATGTCAAAGCCCCAGTAGGGACTTGGGCTGCAGCCAGACTTAGAGGACTGTGTGTCTTTAGAACGTGGAGTCTCTGGCTCTCTGGTGGTGACATGTGGCTTCATTTCCAGCCAGGTTCTTCCAGCACTGCAGCAAGGAACACAATGAGCTCACCCTCCATTTGCCTGGCAGTCTCAGAAGAAAAGGGAAGTCTCTTTCCTAATGATGCCACAAAGGTTTTGGCAATTCCCGTAGGTATTCACAATGAATCAAACACTCATTTAAAAGCCAATCACAGTGGCCAAGAATATTCAACTAATTTCCACTTATTGAAGGAGTTCAAGGGGAAAAAGATGCTTTCCACAGGAGGTCATAGCCCCCACAAGTGAATGTAGCTGTTTTGTAAGCAAATACACTTCACGCAGAGTCTAACTAAAGAGGGTCTTTTAAAACCTGGAGTGAACATATATTTTCTATTATTTCTTAAGAATTGGGGAAAAGGGATCTTACTTTCTAATAATTTTTATATATGATCATTTAGAGCTAAAAATGGTTCTAGTTGGGATTTTTTGTTGTTGTTTGACTGATTTTTGAGACAGTATCTTGCTATATAGTCAAAGGTCATCTGGAACTCTCAACTCTGTACCCTCCTTTCTCTGTCCTTCAGTGCTGAGAGTGCAGAGCATATTGCCTTTCTCAGTCTGAATTTATGAATATAGAGAATGATTTTATATTGCTCAGACACCTTTGGCATATGAACTGATGTTCATATTTATTCGTTAACTGAGAAAGAGTAAGTCCAAAGTCAATGTTTTAAAAGTTGGTCAGGAATTTCTGAAGAAATATACATTGTGTTTTTTTTTTTCTAGTTCATTTCCTGGGCATAAATCAGGAGAATAATTCCTAAAGTGTTCCTTTTAAGGAGGGACATTTGAAAATAAGGAGGAAAGTTGTATTTGAACATATTTTTGTGAAGTAGAACATGAAGTACTATACGAACATGAAGAGAAAAATTTGTTGGCTGGTTAAAGTTAGGACTCAATGTAAAAGACAGGGTCACAGGTTTTCTGCAAAATGAAGTACGGTTTTAAAAGAAGAGACCAATGTGAATTTGAAGGCTTTCAAGACACTAATTTAGACTTGACTGTGTCTTATTAAAAAAATTTTTAAATTCATCATAGCAAACCTGTGTATTCTGAGGGTCTATCCATGTTTCAGCCTACCCTTGAACTGGCTAAATGCTTCAGAGAAATTTAGATATGCCAGTATCCAACTCTTCAGTACTGGGTTTAAAGGAGTGTGCTATCATGCCTGACTGTTGAAGGAGTGTGAGTGATACAATATTTCTGAAATCACTAACATAAGTGTTTATAAGAACCAATTTGATTTAGAAGAAGCATTAACTTACTACATAAACTTTCAAGCTACACTGTTCTGTTGGCAGTTAAAGAACAAAACTTTTCAATTCAGATTATACTTGTATAGCTCATCGAAAACTCATTACAATGGCACCTTTAGACTTTTTTCCTCAAAATACCTCAATTTGGGACCCTTATTTTAATTTTTTTGTTCTTTACTATAATCGTTATGGCTAGCCTGGGACTTTGACATCTGAAATTTACAGAACACTAATGTGAGTACGTGTGATTACATCACAACCATCATTTGATTAGTCACATCGCTAAACCCTTTAGGGAAATCTCCAAAAGGTAAAATGAATACGAGCACCCCTGGATCATACTATCTACTATCCAATATCTACCTTGAAAGTGGCCAGACTCATAGGAATAATCATGTTAGTAAATCAAATTGATATGACTTTGAAAAAGTGGTGGCCTCTTTTCACAAATATTTTTAACTTCCCTTCAATCTATTTGATGGGACCCTCATCCTTGATTTTGTCAAAATATTTATTCCCAAATAGAGTACTTATTTCAGAAATTTTACCAAGAACAACTTGCTCCATAGAAACCCGGAGGGAAATTGGGCTGGCTGCATGCCATCTCTTGAGATTAATGGATCTAAGAAGGTAGTCCACCAAGACAGATAAACACCATCAGGTTTGAGTATTTCTCTGAATGACATCCAAACCTCTTGGTCTGGAAATCACATGCAATCCCCCTCCTGCAAGGTTTCTTGACCTCTCCAGTACCACCAGCAGTAAACGACAAGAGAACAGGCTCTTTTCACATCTTGGATAGTCCACTTCTGTCCCTGGCTGTAGTCACAGCATGCCAAGGTCTACAATTAAACAACACGAAAAAAGGACTCAAATGAACTCACTTGAACCCTAAAAAATGCTTACACGCAGATTTGAAATCATTTGAGGATGATTACAATTTTTAACTAAGCGGTAACAGAGCTGGAGACCAGAAACCTTGATCCTGAGAAGGAAATAACAGAGAATAGTGAAATGAAAACCAGGGCAACAACAACCATGAAAATGGAAGTTAGAATAACTGTGCATCATAGGCAATCATTAATTTTTTCGGAATTTTTGAATGAGTTGTGATTGAACCATATCCTTGGCTTTTGGCCTTGGCACATGGCCATTCTGGCATACACTAAAGAGAGGAAATGGTGAGCTTTTTCTGTTTTGTTTTGTAATTTGAATACAGATAGAGAAAAGTATTAAGGGGGAAGGTCCATTGTGAATAACTGGACCCTGTCCTGTCAATTCACTCATGCAAGACAGGTGTTCTACTACTGAGCTATACCCCAGCTCAAAACAACTGTTTTCAGTTGGATTATATTCATTGATTTATTTTGATGAAATTTAAATTAAATATATATTTATATTTATGATGTAATGTTTTTCTTGTCATAATTTTTTTCAGAGCATGTAGATTTTCTTCAAATTAGTTATAAATTTCCATTTAAGGAATTACTAATGATTTGAGTGATTGTTTCAATTATAATTTTTATATTTATTTATCTTTTGTGTGTGTGTGTGTGTATATACATGTTCATGCATGCATGCATGTGTGCCTTGGAACAAGCCATAGGGTAAGAAAGACAACTTTTGTGGAGTCAGTTGTCTCTTTCCATTTTACATGGTTCCAGGGATCTAAGGCGAGTTGATGCACTTGGTAGCAAGCACCTTTACCCCACTGAGCCCTTTTGTTGGCCCTTCATTGTCATTTTTTTTAAAAATACATTTTCTAATTGGTCATTTCTGATTTCTGGGAAAGTTATTACTTTTATATGTTGTACACATATTTGGCTATTTTACTGAATTGGTTATTACTTCAGATATTTTATAATTGATTCTCTGAATATATGTTCATTTTGAAAGATAACAATGGACAGTTATAATGAACAATGGAAAGTTCATAATATATTAAAACTTAAAATTTGTGTTTCAGGGACTACTTTTAAATAATGTCTTACAATAAACTGTGCTGTTTGGCACTCATTATGTTCCTTAGATTGGTATTTGACTGTGGTTCCCAGTGTCCCAGCTTCTGAGGACTGGGATAACTGTAAGCTGTCATCCTACTGTTTTGCATTTTTTTTCCTTTTTCTTTTTGAAAGAAAATCCTGTATAATGAAATTATACCACATTGTTTTGTTTGCAGCATCCAACATTAAAAATTTGGAATTATTACTTTAGGTACTTAAATATTACTACAAAATTATATATATGTAATTGTTTTATGCGTATTGACAAATTTAAAGATTGGCTAAAATCTTTAAACTATTGATAATATCCCTCTTGTCTGTGAATTATTTTCTACTCATACTTTTGTTGCTTAAGCATATGAAGTATATCATTCTCTTCTTGACCAAGCATGCATAGAACAGCAATGGACATTCTCAGTAGTTCTCCAGGAACTTTTAATGTTCTATTTGTATTTATAAAGATGTTGCATATCTTTATATTTTTATTGAGTACATTTGATGTATATATTTTGATAAAATCAATATTTAAGATTTTTTAAATCTTAAAATTGCATGTACTGTTCCATGACAATATGTTGACTCAGAGTTTAGATGTTAATTTTTCCCTTTTTTACTTGCTTAGTAATTTCCATGTTAATTTCTATTCTTACTTAGCATGACTCCTCCTTAGAAGAGGAATAAAATAAGAAATTACTAATATATCATAAATATTATACATTAGTACCATATATAAGATATAAAAATATTATACATTAGTATCATATACCATATATATACCAATGGAAGTTATCACAGAATGAGTTCTTCTGAAGTAACTTGTTTACTTACCTTCAATAAAGAACAAATAATCTTCAGACATTCATAAGAAAGGAAAACAACCTTAAATCCCTTGGGAAGACTAAAAGAAATTGTGGGAAGACAAAACTGTGTGAAGTTTGCCATAATAGTTTCTCCTGGAGAAGTCTTTATTGTGGCAAAGGCTTGCATTTCCCTTTCCAACCTTTCTGGTTCCTGGAATAAAGGGAGAGGAAGGCTTTTATGAATTGTTGTCTGTTATTTGCAAATGCAGGAGGACACAAATGCTTTGTTAGATTATCATCTCAGTTACCATCAGCTCAAAACATGCCAGAGTGTTTTAGGGTGACATAGTGACTACTCTTTTCATTTATATGTGCTGTACTTACTCTTCTTTTTGCTGTTGTAAGATAGTACTCAGACTCAACCAAGAAATGGAGGTTTCTTTGGTTTACGGTTCCATAAGGGATATACTCCATTATGGAAGGAATTACATAGAATAAGGCATTCTGGAGGCAGAAGCAAGAGAGCAGTTCAGGTCACTGTGTCCAGAAGGCAGAAAGAGGAAGAGCAAGTTGATAAGAAGCAATGCTAGGCTACCAAACATGCAGGACTGCTCCTCAAATCATGCCTCCCTCTAGCAACACTATGTTCTATTACCTTCCCAAGCATTAGCACCAGCAGAGATTCAAACACAAGAGCCTCTCTGAAAAAAAATGAAATAATTGATTTTTCTTCAATTCAGTTGTGAAATTGAAAAAAATACAATTAGGATATAGATAGTAATCATGATCGAGCTTCTAGCTCCACATGGTTAAGAACTCTTGGTATCAGAACTCAGATCCTTCTGCTTGCAGTAGAAGTGAAGAAAATAGATACTAGACAGGAACAGATGTCTTAGCATTAACCATAAAGGCTTGATGGTAAACCACCATCTAAACACTTTTTTAACCCCTAGATAAGAAAAGCTCTCAGAACTCAACCAAGATATACCCTAATACAATAGAAGACTAATGAGGCAGAAAATCACAACTTGTCAGAGTGAAGAATTTTGAGAACCCTGGAATGCTTAGTGCTAATGAAGTCATCAAAATCTTCCTCCACCCCAAAGCTCAGGGAATCTTGTGGAAGAGGGAGCAGTAAGATTGTAAGAGTCCAAAGGTGGGGTCGTGTAGTCTGCCTAACACTCCAGTCATGACAGTCATGACAGTGCTGCTGTACTCAAGGGTTCACTGCAGTGAGAACTTTTACCACGAGATCTACACAATGGCTGACATGTCAACATTACCCCCAAGGACTAGTGAATATTTCAGAAGAAAATGTGCTTGGAGAGTGTCACTGGGGCAGGTACTGGACAAGGGAAGAGGATCCTCCCCTTTTATGACTTTGCCCACTGAAGCACCACATTACTACAACAGAAATCTTGCTCCCTTACCAACACAGGTACTCCAAAGGGAGCTCTGTGATCCACATATACAGATGGACAGGAGAGTAGGTAGAACATGGCTGGATTGGAGAGGGAAAGAGAAGTTGGGAGAGGAAAGAGGTAGGCTGGGAGGGGTTTGGGACAATAAGGTAAACCAATTTTGTGTTTATATGAAAATTTCTCAATGAAAAATAGAGAGTGAGAAAGTAAACATTACCAAGAGTTTGAGACTGTCTCTTTGAAATAAAGTTCATATGTACCAAATGAAAAGAACCCCTGATAAAATAAGGGACACCAATACTGCCCATCTCCTATTCTCATTCAGCTGATTAAAACCAGGACAAGATGGTTTTAGGTTTCATTTAGTCTTGGTATTCTTTCTTTGCTGTGTGAGTAGCAACACTTACTGTCATTCCTGACATGCATTTGATTTTGTATTTATTAAAAATTACACAGGGTTGGGACTGGAGAGATGGCTGAGGAGTTAAGACTCTTCCTCACAAGCAGAAAGTCCTGAGTTCAGATCCCAAGATCCCACTAAAATTGCCAGGCAGAAATGGCAGTGACCTGCACTTCAGGCCCTGGTGGGCAGAGCCTAGAAAATCCTAGAGCAAAGCAAGACAAAAGTAGAAGCAATACAGGATGATTTTTGAAGTCCCCCTTGGGCCTCCACAAGGACACACAGTGTAATCTGATACACACACACACACACACACACACACACACACACTAAATGAATGAATAAATGAAGTTTAAAAAAATTAATTGGGGCTGGTAGGATGGATGCCAAAAAATTGACCCTTGCACACCAAATGTAGTTTTTTGAAAACAGAAATCTTGAGGTAGGTTGCTTTCATGTAAAAGCCAAATCTCTCTCACATTATTATGGTGTCATAGACTCATATTCTAAAGATTTAATGTGTTAAAGATTTGGCTCTTGTTTTCTTCTATTAATAATAGCAAATTTCTTTCCTGTGTTTTATTATTTACTTTAAAACGTCTCTTAAACAGGTGCTGGAAGGCATTGTTGTTTATGCTAGATTGCCTCATAAATTTCACTCTTTAAGTTTTATTTTCATTCCTTAAAAACATCTCTGCAGCCCCATTCCATCTTGTACTGCCCTGTAGTATCATATGCATGTAGCAAGTAAATGCTGCATATGCATATATCTGTGTGTGTGTATAAGTGCATATTTACAATAACTTCCTTTTTATACTTTTGTGTGCAGTGTAAGAATGAGCATGTATATTTTCATATGTATATGGCTGCATACATAATGTGAGTGCATACATAATGTGGAGGTGGATATAGAGACATAAAGTTCACATTGGCAATCATCTTTAATTATCTTTCCACCCTATTATTTTGAGACAGGATCTCTAGTCAAACCCAGAGTTCACTGGCAGAACTGGAATGGCTAGCAGGCTGCTTTGAGAGTCTCAGTTTCTGCCTTCTGCAACTGTACTTAGAGAAATGCTGTCATGTCTGCCTGCTGTGGAATCCAGAATCTTAGCTGTTGTCATTTTGCATGTGTGCCAAGTGCTTAACCACTGAACCATCTACCCAGTCCATATAAATAGTGTCTCTAAAGCTTTAAGTTAAGTTATTTTTTTCTGATGTTTCCATTTTTTTAGTGTAGGTATTAAGAGCTATAAACTTACCTCTTAGGAAAGCTTTCATTGTGTCCCAGATATTTTGGTAAGTTGTATTTTCATTAATGTTCACTTTCAGGAAATCTTGAATTTCCTTTTTAATTTCTTCCTGAATCCAATTCTCCTTCAGCATCATAGTGTTAAATTTCCAGGAGTTAGTGTATTTTCTGTTGCTTGTTGTGTTGTAGATTTCAAGCTTTAGGCCATGGTGGTCTGATAAGGTACACGTTAGAATTTCAACTTTCCTGTATATGTAGAGATGCGTTTTGTGGCCCAATATGTGATCTATTTTGGAGAAAGTTCCATGTGCTGCTGAGAAAAAATGTGTATTCTTTGGTGCGTGGATGGAAAGTTCAACAGAGATCTGTAAGGTCCATTTTAGTACAGGTTTGATTAAGCTCCAAAGTGTCTCTGTTAAGTTTTTTACCTGTTGATGTATTCCATGTTGAGGGAGTGGTGTTGAAGTCCCCAAGAATTATCGTTTTGGGATTGATTTCTCACTTTAGACGTTGTAGGGTTTGCTTAGTGAATGTGGGGGGGCCTGTATTGGGTGCATATATATCAGTATTGTGAAGTCTTCCTGGTGAATTGTACCTGTGACTAAAATGTAGTATCCATCTGTGTCTCTTATGATTTTTTTTGGTTTGAAGTCCAGTTTGTCCAATAGCATAATGGCTACTCATGCCTGTTTTCTGGTTCCATTAGCTTGCAGAATTTTTGACCAGCCTTTTATTTTTAGGATGTGCCTATCTTTTGTGGTGAGATGGGTTTCCTGCAGGCAGCAGATCAATGGGTTGTGATTTTTAATCCAAGTTTGTAATCTGTGTCTTTTGATCGGTGAGTCAATTCCATTAACATTTAATGTTATAATGGAGAAACTATTTTTAATTCCGAACATTTATTATGTTTAGTGGCTTTTGTAAGTCTATTGTTTCGCTTTTAGGTTTTGGTAGTATTATACTTTCCTTCTGTTTTCCTAGATATGCTTGTTTTTTTTCCTCAAGCTTTTTTTGAAGGCCTGGTTTGGTGGACATGTTGGCTTTGTGCTGGAAAATTTTTCTTTCTCCCTCAATCATGACAGATAGTTTTGTGGGGTATATCAGCCTGAGTTGACATTTTTGCTCATCTAATACTTGAAGTACGTCTCTCCAAGCTCTTCTTGCTTTTACTGTTTCCATTGAGAAGTCATTTGTTATTTTAATAGGGTTACCTTTAAAAGTGACTTGTTTTTTCTCCCTTGAAGCTCTCAGCACCAGTTCTTTATCTTGAATGTGCAGTGTTTTAACTATTATTTGCCATGGCGTGCTTCTGTTTTGGTCGTATCTGTTTGGGGTGCGGAATGCCTCTTGTATATGGATGGGCATCTCTTTTTTTAGATGAGGAAAGTTTTCCTTGATGAGCGTTTGAAAAATTTCCTCAGGGGTGGTATTTTGAGATTCTTGCTCTGGTATTCCATGAATACCCATGTTAGGCTTCTTCAGGGTGTCCCATAACTCTTGAATATTTCTCTCAAGTATCTTTTTGGCTTTAACAACCTCTTCCATTGAGCTGGTTAGTTCTCCCACTTTGTCTTCAAGGTCTGAAATTCTATTTTCTGCTTCGTTAGTTCTGATAAGACTCTCTGTTGAGTTCTGGGTTGAAGATAACTTGTCTTTTAGTTCAGTTTTAAACTCTGCTTGAGTTTGTTTTAACTGCTCTATGCCTGTTTTTGTTTCTTGAACTGTTTTTCTCAACTCCTCCAAGTGTCTGTTGTGTTCCTCTTCAAAGTGATTGATGCAGTTATTTAATTCCTCCCAGATTTCCTCTTTCATAGTATTGATCATGGTAATGATCATGTTTTGAAAGTCATTATCCTGGGTCAGGCTTTCTTGGCTTTTTTCCATGGGTTTGTTCTGGTTGGAGTCTATCATTATGGGATCAATTCCTTCATTGGGAGATTTGTTTTCTTGGGTTTTGTTTCTCATGGATTTGAACTTTGACTTGGGCATTGTCGTTTTAACCCTTAAGACCTTCTTTCAATTTCTGTGTGTTTTTCACTGAACTGAATTATTTGACCTGGAGCAGCTCTAGCTCTAGCTGGCTGTTGGGAGGAGTTGGGACCAGAGGACTGCCTGGGGTTTGAGGGTGGGTAGGTGGGGGGGATCTTACCTATGTCGCTGTGAGTCCCGGCTGGACTGCTTGTGTGTGTCTGTGTGTGGGGGGGACTATTAACCTGGGGAACTGGGGTGTGGACCAGGGAGTCCTCCCAGGCCAAGCGTAGCACCAACTCTGGCTGGCTGGTGGGAGGATTTGGGACCAATGAGCTGCCCAGGGCAGGTGGGGAAAAGGAGCAGTGATATATTTTTATTTATTTGTTAGTTTTACAAGTATATTGTTTTATATTTTAAATGATTTTTATTCTCTTATTCTTTAATGTTGACTTTTTTATGGTGCATACTTAATACAGTGAATTTATTATATTTTCACTCCAGATAGTCCCCAATCCCACTGCCCCTTATTTTTCCCCTGGCCCTTCATCTCCCAGGCTAGTCTCCTTCCAATTTTCAAATCTTTTCACTTGTCTGGGCGAATATGTTTCATCTAGTTTTTCTATTATGACATATGCCAGACATGATTCATACTCCAGCAAGTATCAACATCAGTGGGTATACCAATGAAAATGCATCTTCCTTTTCTTCCCTATCAGTATTAATCCTCATTAGTCTCTCTGGGAGGTAAGGAATTTTTCCATTTTCATGGTGAGATGCTGATAGGACAGTTCCTGAGTAATTATTATGGAAGTATTCATATTCACCATGAAATCATGTATACCATGGCCCTATTATGTCCAGGAGATAATGTCTGACCCTCCGCTGTCCCACTTCAGGTTCTTACATCTTATCTTCTCCTCTTCCTTGATTTTTCCTAAGCCTTGGAATGGGTATGGGTGTTACTTAGATGTCCTGTTTAGGGTTAAGCAGTCCTTAGTCACTTATTTTCTGCATTTTGGTGGGTTGTGGTTGTCTGTTGCAAACCCTTTGAAGGAGTAAAAACTTTCTTTAGTAAAGACTTTGGAGGAGGGGATAAAGTATACTGCATGTGGCAGGGTGAGGGAGGGAATACTGGAAGAAAATATTTAGAGGGGATGAAGGGATGAGGTGTAGGGAGAGCTGAGGAACTAGTAGAAAGACCCTAAGAACGTGGGATGCAACCAGACAGAAGCCTCCTATGATATTAACACATCAGATACCATTTTAGTTAAAAAAAAAAAAAGCAGGTGGACAACAAGTTCTTGTGCAGAGGAGCACAGAGAGAAGAAATTGAGACAAAGCCCTGGGATGTTCCACCTAGACTCAGAGGCAATTAGGTAATGCTAGCAGTAACAGGTATGTGATACTTCTTGATAAGTTGTTGGTCAAAAAGGTGTGTGTGTGTGTGCGCGCGCGCGCGTGTGTGTGTGTGTGTGTGTGTGTGTGTGTGTTTTAGCAGTAGCTGATTGTTTTATATATATTTTTTTATTATTATTTATTCAACTGTGTGCATGTGCGTGTGTATGTGCGTGTGCGCGTGTGTGTGTATCTGTGTGTGCGTGTGTCTGTGTATGTGTAGAACCACGGACGAATTCGCGAACCACCATGGACTCCTCCATCTCCTTCTGCCCCGGGATTCACAGGCTCCGCCCTACCAAGACCAGAAGCGTAGGCTGCCCCCGCTTCTGCCTGGCGTCTATACGTGGGATCTGGGATCCGAACTCGGGACCTTCCGCCTGCAAGGCGGAGGCTTAACCCCTGAGCCACCTCTCCAGCCCTGATTGTTTTATATTTTGTTTTTATTTTTCTTAGTATTATCTATTTATTTCATTTGTCAAACACATTAAAAATATATAAAGATACATATAAAATGCCAGTACTTAAAATTTTAAGATAACTAAGTCACATGTAAATATAATGCATATGAGAGAGAAGTATATGTTTGAACTCAAGAAGACTTTCAGGATTGTCCTTTTATCATTCAGCAATCATATATATTTTTTCTTTTTTTATTATTTCTGCTCATACAAACTTAACAGGTACACTGGTCCCCTCCCTCCCTCCACCTCCTCCGGCCCCCTTTCCTTCCTCTCTCCCTCCCCATTCCCCAGTGCTTCCCCCTCACTGTCTCCCCCTCAATCCCTGGAGCATCCTTTAATGTGCATGCCAAACTCTTCTCTAGGTCCTCCTCTCCAATGAGGTGCAAGGACCCAGGGGCATTTCCCAGAAACCTTTCTTGTGTTCTCCTTAAGCTTAGGAATACTACTGTGACTGTCAGTCCCTTGCCTCCAAGGATCCTAATGTCTTTAGTCCATGCTAGACTTTGTGGGGTCAATAATGTGTTGGACATTGTGCAGGTCATGCAAAGTCCTATTATGATTGCTTCGGCCCTAACTTGTGTGGAGTATCTTGCATATCATTACTCCTCCTATCCTTGTGCTCTTACAATCTTACTGCCCCCTCTTCTGCAAATTTCCCTGAGCTTCAGGATGGGGAAAGATTAGGCTGGCTTAGTTCCAGGTGGTTGATATGTCGATTTTTTTTTAGTTTTGCTACTCCTGCAATGCCCTTGGCTCCATCCTGATGGGTATTGGATGTCACCCCTTGGCCAGAGACTAAAAACCTGTTAAATTAGAGTCTTGTTACAAGAGTTTATTCAAAAGTAGATGGTGTTTTTATGTGGGACCTGGGATCCAAACTCAGGATCTTAGGCTTGTGAAGCAGAGTCTTAATCCCTGAGTCATCTTTCCAGCCCCGCTCTCATTTTTTAATTTGACTACTATATAAAATAATATGTGAGCAATAAAAGAAAATACATTTAAAATGTAATTATGTTTGAGTTTCCAGTTTTACATAGTTAAGAATCTCTGATAAATCTAAAAAAAGCAGTTTTGCTCATCTTCTTCTATGAGACTGAGTAAGTTCATAGTGTGAGTACACTGAGCCCCTGCTCATAGGAGGCTGTCCACATGAAAGGCCAGCCAAGGAAGACTGTCCATGTTATAGCACACAGAACCCTGACTCATAGGAAGCCATGCAATCCACACTGTGGCAACACAGAGCTTTCAAAGAGGCCAACCATGTTGAGTGCTTATGAGCTGGGACCCGGCAAGACTATCCCCTTTGTAAACATAAGAGTCTTTGCCCTGGGGGGAAATTCTCATGTGAACACATGGAGCCTGGCCCATGGCAAGCTGCCCACATTGTGAGCAAATTGAACATGGAATTCAGGGGAGTGGCAGTCAGTCTGGTCACTAATCATTCAAATCTTTGCAGGTCAGAACACTGAATGTAGAAATATTCTCTCTTACCTCTGCCACCATCAGATGCACATGCAACACAGCAAGCCACATGTGCAGTGCCTCTTGGGGTAGAATTTATTTTTGTAATAATGCTTAGTGATTCTTGACTATCTGATCAAATGAATGAAGAATAGAATTAAACAACACTATAATTTGACTCAATCTGGAATGTTCCTCCAAAGATCATGGGCTAAAGGTTTGACTTCCAACTTGTAGAACTACTTGGAAGTGGGAACTTGTGAAAGATAGGCTGTTGACTATGTTTTCCAGACACTGTTGTCCTCTTTCCCACTATGCAGCCACCATGATGACCAGTTTCTTCTACCACATGATTCTGTCTTGATGTGCTGCTTCGCCACTTGCCTCCAAGCAATGAGCCCAAATGCACTTTTTTTCTTTTCACACTTTATCATGGTATTCGATACACTAAAGCTTTATTTTAAATGAGGAAAGCAGGGGGCTGGAGAGGTGGCTCAGGGCTTAAGCCTCTGCCTTGCAGGCGGAAGGTCCTGAGTTCAGATCCTAGACCCCACATATAGACGCAGGGCGGAAGTGGGGGCGGCCTGCGTTTCTGGTCTTGGTAGGGCAGGGCCAGTGAATCCCGGGGCAGAGTAAACAAGGAAGAGGTGGAGGCGGTCCATGGTGGTTCCCGAATTTGTCTGTGGTTCTACACACACATACACACACACACACACACACACACACACTCACATACATACACACACATACATACACACACGCACACGTGTACATGCACAATTGAATAAATAGTAAAAATTTTAAAAATATTTAAAAAATGAGGAAAGCAAAATTTGTATGTAAGACTGACTCTGCTGATCACCTCCGCTCAAGCTGGTTCTCACCCTTCACTTCAAGGCACTTTGAACTAAATGAGCACAGTGCTGTCTAAATTCTCAGTGCTTATAGACAGACAAGAGCTTTTCAACTTAGTCTTTTAGCATATATTTTATAATACTTACTCCGAACTGCTCTGGTTTCTCCTAGATTTGGGAACTTGTGAAAGTCTTTGATAAGAAATACTAGGTACCTCTATAATCTATATGTTGTGTTATATTCTGTGTTTTTTTTTGTTTCATTGATTATTAGCTCTTTTCCTCTTAAGAGAAAGTTTTCAAAGTTTCTGATGTAATGAAGATCCTCTGTTCTTCTCTGTGTTTATTGCTAACTTAATTTCTCTTTTATATTTTTCTGCTGTTTCAATAGCATGAAGAGACAACAGAGACTGAATTTATTATCTCCTTCCAAATAAATTCAATGTTATTGGAAACTCAACTCTTTTGGAACTGAAAACTTTAGAGACATCCAAAAATGTCTTTCCTTAGATAACTGCATTATGTAGTTTTCAAAGTACATGTCTATTTGAATGCTCTGTGAGTTTTGGTGATCTCATGCAGTCTAGTGAACATCAAATATATGTTTACTAATTATAGCTAGTGAATAGATAGATCTAAAAGATGTCAGCAATAATTAGTAACATATATCATATGCTTATTAGGTGATAGTTTTAAATTTGCTTATTAGTCACAAAACATGAACCAACAAAATATTCATTCTGCATAAGGGGGAATTAGCACCTGATAGATCTAAATCCCAGGTCTTCAGGTTTGTGAGTTGGGCCAGGATTGCTTCTAGGGTTAAGGCCAAAACTAGTACTTGTAAAACTTTTGCCATATTTTTTTAATTTTTTTTCATTTTTTATTATTATTTCCACTTATACAAACTTAATATGTACACCGGTTCCCTCCCTCTCTCTTCCTCCCCCCTACCCCCCTGCCCCCCCTCCCTTAACCTGTCCCTCCCCATCCCCCAGTGCCTCCCCCCCAATCCCCAGAGAATCCTTTAATGTGCATGCCAGACTCTCCTCTGGGCCTCTCTGATGACGTACAAGGACCCAGTGGCTTTTCCCTGAACCCTTTCCTATGTTCCCCTTAAGCATAGGAACACTACTATGGCTGTCAATTCCTTGTCTCCAAGGATCTTGGTGCCTTTAGCAAATGCTAGACTTTATGGGGTCAATAGTGTGTTGGACATTGCGCAGGGCATGCAAAGTCCAATTATGATTGCTTCAGCCCTAACTTGTGTGGAGAATCTTGCTTATCGTTACTCCTCCCATCCTTGTACTTTTACAATCTTACTGCCCCCTCTTCCACAAATGTCCCTGAGCTTCAGGATGGGGAGAGATTAACTTTTGCCATATTGCTGCTTACCAGTATCAGTAAATTACACAAGAAGTAGTTAAGTCCTTATGTTCTCCCCTATGTTGAAAGATGAGAAGAAACTCTAGGGACTCTCAGAGACTTCTCTACTGAGGGGTCAAACATTGAATGACAAAAATTCTGTGGGGGAAAAATCCAGCAATTTAGAGTTAAGAACAAATTAAAAATTACCATATGAAAATTTACCATAGTGTCTTGTGACTGGCATTGTTTTTCTTTTTTTTTATCAGTTCATTATTTTATTGCCTTCCTAACAACATCTGCTTAGAACTGGATCACTTGGCCCTTTCTCTTCTTGTCGCCTCCCAGTTCAAAATGCTTGCATCTCTTAATAGCCAGCATTCGCTTAGATCCGTAGTTTTGCTCAACACACTCCAGCCTTAGCATGATCTTCTTTGTCATTTTAGCCTTTTTCCGGAATATAGGCTTGGTCTGCCCACCATAGCCACTCTGCTTTCTGTCATAACGCCACTTTCCTTGGACATACAGAGAGTCCTTGCCCTTCTTGTACTGTGTCACTTCGTGGGGTTGGTGCTGCCACATTTCTTGCAGAAAGTCTGGCGAGTTTTAGGAACGTTCACCATGTTTGCTGGCAGCGGAGAAAGAAGGAACTGGCATGGTTTTTCATAAGGAGAAACAGCAAGGTCTTTGGTTATGTTGTTATTTATCTATGTCAACTTCTGATATAATTTTCAGTCTTTAATCAAGGGCCATTTTTTCACATAAAACATATGCTTTGAGTTATGTTTGTATGCTTCAAACTCTGCATACTTGAAGGCCCCTTACAAGTTCTTTGTTCTATCTGACTCAATCTTCATAGACCACTGATTTAGAGTTCTAGAAATTCCCCAGCTGTTTCCAGTTCTAAAATCAACCCAAGCTTATCTCTATCTAAGACTTCTCATAAGAAGTCCTTACATGTCACTGTCCTAGTTTCTCAGTGAAAATCAAGCAAAACTAAAAAATAAGACAAAATCCTAGAAGAAAAGACTTACTACCAGAATGATATCTAGGTCATGATCTGTATATCACTCGTGTTTTCTGACATAGTGACTTAATTCTTCTGAAATTTGTTTTCCTTGTTCTTAAAATAAAAATGAGTTAGCACAATTAATATTGAAATAGGTAAAAATATTATGTTTATAAACTTTACACTAGAAAAAGGTTTTAATTCTAAGTAGACTCTATGAGATAAGTACTATTTTAGAAATGTTTTATAAACTAAAATGTGAAATATGTATACTAAGATGATGGAAAATAATAGGCTCCAAAAGCACGTGCTTTGAATATGATCAAACGAGCTATGCAGCTTTGATGATTTAACAAAAAGTGTATTTCCTGCTGATAAACTAGTATAAACCAATTTTCAAAAAAAATGATACTGTGAGAAGCCATTAACTTATGCTACACACTCATTAAATATGTCCTATTCTGTTTGTTTCTTCTTCTTTGCTAGAATCAAGCCAAGGACTTTATACATGCTAGTCATGTATTCTACCTCTGAGCCACATATCCAGAGCAGAACCTTTCTTTTGTTAAAGCCTTTTTCATATACAAAGATATGTTATGTCATTTTATATGTAATAATTTCTTATGGAAATCTAATTAATACTTGAAAAGTAGCTAGGCATTTTCTAGTAAATATAGTAAACAAAAGGATATTCTCTGTCAATGAAGCAATGATTTCCCTTAAATTATACATTAAAAAAACTTTCTTAAAATTTGCTTAATAAAGACTATTTAGTGGTAGCGTTTACACCATTTTGTTCCACAAATAGATAACAATCTCAACAGTAAGATAACAGTTGAACACATTACAGTGGTTTATATAATGGGATACCTTGAAACAATCACAACTCTAATACGAATGAGTTGTGCAAAAATGAATGTAGGTAGTAGGATTCAGTCAAGTGAAAACTGCATGGAAAATACCATTGTTTACAGAGAGAAAGAGAGAGAGAGAGACCATAAAAATATGAAACTGGAGAGCAATTTCAGTCTTTAATCAAGGGCCGTTTTTTCACATAAAACATATGCTTTCAACATATAGGTAATTTTTGGAAAGAAATGAGGGGTAGGTAACATGGCATCAGTTCTGTTTGTCTCCTAATTATTCAGAAGATGAGGATGTGAAAACAAACAGAGGAGTATCTTCATCATTTGTTAAGTTAGATGTTATAGAGTGTTCACAAAAATATACAAGTAAGATCTTAAAATAAAGCTGTTCAGTTGCTTCGAATGCCTGTTAAATGTAAAATGCTGGTGGGCCATATGTTTGCATTTACTTTACATACATCATGACTTATAGGAAAGAGGTGAGTAATGTGTGAATGTATGGCTATGCATTCAGTCCATGTTTCTGTCTGTATTTAAATAATATCCCTGCATTTTCCATACATGGACAACAAATTGCATGCCTGCAGCCCTGTCTTATTGTAAGTAAGTTTACATTTACACAAAATGCAGTATTCCATTCATTTAGGTAAATGTTACTTGATTTATCCTTGATGCTACAAGTTCCTTTAACAGGCTTTATTGACACATGTGAGCCTGAACTTTCCTTTTGGGTCCTTACATACACTTTTTTTTACAATCTCTGCTAAGACAGACCAATCATTCAGCTCTATTCTGCTTTGCTTCATCGTTTTCTGTATAAGTAGCCTGGACATACTTTAATAACATTCATTATTAACTTATTTTAATTTTAAATCTGTTAACTAAGATGCAGACTACTCAGAGTATACTTGAGTCATAAAAGGACCGGAAATATACCTTCACATCTCCTGGAAATGTCTTATGAAATGTCCAGTAATACACCCATCTAATTGCAATTTCCTGTAGTTTAGAGTGGCTTTTTAATAAGTTTGCTCTTTTTATGCTTTACCTGGCTTCTGGATTGTGTGATTTGACATCAGAAATTACTTAGATGAGAGTATTTCTTGGATTTTTTTACTCCCAGTATATATGCAATCATGTTCTTTTTCCATTAAGAAAAAAATTAATGAAAATCAATAAACAAAAGAACGCAATTCACCAGTCCACAAGGTGACTTGTCCTGAATCTGAAAACAAAGAAAACGTTAAAAGTGGCATCATATGTTGACTTTCAACTGGAGGCCCACTTAGAAAAAAGAGTTCTGCTGAGTTTTAGAAAGAGCAGAAATTCTTTCTTCTGTTATTTCATGTTGACTGGATTTTAAAAGTGTTTGAGAACAACAGTGTTAAGTTAAATATACACATTTCTAATACTCTACTTTGTTTAATCAGGACCAATCTCATAAATCAAGCAAAGAACTCTTGTTTCATGAAGGTAGTGAGTCTTAAAAATATTATCAGATATGTAAAAGTATTAATGTTCATTAATCTGTTTGGAATGTTTGTAGTTTTTTCCCATAAATTTAAATGAATCTGGGTAGTATAGATTTAGATCGCAGAAAAAATTCATTTCAATATAGTGGTTATTTTGTTTTCCAATTTTTCTCTCAAACAAACCACATTATAACAGACTGAATAGAAAATAGCCATTTGCAAACCTGAATATTTGAAAATACCTTTCATTTTATTCTTGATTGACATTCTGGTTGGCTTTAAAAATTAAGAATAAAACTTAATTTTTCATAAGATCAGTGATAATGCATTTCTGAGTATCAAAATTACTTGTAAGTAAGACTTCATTAAGTCTGATATGTTTTGTTTCAGAGTGGGATTCAAATTGTTTGTGCTAGAGAGGAATAATTCTTCATCTTTTAATATAGGATCACAGTGAATGTGCGGCTTCCAAGTGGGTATACATATTCATTAATAGTCTAGAGAATAGAATTGCTAAAATAAATAAATAAATATAATATAATAAAATCCATGAGTATTGTTTCCATGGGTATTTTATTTAAAAACCTGTACTGATATTCAATTTGAAAGACATTAAATAAAAATAATGAGTCAGAATTCATTGCATGCACATAAAATAAGTAGAAATTTAACAAATCATTTTAACCAGTATATCTCCAAATGTTTTCTCTTTCAGGAAGAGTTTCATTACAACATAATCATATATATGTCTCTTCCTTTTAGAAAACATTTTATCTATAGGGAAATGTCTTTTTTGTTTTGGGGAGTGTTTTTTAAAATTTGTTTATTTTTTTCCTTTTCTTATATGCAAAAAAGCAGCCCACTGCGCATGAGGCCAAATTTCCCAATACTGTCTTGAATAGGATTCAGTTACTTTGTGGCTTGTAGGTTAGAGTTCTACTCTAACTCCCTCCTTTCCCAACTTCTCCCTTCACACATCTGTCCCTGTCTCTTCTGCCCTCATGTTTTTTTTCCATGTATGGACCACAAGGCTCCCTTCAGGCACCTATACTAACAAGACACCAGGCCTTTGTGATAATATAAGTGACCCCTGAGTGGGTAAGCTGCAGGTGGGAAGCTCCTCTTCACTCGTCCAGGAGCCTACCCCTAGAATTCCCTCTGAGTGTGCTTGTTTCTCCTTAGTTATCCTTGGATTCCCATTACATGTCGATGTTCCTCCCAAGATATCTTCTCTGGTCTGTGAGTAAATGTTGACATATAAACCACTATGTAGATCTGGTGGGGTAGCTCTCATGGCAGTGTGTTCCTGAATGTCACGACTGGAGTGTCCTACCAGCAGTTTTAGGCTCTTGCAATATTACGACCCACTCTTTGGCAAGCAAAGTTCCCTGAGCCTTGAGATGGGGAGAGATTTGGATTGCTTGATTAGGGATGAACATTCTAGGGCCACCGATACTCTGCATTTTATTCAGTTATGTTTTTTCTGCCTCGCTAATCTTCCATTGCAATAGGATGCATCTTGGTTGAGTGCTAAGACCATTTCTTATCTAAGGATATAATAAAAAGTGCTTAGACAGCGGTTTGCTCTCAAGTATTTATATTTGATACTATGTCTAGTGTCTATTTTCCTCTCTTCCACTGCTCTACTTGCCTGTGTTCTTTTGTTTCCATTCTTATAAGAACTTCCTTCACCCCCTGACTAGGCATCTATCTTTCTGTGTTTGGGATACTTTGTTCAGTATAATTTCTTCCAGCTCCACCATTTACCAATAAATTTTATTAATTCATTTTTTCTTGACAGCTAAATAGTATTCCACTGTGTATATGTATCACATTTTCATATCCATTCATCTACTATTGGGCCTCTAGGCTGTTTCCATTTCACTTCTATTGTAAATAGAGCTGCAATGAACATAGATGTGTATGTGTCTGAAGTAGTATGTAGCAATTTTTGGGAATATTTTCAGGATCACTCATTGAATATATCTAGGTCATATTAATTTTTAACTTTTTTAGGAACTCCCATATTGATCTCTGAAGGAGCTATACAACTTTGCATTCCCACCAGCAATGTATGAGGGTTCTCTTCTCCCCAAATCCTACTAGCATTTAGCGTTGCTTGTGTTTTAGATTTTAGCCACTCTCACTAGGGTGAGATGCTATCTCATTGTTGGTTTTAAATTACATTTCCCTAATAGTTAGGGAAGTGAAATATTGCTTGAGATATTTGATAGACATTTGAATTTCATCCTAAGAAAAAATTTCATTTTAGTTCTAAAGGCCATTTTTAATTGAATTGGTTATATCCTTGGTTTTTTTTTTTTTAAATTCTTAGTGTGCTCTGGATATTAGTCCTCTGTTAGATATGCAGTTAGTGAAGATTTTTTCCCAGTCCATGTGTTGTGTTTTTGCTTGATTAACAATATCTTTGGCCAAACAGAAGCTTTTTAATATCATCAAATCCCACCTGTTGCGTATTGGTCTTATTTTCTTTGCATTTGTTATCCTCTCCTAATGCTAACCCAGGCTAATCAGTTCAAATGTATTCCCTATTCTTTTTCCTAGGATTTTTTTTGTTTAATTAATAGAATTGACCTTGGAGAAACTTGATACTTGTATTTAAATATTAAATAGTGATTAAAATAAATAACCAGAAAAGGGAACACTATTTAAGATATGCTTGATGTTTAAAAGAAATTTCATAAATAAACCTGAATAGCTTTACAAAATAGTTGCTAGTATCCCCGGTATATAGATTAATATGTTCAAACTGAGAAACAGTAAATAATTTTACCATTGTCCTCATGGTCCAAATTTCTTTAACAGCCAACTTCATCTTGTCATGAAGAAAGGTTTTTGGCAGAAACTGAATTTAAAATTGGAAAAAGTTTCCATGAGAAGATACTACAGAATCTATTCAGGTTTTAGACAAGTAAGTAAGAGTCAGGCATAGACAGATAATATGATGACCTAAAATCATAATGGAGTCATTGAATTGGAAGACTTTTTCAATATCCATAGCAGTAGAATCCAAGTTTTCATTATATCAGTGAGACATTTAAGACTAGACAGCTAAAATGACTTGACCAGCTTAATGACAAACAAAGGCAACACATGTCCATACTTCAGTTGTCCTTGGCCAGTTTTCCACAGGAGTATGCACACTAGACAACAATTGGATATGCATAATTTAAGAAAAATATTGGAATGAATCTTTGATGGAAAACACCTTAACATTCATTGAAATTAAAATCATCCATTATTTTTAAATAATAGAGAAACTAAAGAGATTTTTGATGAATATTCTGAGGGATAGCAGATAGCACTTGATTTAAATCCCAACAATAGTATTTCTGAGCTACATAACCACCATAAGTTTTTAAAATTTTTTTACCTTTGTGTACTTCTTATAAAATGAGATCATTCTCATACGCTTTTTGTGAAGAATAAATTAGGAAAAATGACCTCAGTCAGGAGGAGATAGATATGGATTTAAAGAATTTGACTATTTCTGAGGCCAGTATAGTAATCAGAGTGTTACACTGCAGACATGAAACCTTTGAAGCTGACTGTTGGGTAGTTATAGCCACCTGAACGGGGTGACTGCCACTGAGCAATGGCAGAAAATCCTGCACATAAGAACTGGATTTATCCTATGATACTATCCAGCACATTAGATATATTATCTAATAATATAAATAATTATAAAGGAATATATTTGGAGCCTCTGATATCCACACAGGTGAATCTGTAAATTAGAAAATTTAAGTGTTTGACTATTAGAGTAGATTCAAAGGTAGATAGAATAAGAGTAGGAGACTGCGGTGAGGGGGGTCAGTCTCCCATTTGCAGGAGGTTACCATCTATCTGCCATCTATGACCTCCCTGACTGGTGAGATCAAATCCCATCAGTTGCAAGTGACCAGGAAGGAAAGTCTGAGCTTAACTAGATGTCTTACTACTTACTTGCAGTACTTGATTGTGGCCTATATCTCTGCCTAGGAGGCAACATCCAATACCTATCAGGATAGAGCCAATGGCAGTGCAGGAACAGCACAACTGGAAAAAAAAAAAAACATAATTCAGAACATCAGAGACCCTTCATTAATCACCAGGAACCAGGCCAGCCTATTCTCTCCCCATCCTAAAGCTCAGGTAAATTTGTGGAAGAGGGGGTGGTAAGATTGTAAGAGCCTAAAGATGGGGAGGAGCAACGATAGGCAAGGTATTCCACACAAGTTAGGGCTGAAGTAACCATAATAGGACTTTGTATGACCTGTGCAATGACCAACATATCATTGAACTCCCAAAGTCTAGCATGGATCACAGGCACTAGAATCCTTAGAAACAAGGGATTAACAGCTACAATAGTGATCCT
The DNA here is from genome assembly GCA_023101885.1 of Typhlomys cinereus. Lineage (NCBI taxonomy): Eukaryota > Metazoa > Chordata > Mammalia > Rodentia > Platacanthomyidae > Typhlomys > Typhlomys cinereus. The sequence continues at coordinate 2,087,361 of JALPQD010000326.1, read as the reverse complement.
ATACTAAAGGGGAACACAAGAAAGAGCTCTAGGCAATGCTACTGAGTCCTTACACCTCATCAGAGAGGAGGACCCAGAGGGAAGTTTGACATTCACACTAAAGGATGCTCCAGGGATGGCGGGGAGGGCACTGGGAGATAGGGAGGGGGGAGAAAGAAGGAGAAAAGGGGGGAGGGAGCAAGGGGATCCAGGGAGGGGTGGAAGGAGTGAGGGGACCCGGGGTACCTATTAAGTTTGTATGAGTGGAAAAAATAAATAAAAAATAATTTAAAAAAAAAGAAAATTTAAGTGCTTGAAATCTTTACCAGACCAATCCATAAAGTAAGCCTATGTCAATATCAAGGAAAGTCAGTGGAACCAGTCACAGAATCAACCGGATCATAGCAAACCTGAAGAATGGAAAAACCTTCATGGCCAGGTATTCTACAAATGAAAGCCTCAAAAACATTCTGAAACTAGATTATTTTTCTTGCTTTAAAATAAGAAATACATGCTCTACAAATCCACATTTCAATGATTCATGTTAACTTTTCCTTCACTTGGGAAAGAAAACCTAAAGTAATCTACAAACAGAAACACTGGAAAAAAATACTGAAATAACACTGGAACTAAAAAATCTAAACCACTGTAATAAAAACTTCAATAGAGTGTCTCAAATATAGAACTGATCTTTGCTAGCTGTGACTCTGACAAAGGATTGATGTCCAGAATATATAAGGAGCTCAAAAAACTAAACATCAACAAAGCAAAAATTGGGCTCTGGAACAAAACAGGTAATTTATTCAAAAAGAAATGGTGTCAACTTGACTGTTGAGGGTCAACAGTTGTTGGGCACAATTATAGAGAATTAATGGTGAGTTAAGCCCAGAGCAAACCTGCAGGAGATTGTCTAGCTGATGGTGAAGGCCCAGCTCATGGTGAGTGGGATTAGGCCCTGGAATAAAATACAGAGAGCTGGTTGAGAGAGTTGGCATCCTTGTGTACACTTGGCCAGACATGCTGGTCTGGCAAGGAAAGATTGTCCTTCTTTCATCTGTTATGTAGAGATGGTGTGGCCATTTTCTTTGGCCCTGGTGTTGGTGCATGCTCTCCTATCAAGCTGTATTAGGAACTGTTACCATACTATGGTAAGAGAATAAACCCCTTGTTCCCTAAAGCTGTTTGATCGTGCTTTATTAACAACCATATAAGCTAACTGCAACACTAATTATCAGAGAAATGCAAATTAAAACTATCCTGTGATACTATCTTACCACAGTCAGAATGACTAAGGTTAAGAATACAAACAACAGAGAATGCTGGCAAGGTTGTGGTGAGAAAGGAACACTTAGTCACTGCTGGTAGGATTGTAAACTCATACAGCTTCTTTGGAAATCAGTGTGGAGGTTCCTCAGAAAGGTAAAAATGAACTTCCATATGACTAGCTATACCACCCCTAGAAATATTCCCAAAAGTCTCTACATTTTATTATGAAGACACTTGTTCATCTATGTTCATTGCAGCTCTGTTCACAATAGTGAGAAAATGGAATCAGTCAACATGCTCATCCACTGAGGAATGGATAATGAAAATGTGGTACATATACACAATCGAATATTGCTCAGCCTTCAGAAGAGATGAGATTTTGGAATTTGCTGGTAAATGGATGGAACTGGAAAATTTAATGTAGAGCAAGGTATCTCAGATACAGAACGTTAAGCACCACATGTTCTCTTTTATATGTGGATGTTAGCACTTATATCCTTGCAATCAATGTATTTGGATTGGAATCACTGTATGAGCCAGAAAATACTAAAGAGACCAATGAGTGGGAAGGTGGGAAGGGATGGTCAGGATGTAACCTTTTAAAAGGGAGATGTAGAATATCATGGCAAATAGAATGAGGGAAGAATATTTGAGAAAAATACATAGTGGTGAATGAGAGGTGGGATATAGGAGGGACAGAGGGACTTATAAAAAAACCCTTAAATTGTGGGATATAACCCAAAAGAACATCCTATATGTTAGTAATATGTCAAAAAATGTGTTTTAAAGAAAGAAACAAAAATGAGCAGTCCTTATGCAGAGGAGCATAGAGTGAGGAAAACAAGGAGAAAAAAGCCCTGAGCTGATCCACTCAGAACCCAGTGACAAAAATACCCTAGAAGAAACAGGAATATGACACTTCCTTTTAAAATGTTGGTCAGGGGCTGGAGAGGTGGCTCAGGGGTTAAGCCTCTGCCTTGCAGGCGGAAGGTCCTGAGTTCGGATCCCAGATCCCACGTATAGATGCCAGGCGGAAGCGGGGGCGCCCTGCGTTTCTGGTCCTGGTAGGGCGGAGCCTGTGAATGCCGGGGCAGAAGGAGGTGGAGGCGTCCATGGTGGTTCCCGAATTCGTCCGTGGTTCTACACACACACAGACACACACACACACACGCACATACATACGTACATATGCACAATTGAATAAATAATAAAAAAAATTTTTAAAATGTTGGTCAAAGATGTATCAAAAACCCCCATTCATTATAGGCTTTTGCCATAGCTCTTGGTTGCTTTCCAAAAAATTGTCAGTAAGACACTATTACTGACAAGGATAACACATATGGATCACAGAATATGGGCAAAATATATCAACTAGAACTGGTCTGAGAACTTTATCCTTGCTGGATAGCTTACACAATATCAAACAATACTGTAGAATCTACTGAAGGAGATAAATAATCACAGGCCTTATTAGCTCATGAGATCTGCAAGTTGTAAGAAAAATCACCTTGGCAACAAGTGACCACCAGTGTAATAGTGGCATGGTAACAAGGAGACAACCAACAACTGTCTGATTGGACTCAAGACCTGCTTGTCAGAATGGAACACACTTCTATTATTGTTAACAACAAAAAAGGAAGGAAATAGATCAACAGGGAAAAACGAACCTATAGACAGGAAGACAGTACACCAAACTGCTCTGTAAATAGCTGCTATTATGCCCATAGATTTGAAGAACACTTAACACTCAACCTAGAAATTCTCTACAACAGAGGTAGAGGATCTCCACACCCTGACACGATGCAGCCTTGGGCAGTAGAAGTTCAGTGAAGTGGATGGCAATGCCCGGCTATAATGCAGTGTACTAATGGCCTAGCAAGGTTCACCAGGGATCAGGCTAACCTAATCTCTCCCCATCCTACGACTTTGGGACCCTTGCAGAAAGGGGGTGGTGATATTGTAAGAACCTAAAGAAGGCTACTGTAGGACAAGATATTCCATTCAAGGCAGAATTGCTGCATCTAGGAACTCGCTGCAGTGAGACTTGTCCTTACCAGACCTGCATAATGACTGACACACCAACATGCTCCCATAGACTATAGAAGAACTTAAGAGAGATAAGAACATACAATGGAAATTTTGGGGACTAAAGTTGGATGAGTGAAGGAAAATGTCCCTATCAGTGGAGTAGCCTAAAGAGAGGCAACTTTGTATGCCACAAGAGCCCTGAACTCCTAAAAGAGTAGACAAGCCAGAAGGAACAATGGGGTCCATATAAGTAGACAGACAGGAGGGTGGGTGGGAGTGGGATGGATTGATAAAGGGAAGGGGATGGATGGGCAGGAGATGGAGGGAAGCAGGCATGAGTACTCAATAAGCTTATAAAACTAGAAAAATAAAATAATTTTAAATTTTTTTATTATTTATTAGATTGTGCGTGTATGCGTGTGTGTGCGCGTGTGTGTATGTATGTGTGTGTGTGTAAAACCATGTACGAATTCGGGAACCACCATGGAAGCCTGCATCTCCTCCTTGTTTACTCTGCCCCAGGATTCACAGGCTCCGCCCTACCAGGACCAGAAACACAGGTCACCTCTGCTTCCGCCGGCATCTATATGTAGGGTCTAGGATCTGAACTCAGGACCTTCCACCTGCAAGGCAGAGGCTTAACCCCTGAGCCACCTCTCCAACCTCGAAAAATAAAATAATTTTAAAAAGAAAAGTTGGCGTGTACTCCAGCAAGAGGTAAAAGCTTGTAAATTGTAAAAGGCAAAATATAAAACCATTGTTGAAATACAGAGGAAATAACACCAATAGTTAAAATTAAAGAAATAAAAATATGAAACTAGAGCACTATAAATGTATGTGACCAATTATGACATAATTATTGGGGAAACATCACTAAGTCCATACAAAACAAATGCCTTAGGCAATGAGTAAGCCTGTGTCATGCTGTTTTCCCACTGACAGTTAGAATTTCTATGGACGTTCCAGCAACATTATATGAGAAGAAACAGGAGTATTATATTGAGGTTTAAATTAAAAGCATAGGTCAAGATTATTTTTCTTCCAGAACTGCTGTGGAAATGTGATGAAACTAACTAGAATCTGAAAGAGTGATTAGCACAGATCAGCAATTCAAGCTGTTTCACTCAAACATAGTCAAAATATAATTACCAGCACAAAAAATATTATATGTCTGATGAAAAACCTCATCATCTAAAACTGAATCAAACAAAATTTGTAGCAGATCTTTTGTAATCAAAGACAATCTCTCTCTCCTCTCTCTCTCTCCCCCACACACCCCATACACACTGACCATGTATGTTTTATTTAAATTTCAGAGTAGGAGTTCTTATCAGATGTGATTGTTCCCCTTCTTAAAATTAAATAGAAAACGTATTTGGAAATGGAAATAGTGTGGAATAAGAGAAACAAGGAAGGAAAAAGTCAGTAGAAAGATGGCAGAATAACTAAAATAAAAGCATAGATTTCTCATTGTCTTCTTTAATTTTTACAAAATATATAATACATTTAAGTAATATATTTTTATAAAGATCAACAGAGGAGAGTAATTTTTTTCAGCTTGGAAGTTTAGCCCATTAAAAAATCTCAGTACATTAGTAGCACTGATAAACTTACAGTTTCACAACTCACTTTATGCTATCAGTGCTCACAGGTAAAGTCAGAGAAAAGCAAATTATAAAATTACTATAAGAAAATCCCAGGCTTCAGCACTCATTGAAAATTAATGCTAAATGATAGCACTTCAGGGAAGCAGTGATGCATTTATTTGCATAGCAAACATTTTTACATGAGGTAGAAATGAATTCCGCTTTCAATTAAGGAAAATTAGTTGTAAAGCTTGTTTAGATCTTGTCCTAATCTTAATTTTACCTTGCCCCATTTGCTTTATTAGTTGCATACTAGTATTGATGCAGAGATAGATGTACGAAAAGAGAGTATATTTTCCAATCAGACATGATACACGCTCACCAGCCATGAAATGAATCTAACCAGCATTTACTGCAGGCGGCCACCACTGAGCTTTCCAAAGCCCTTGAAGGAGAGATAGAGCAGTGCCTTCCTCATTAAACGGAGTAAAAAGGACCATATTTTCTTTCATCTTCAAACAAAGCACAGGAAAGTTTATCCACGCACACCTGCAGCTGGGGTCATTTTGACTTTTCTCATAATTCTTGCCAAAACCAAAATCTAGACAAAGAACCTGAAGAAGTCTAGTGTGCTCATTTGAAAATAGAGATATTTTATTTGCTTTCGTGTTTTCTCTGCAAAAAGTGAAGAGCGTGGATGAAATGCATCCCTGTGACCCCAAGGAGTCATTGTTCCAGGTCTGGTTAGAAATGGGCCTGAGGCTTCCTCCATCACTGTACTCTGAATGGCCTCTGTTCCCATCCTTTTATAAATTATTTGCAGGACTCCAAATGCCAGCATGCTTCTTAAGAGATACTTTTTTTTAAAGTTCCATTGATTGCATTGATGAGAAGCCAAGTGACCAGGGCATCTCTTGGACTTTCGGCAGAGTCTATGAAGCAAACACAATTTGCCTTCGTGGGAAGAGTTTCTTTAGCGTGAATGTGGCGATTCGTTTTACATTTGTGGCTATGGCTTTCCGTGAAAATTTGATTGAAGATTCTCTGGATCCAAGCTGAATTCCTTAGGGTGGGAGCCTTTCTTACTTTCCTTAGATTTCATCTCTGTCTATGAAGCTTCCAGTCTAGAATTCCTGTGGCTAAGAAAAGAGATTTGTCTCCTTGAAGAACGATGGGGATGCTGTGGGAATTAAATATTACCTGTGTAGAGTTTGCCTGTAGTAAGCCCTCCATAAATATTAGTACAAGGAGAAGACCATTTATCCACATTTACAAGTAAAGTTAGCTTCAGTAGACATAAGTTGCTGCCAGGTAAGAAAAGATATTTAGCTCTGTGACTTCAAAAAAGACAGGAATGAAATGCTTAAGTATTCCCATTAAGCACTGTGACTTTGGGTTCTCAGAACCTGTTTTAGTTAATTTCTTAGTAAACATACAAAATAATGGATTTCTTTTTTCCACTTTTCGATCAACTTTGCTCTTGAATCACGTCATGCATGTATATAATGCATTCTGTCATCTTTCCCTGTATCTTTTATCTTCCTCTACCTTCCTTCCAGCTCCCCTTTTCCATAAGTCTCCCCCGCCACATTCATGTTTTTTTTTTTTTTTAATTTTGTTTCGTGTTCAACTGAATTTAACCATGACCCCTATCTCACTGGCTGCCACTTGTGAAATACTGGGCTGGAGGCTATCTGCTGGAGCCTACTAGTCTCCAACATCAGTACACTACGTGGATAATTTGTCCAACCCTCAAATCTGTTACTTGCCCTTTGTTCATCAATACTGCATTGGCCCCCATGAAGTTTCCATCTATTCATAGCCATTGGTCACATGGTCCACTGTAGTGTCAGTGACCAACTCTGCTGCTGGTTCTGATTGTTGTGGCTATGTCATTTTTGAACAATGGCATTTTATTACATTATGCCTTATCTTTTGGTTCTTACATTCTTTCATCCCTCTTCTGTATAGGTCATTGAGCTTTGGGAATAGAGTGTATGTGATGTTCAAGGCTGAATCCTCAGCGTTCACTTATTTTAGCATCTTGCATAGTCATGGTTCTCTGCATTTACCTCCAATCACTGTAGCATGTTTAAGTCTTAAGGGTAAGATAAAAATTTTCTAAGTTTCAATGTGTCTTTATCATAATTGTTACTCTTGCTTATTCATTTTCTCTCCTCCTCTACACTATCCCCCCATTCTACTCATATCTTAAACCTTCATCCTACCATCCTCCTTTCCACCTTCATGCTGCCTGCATTCTTCTACTTTCCAACTATTAATGTCTTTCTTATTCTTTAATGATCCCTTTCTATTTTCTTGGCCTTTTAGAGGTATTTTCAGTTAAATACACAAATCTGAAATTTCAAAGCTAAGAAAAGTATACAGGAGAATGTACTTGACTTTCATGATCTGTGGAACATCACTAATGCATTTTCCAGTTCCATCCATTTACCTGAAGGTTTCATGATTTCATTCTTCTATGTGGCTCAATACTATTCTGTTGCATATATGTTCTACGTTTTCATTATCTATTCAGCACTTCGTGGGTATCTAGTCTGATTCTGTTTACTCATTGCGAGTAGAGCAAAGATCAACATAAATATGCAAGTATTTCTTTTGGAGGATAAACAATTTGTTGAGAGTATGTTCAAGATAGATATTACCAGATAATATGATAATTTTAGTTTTAGTTTAGTTTTTTGAGGAATCTCCACATTGATTTCCAAAGTGGCTATACCCAATTTATTTCTCACCCAGAGTAAATAAATGTTCCCCTTTTCCCCAGCTCCTTTACAATATTTGTTGTTATTAGTTTTCCTTTTATTAGCCATTCGGAGCCAGTTAGTTAAAATTTTTAAGTAGTTTTCATTTGCAAATCTATGTTTGGTAAGGCTGTTGGACATTTTTTAGATACTACTTAGACATTTAGGTTTCTTCAGTTTAGAACTCTGTAGTCATCAATAACTCGTTTGTTTGATATTTTAGTTTTTTTATATATTCAGAACACGAATCTTCTGTTAGATATATAGCAGAAAAGATTTCTCTCCCATTCTGTAGACTGCCTCTTTGTCCAATTAATAGTTTCTTTTGCAGAAAAGAAATTGTTTCAGTGTTATGAAGTCCCATTTGGTGATTATTGCCCTTGTTTCCTGTGTGAATGAGGTCCTGTTCAGAAAGTCGCACCTAAGCCAGGCTCTTACAGTGTACTTCATACTCTCTCCTCCACAAGTTCAGTGCTAGGTTGTTTTTTTTTTTTTTTTAAATACATTTGGAACTGATTTTGGTGCAGATTGAGAGATAAGAATCAAAATTCATTCTTCTAAAAATTTTCCAGAGTCATTTGCTGATGTCCCTTCTTCAATGTGGTTTAAGACACCTTTATCGAAAATGAAATAGCTAAAAGTTTATATATGTAAACTTTATATATATTATAATATATATTTATAATATATTTTATATATATGGGTCCTCAATTTTAATCTAATCGATGTGTCTCTTTTGTACCTTTCCATCTTCTGCTGATGTCTTCAGTTTATTTCTTTATTGTTTTAAACTGTTCCTTTCAATTCTTTGGTTAGGTTTTTTTCCCCCAAAGTTTTTTTCATTGTTCCTTTCATTGATACTATAATGAATGTGATTGCTGATTGCTTCCCTCCATTTTTTTTTCAGTTTGTTCATCTTTGGTGTTTAGGAAACAACATTTATTTTTGTATGTTAACACAGATAATAGATTTTTATGTCATTTTCATTCATTTATATAATTTTACTTTCTTCTTTTACCTTCATTCTCCTTTGTTTCTATTTCTTCTGTCTGCTTTTTCTCTTCATCCCCCAAATTTCCTAAGAAAATATATCTATGAGTTATTAATACTGAAAAAGAAGGTATTAATAAAATTTACTTAGTCATCAAACCAGAATCAAATAGTTACCTTGGAAGATATTGCTTAGACCATGATGCCTTATATTCAAAATATATTAATTTATTATTTATCAATAATTAGTTCATGAAGGAGTGATTGGCTGACTCTAGCCTGGAGAAAGGGTGAAATTCACTCATTCTTCTCCTTATTTGTTCATTCAGTTTTCAGTGTAAGTACTCTCTATAACAAAAATTGCAAAAATATTTTTCTCATAGAAGAATTTGTGACAAAAAGTAAGAGTTTTAAAAAAAGTAGTTATTTTTAGTTAAGAAAGGATCAGAGTTCTGTATCAATTTTATCTTTGGTTAGGAGGTAACCTTCCATACCAATAAGGATGCAGCCCAGGTTGGTGCAGGAAAAGTAAAACTGAAAACAAGTCATAATTCAGAACATCAAAGACCCTACATTAATCACCTGGAACCAGAACAGCTAAATCTTTCCTTATCCTAAAGCTCGGGAACCTTGCAGAAGAGGGGACAGCAAGATTGTAAGAACCTAAAAATGTGCAGGACCAAGGATATGCAAGATACTTCACACAAGTTAGGGCTGTGGCAGCCAGAATTGGACTTTGCCTGACCTGCACAATGGCTGACATGTCAACAATCCCCCAAAGTTTAGCATGGATCACAGGGGAGATAGATGGCTCTAGGTAGTAGGATCTTTAGAGGCAAGGGATTAACAGTCATAATAGAGTTCCCATACTAATGGAGAGCCCAAGAAGGGGCTGGGCTATGCCACTGAGTCCTGAACCCTCACTAGGGTGGAGGACTCAGAGGGAGGTTTGGCATTCACACAAAAGGATGCTCCAGGGGATGGGAAGGAGGAAGGGGAAGCCACTGGGAGGGGGGAGGAAGGGAGTAAAAGGAAGGGGAAAGAGGCGAGAGTGCAAGGGGGTACGACTAGGGAGGAGAGGAGGGAGGGAGAGGACCAGGGGTATCTATTGACTTGCATGATTAGGAAAAAAAAAATATGGGAGGAAAAAAAAGAATAAAGATACCCATAAACAATAAAGCAAACCTGTATTTCTAAGACTATGTCCAGTCTGTTTAGAACATTGGAAATTTAGAAACCAGTAACAAGCTATGAGCCATGCAGGGTCTTGTATGATTGTTTAAAACAAAACAATACCATGCAAACTATCTGACATAGGAAAATGATGGGTAAGGTCAGCAGATAAGCATGTGTTTATTTGATTTAAGAACGTGGGAAACTTGAAGAAGAAAGAGAGTAAAGAACAGTAAGTCTTTTAGAGATAACATGAACAGATAATGTGAAAATCTGTGATTGAGAGGCTGACCTAGTAATAGAGAAGACACATGCATATCAGTAAGGAAATAAGATTTTACTATAAATGCTGGTGCTATTAAAAGAAAAATAAAAGAAATAATTTCAAGAACATTTGATTATAAATTCAATAATTTGAAAGAAAGGGATCAAAGATGAAATTGTAACAGTTAAAGTTTATTTTTGTAAATTGAATTCTCGCCATAATAAACCTCCAGATTCACATTATTTAATTGGATGATTCTTCAAATAGTTAAGGACAATTAACATATTCTTCTGGGAAACAGAAAATAAGATATTGTATTCAAAGTATTTTTAAAGCACATATTACATAATTACAAAATCAGAAAAAGAAAACGCATAAAGGAAGTAAACTAAAAACAGTTTCCTTTTCCTGAATTTAGGAGATTCAGCCTCAGCAAGTCAAGTCCAGGAAAGTATACAAATCCTAACTCAGCATGAGCAAGTAAAATGAAATGTATGTAATGTGGTCCTTAAGCTTTAGCTTGTTCTTTTCTTTAAATTACTGTATTTGTTCTTTTTATTTGTTTTGTGGGGAAAGACAAAAAGAGAGAGGGTTCTTATACACATGTCTTAGCTCATGGTTAGAGGTCAGACAACTTTCAAAAGTCAGTAAAAATCAATTCTCTCATTTTATCATGTGAGTTTTCTGGAATTGAATTCAGATCATCAGAATTTGGAGCAGGTTGTTTACTTACTATCTCCCCATCCCCAGGTTGTTTCTATAAAATAAAAGTTATGTAGTCTTATCAGTTAACAAAAAAAGGAGTTGACAAAAATCATAACTTTGATATATTGAAGTTTAGTTGAAAATGTTTTTGAAGGAATTAGTCCACTTAATCTACTAATCTGGAATTCGTCCACTTATCAAACTTTTGGGGATGGATGTGTTGAAAATGTATAGCTTTTCCTTGTGGGTGCAGGGTGAAAACAACAATTCTTTTTAGATGCCAGCACAAAAACCAGAAGTTGCAAAGATAGTTTCTCAAGAGAAACTGTATACCCACAGTGTAAAAGAAATAGACTTCAAATTAAAATTTTAAGTGATATAAATATTAACTCAAAGTGAAGCATAGACTTAAACAAAGAATGTAAAATTATAAAATTTGAGAAAAGCATAAAATATTTGGGATCTAAAACTGGAAACATTTTGACCTACACTGAAAATGCAATCCATTAAAAATTGATAAAGTTCCCCAGAGACTAGTGAGGATCTCAGGAGAGATAATTGCATGCATTGGAAATCTTGGGGACTAATGTTGGATGAGTGTGAGGGGAAATGCCCTTATCAATGGGGTGGCCTGAAGAGGGGCCATTTTATGTACCACAGAGGCCTGAAATCCCACAAGAGTAGACAAGCCAGAGAGAACCCTGGTGCCCATAGAAGTGGACAGGCAGGAGGGTAGGAGGGAGCGGAATGGACTGATTAAGGGAGAGAAGAGGAGACAAGAAGGAAGAGGCAAGGAAGGAGTCAGGGATAAGTATTTAATAAGTTTGTAAAACTAGGAAAAAGTGAAAATATTATTAAAAAAATTTAAAATCTATAAGGTGGACTTCATCAAGTTTTTAACTTCTGTAGAAGTTATAAATTAAGACATTAAGATGAAAAATAACATTTATAATTCTTTTATTTGGCAAGGACTTGCAATGAGATTAGAAATGATCAAAATTCAAAACTCAAAAATCTATTCAGAAAATGAGCAAAATAAATGGAAAAATAGCATTTCTTTAGCAACAAAGAGCAAGGAATGTGTTCAGTATCACTAGCTGTCAGCCATAAGCAAAGTAGCACACAGTGTAGTACATACAGCTAACAGAACCAAGAACATAAAAATAGAAATGAGACTAAATCCTAACAAGGATACTAGAAAATCTGATCACAGTTACATTTCTGGTATCTATACAAAAAGATTCAGCTTTTCTTGTAAAGACTACTATGACACTTATTTAGGAAATAAAAGATTCACTTGCTTTTTCTATATACGTGATAAGCACCAAACATTAAGACTTTCTCTCAGGGAAACAAGAACTTACAAATTCCTTACACAAATGTCCATAGATACTTTATCCAAACTGAAACCTTTCGATGCTCTTTAATAGGTAAATGATTAAACGTACTTTGCTACATTCATACCTTGGATGTTTTATAAATAGACAAAGCAGCAAACTATTATGGAATGGCTTAGGCGGATTATTAAAAGAACCAAATCAGCTTGTTATATATTGTCTAACTCTATTTATACAGTTTCTTATTTACTTTTTTGATGCTGGAAATTTAGACTAGGCTGTCACATATGCTAGACATTGGACAACATCACAGTTACAGTTCAAACTCTTTATATTCTTTAATATTTACTTATTATTATTGTGAGTATATGTACAATATATGCATGTGAGTATGAGTGTGTGTGAGTCAGGGTGTATATGTGGAGGTCAGTAGATAACACTGAGGTCTTGGTGGTCTCCACTTACCTTTTCTTGGGTCCCAGGGATTTTAAATTTGATCCCGGAGAACCAATAGTGCAGCAAGTACTTTTACTCTCCAAGCCTTCTTGCCAGATCACCTTTCTTCACTTTTTACTTATACACAGGATTTCATGAAATTCTTCAGGTTGTATTTGAATTCTCTCTGTGTAACCCAGGCAGGCCTTGAACTTTAACCCTCCTAATTCAGCCTCCCAAGTACCTGGGATTATAATATACAGCATTCTTTTTTAATGTAATTTATTATTTATTCAATTGTGCATGTGCGTGTGTGCATATATGTGTGTGTGCGCATGTGTATGTATGTGCGGGTGTGTGTGTGTGTGTGTGTGTGTGTGTGTGTGTGTGTATGTGTAGAACCATGGACGCCTCCACCTCCTCCTTGTTTACTCTGTCCCGGGATTCACAGGCTCTGCCCTACCAGGACCAGAAACCCAGGCCGCCCCCACTTCGGTCCAGCGTCTATACGTGGGGTCTAAGGATCCGAACTCAGGACCTTCTGCCTGCAAGGCAGAGGCTTAACCCTTGAGCCATCTCTCAAGCCCCCAATATACAGCATTCTTAACATTATAAAATTATAGATGTAGAGAACATGCTAGTGACTGAGACTGGGAGATAAGAAGATGACTGTTATTACAATGTACCTGTAGGGTGAGACATCTTTATGTTTGAACTGTGGTGATACACCAGTATGCATATATGACAAAACAACACCTGTGTAACATACACACATATATATGAGCTTCTAGACTAATTTGAAAATATTTAAATTTTATTTACATTTATGTAGTGCTGTTAGAGGGAGAACAGTAGCTGTGAAGGACTATGTCTTAGGCCCAAGGAAAACATGAGATCGAATGAGGCAAGAGCCCCCGATTTCAAAATGAAATTCTGACTACCATAATAGATCTATCCTTGAACTGTTCTATCATGATGGATTGGATATGATGGAACCTAAGATGACAATTATTGAACCCTAATTCCACTGTATTCTGGTAATGCTTTTTACCCAATGAAACCTTTAGTTTCAGTCATAGGATGTTAGGGTTCTAATCTGAATGTTTCTGTGTGGATCACAGCCAACTTTCAGCCCCTTGCCCCAGGGTGAACAGAGAGCTAAATTTTCTTTTTTCCCTTCCCTTCCCTTTTTTTTTCTTTTTTATTCCTTGACAGTTTCATACTTGACATACTTGAATACATTGAATTGAAGTCATTTTCCACTCCATATTGCCTGCTCCTTCCTTTTCTCTTCCAAAACTACTTCCCAGTCTCCTTCTTATATGTCTCTTGGGTGCGTGGGCCACACTGAGTTTCCTTCAGGTGGCCTACATTTGTACGTGCCTCACCTGGCCAGCTTTTTGTTTTTTTTAAGTGCTCGCTCTTGGCACTTTCTTGAGCTAACTTGGTAGCTTACAGATCAGCCAGAAGGCTCAACTTCAGGCCATGGACCAATCTTTAAGCATGAGGTCTAGTCTCCATGGAAAATTCCTTTGTCACAGTCTTCAGCCACTAGCTGGTAGAACTGCCCTATCATCAGTATCCCCTAGTTTATAGCTTAGTTGGAATCATGGGGGAACTTTAAACGTCCTGGTGGCCTGGACCACTCTTGAGCTCATGCCATTGCCCTAGTCCTTGGGATTTTCTATACTTCCTTAAAGATTCCATGCAGTCTCTGAGCATCCCTTGAGGACTACTAATGTATAAAGAGAGGGGGAAGGCAGAGGCTTGACCTGGAAAGGGGAAAACCTCTTCTCTCCAGTACTTTATTCTTACCTGGCAATAGCTTTCCGTATGCCTCGTCAGGCCATTCTAAGCACTCAAAAGCTTTATTGAAAAGCAAGTTTCTGCTGCAGCGAACTTAATAACCTCATGCTGGAGCTGTAACTTGCTCCCTCCCACCCCACTAGTCATTCTGAACAGCTGGCAGCCATCCTGCTTCCCACCAGCCTTTGACAAAAAATAACAGCATGGCTCTCTCTATGCCTATTAGATCAAATAAAAATATACAGGGGAAGTTGGCAAATTCTCTTCCCTAATCAACAAATTTATTAATTTGCTTAAACTCCCAGAAGTACACCCCTTTACAGGAGCAGAATAAGTTTAATGCATTCTCATGTTAAAACGGCATCTACATCTACGGAGGGACAGAAGGAAGGATGGAGCCTCTTAATATCCGGTGGTTTGTGCAGGCAGGAAGCAGCTAAAAAAAGAGAATCCTTACTAAAACAATCAAGTAGAAGACCCTTTAATGCAATATCTTGAGGCTGTGAGAACTTCTCTGTAGCTGGACTATGCCTAGCACGCTTTGCTTCTTGCCTCCTACTGGTTTCAAAGTGCAATGCATTACTCAGGAAACCTGAATGAAGTCTTCCATCAGTCACGAGTGCTCTTTTCTCAGGTTTATAAAGGAACTCGGGGTTCTTGGACTCGACTGAGTCTTATCTGCCTGTGAAGTGATATCTTGTTTCATTAAGGAAGAGAAGAAACCACAGTGGTCAATTTATCATTTCAAGTAGTAGTATTCATTGAGTTTCTCTTGCACATTAGGTACCTTGAGAGGCCATTCAAGTATATACTGCTAGCCAGAGATTAATTAATACAGGAGAGAGAATCTATAGATGTAGATTCAGATTCCCTGGGTCTCCAGCCAGGCTCAGGTGAGCTGTGCGGAATTTCTTTGAACTGTGATCTTTATCATGAAATTGGATTTATAATGTGCTCTTTTTCTTTTTTTTTTTTCCTTCATGATAACATTCTTTTTTTTTTTTTTTTTCCAATCATGCTCGAGGTAGTTTCTTTAGAAGTGGTGGACTGGCAATTGTGGAATGTTTGTCAACATGCTCAACGCATTCTGTCATTTACTATTTTTTACTATGATTACTTATTGTTAATGCTGCCTGACTAACAATGGCTCTCCATTGAAACAAGTTGGTGACAATTGGTCACAGACCATTGATGTATCAGGGTCAATGAGGATTTTTCTTACTTTTAAGGAGATAAGAAAATTTTCTCATAGTCTTGTATGTTGAGAAAAATACATGCAGTCAAAAGGCAGTATCAGTGAGAATTCCAAACTGCAATAGTTCAGATTTAAACTATCTCAGAACAAACAATTCAGCTCTGTGTTAGAGATGAACGTAAATTATATCTATTTCACAGATCACCATCTTCTTTTCACCCTGTCCCAAGCTAGTACAAAATTAATGTTCTTATTTTAAAGGATTTTGTTGTTTTAGTGCTTATTTTACTATATTCAATGCATGCCTCTGAGCCTTCCACTCTAAACTGCACCCCAGATACCAGCTTGTCTTTGAGATGATGGAAGCTGCAAATACCTTAATTCACCAGAACCTTTAAAACAATGAGAAACGTTGTTTCAAATACTGCTGTGTGGGAGTTTTTCCTGCAGGCATAACATGGTGCCATCTTGGACATTGGCCCCAGTCTAATCTAATGAAGATATTACGTAGCAATTTGAAACATCCAAAAAGAAGAAAGCTAAAAAACAAAACAAAACTAGCTCATTAGTTCAGGAAATGCTGAAAAGTAGTAAGAATGAAGAGGGGGTTCTCCCCAAGGAAAAAAAAGCAATAAATGGCTGTTTGAGGGAAGAGACCACAGTCCGGTTCAACAGTCCGAAGGCGACACTGAGCAACCAGAGAGTAAAGGAGACTCAACCAGGGGAAAGTTCTGTAGCGGAGTTACAGGGTTGCAGCTAGCGTGAATATAGCCCTGTCTGGCCTGGAATTTGGTATGTAAAACAGCCACACTCCTGTCACCGGCTCTGGAGTGCTGGAACTACAGGTGTGCACTACCACAACCCACTTCTGTGGACAGCTTTTGCACTCTCGAAATCCCCATCAGAAAATCATAAATTCACTTCTGATATCTGGCTACTTCTTCATCTTTTCTTATTCTTCATGTGTATGAACTGCATTAGCGTGTGCGTGTGTGTGTGTGTGTGTGTGTGTGTGTGTGTGTGTGTGCGTGCGCACTCACACGCACCTGTGCAGACCCAAAGCTGGCATCAGAAATCATCCTGGATTGTTCTGCAACTTTATTGCTTTGCTATGGGGTTTCCCAGGCTCTGCCCTCCAGAGCTGGAGTTGCAGATTGCTATCATTTATACTAGGCATTTTTACATGGGATCTGAGGATTCGAACTCTTTTTTGTTTCTTTTTTGCTTTTGAGGCAAAGGCTTTGACCACATCTCAATCCCTTTTCTCCTTATTTTATTTGATTATACAAGCTGCTGTATTTTTCATCATGCTAAGTACTGTCTTTCATAATATTTTACAGCTTCTCTGAGGAGTGGTCACAAACCTAGCAGTTTCATGACCATCACATGTTTTCTTCCTTCTTTTGAAATCTCATTTTCCAAAATTATCCAAGCAGTGTCATCCTTCATCATTCCCTTGTCATTTCCTCTATGGTTGTCACCAACTTGCTAGATTTCTCCCTTCAGGTAGTCATTATTAATACTTTGTGTTTACTCTTCAAGCATATCACAAGATAATATTGCCATTTTCATATCTGTAGTATTTTGAAGATTATGAATTTGTTTTTATAGATATTCCCAATATAAAACATAAACTCAAAGAAGCCAGAGGTTTTCTTTAAAGATTTGTATTCCTAATTACCATGGATTTATCAATATTTAGAAATAGTTCAAGAAAATATTATCTAAATAAACCAATTTTGTTAGTAAAAAAGAGGATACAGAGTAAGATTAGAAAATTAACATAATTTAAAATATGAATTCATGACACTTTTAAATTTTATTTTTGTATTTTTCATGTACACATGTATAGGGTTAATGTGTGTGTGTGTGTGTGTGTGCGTGTGCATGTGTTTGCATGTGGGTGGATACACATGAATGTATTTATATGAGATCACTTTAGTGTTTGCTCATTCCTGTACCAAGGGTGACATCAGGAATCATCTTTCATCTTATTATTTTGAGGTTGGATCTCTAAGCCCAGAACACACCATTAAGGTTAATCTTGCTCTAGTGAATCCAAGATTCTGTGTTCCAGAGTTATGTTTATTACCAGGGAATTATCATATAGATTTCAAATTAGACATTATATAATAGAAATATAATGAGCTACATATGTAATTATTGATTAGCAAGTCCTATGTAGTATCTGGGACCTTAAAGTGGTAGGAATTATGCTACAACACCCTTCTGGCATTTTTACCTGGTTTCTGAAGATTCAAACTCAGGTTCTATTGCTTGTGAGGCAAAGGTTTTTAGCCACTGAATCATCTCCTCTATCTCATGTATATTATTTTGGAGCTATTATCAACAGGTTTTCTAGTAATAAACAATGAACAAAAAGTATGTACTATATGTGTGTTAGTCATTAGTACAGAATTTCTAGTGACTGAACATAGCAATGATTATAGCTGTGACTATCTGAATGTGTAATGTGCTCCATTTCATTTTGCTGTACGTACATAAACTTTTTTCCTTAATCCTAAAAAGGTGATATACATATTCCTATCACTATCCATTGATGAGAAATGGATTCTTTATAATTTTACAAATCCTGTGGATGTTTAATGACAAAAGTTAGTTTTGAATTAAGATATCTTAGAAATTTCAGCCATGTTTGTTAAAGTCTGTAACTCAATATTTCAAAGAGGCAAGCATGTTTATTACCAAGGAACTATCATATAGATTTCAAATTAGACATTATATAATAGAAATATAATGAGCTACATTTGTAATCATTGATTAGCAAGTCCTTAAAGTGGGAGGAACGGCCAATGTTACAGATGGACTAGACCAAAGAGACAAAAGTACAGTGCTACAGTGCAAGATTCTGAATTGTGTCTAGGCCAGGAAAGGAACATCAATGGAATGACAACAAAATTTTTAGAAATTCTGTGTTGTATGGCACTTTTCCTGGGGGGACACTATGCAAATACCTATCGATCCCAGATAGGGATACAAAGATCAACCAACATAACAGTTACATGGAAGTCAAACTTGTTCAACCAATGAGTTTATTGGAACGACTTACAGGAATATGGGTGAAGGTTAATTATAGAAGTAGGAATGACTCAGTGGAAAAGTCACTGAAAAGCCCACTCGAGCCTGGTTGATAAGCCTGGAAGATGCATCTCTGGAGTTGTCTGCATGACTCTTGGGGATTGTTCTTGTTAAGTTAACTAAGTGAGAAATCCCCCCCATTGTGTGTAACATCACACACACTGGGTCTTGCACCAAGTCTTGCACTGAGTAAAACAAATAAAGGGATTTAAGTATAAACATTCATTATTCTCCTCTGTGACTAGCTCCTTCATATTCCTGCTTCTTTGACATCCACACTTGAAACTGTAAGCACTCGAAACTATGAGCAAAAACGAATCCTTTGTTCCTTAAGTGGCTTTTGTAGGGTATTTTATTATAGTAATGGGAAAAGGAATGAAAACAGAATGCCCTTATAGGTTGTTAATCAATATTTTGAAATATTGGGTAACTCACCCTACTTTCATACAATTCTTCAGTATGCTCTTATACATTGTAATGATATCTTGGACTGTCTTGTTAAATATTTATAGCAAATTATTTAAATTCTCATGGAAAATGGCCTTTCTGCATATTCAATAAAATGTTACACAGAGCAATTTTGGAAAGACAATTTGTCTTAAATTATTATTGTTTTTCCCTGTCAAAAGACTAATGCTGAAATTGTATCACCACCATTCAGAAGTAAAGAAAACAAACCTACCCCATGCTTCATTCTTTTCTCATATGCAGAAAAATGTGCTTCCAGTTTTTACAAGGATTATGTCTTCATATAGCAATTTTCTATCTCTGGAAGGATTTTAGTACCCTAACGAATTCTGATTCATTTTATACTTCTTTTCATGTGTGTTTTTAGTCTTTGTATGTATGTTCATCACATATGTGTGCAAGAGTTTGCATATGTATGAAACCAGAGATCAGCATTATATATACCTTCTTTGGTAATTTTCCATCTTACTTTTGTTCGCTAAACCAAAATTCACGCATTCGCTATGTCTGGCACAAAAGCAAGTCTCAAAGATCCTATTACCTCCTCCCCAAAGCTGAGATTATGAGTGTGCTTATTTTCACATTGTTGTTTAAGAGTCAAATTCAGGCCCTCATTCTAATACAGTAAGTTATTTACTGACTGAGCCATTTCCCTAGCCCCCAGACTTCTTAACAATATTCATATCTCTATGAGAAATGGATGTGATTGCTGAAGTCTAGTCTAATCAGTAGGATGACCTGTATCTTCTCTCTATATCAGGAACTTTTCAAAAATAAATTAATACTTTTGGTTTAACATATGATTCTCTTTCTGTATCCTGGAGACATTTGCATTAGGTTACATGGTGCAAAGAAGTATGAAATATAGATGGACTCCACTATAATGCTGCTTAGCATCCCAAAAACCTTCCCAGTCCATTCTACAAAGACTGTGTAATTAAGCTGCAGGCTTAACCAGCTTGCTTTAATTTGTACTCTAACCACAAAGTACCTTCTATGAAAGGGAATATTAGCAACTTGAACTTGGAGATTGAATCTGCGGAAGATGAGGTTTAAATGATCTTTTGTTCTATTTATTTTTTTCCACATAAATGTAAATGTACTCTTTATAGAAGTCATATTAAATGCACTATTTTAGGGTTTACAAAAATGTTTATTTAAAATACTTAAATGAGTCTATGGAACTGCCTTTACTTGCAAAATAAACACCTGCTCATTTGACAGGCATTAATGCCAAAGAGGAATTGAAAAACAGAGACTCAAATGAAGCAAGCAGAAACATATCCTTTATCCTGAGTTCAGCATGATACAATGAGGCATCTCTGATTCATTATTAGAACATTCTCCATGCCCTTTCATTTTTCTGCTTGGGATATATGTGATATTTTTAAATTATTTTCTTCTGAAGAAGCTAATTTTATGTAATTAAAAATATGGGGAATTTATTTACTCCATATGCATTACTGAAAGCTTTGGAAATTCCCATTTGTTGAAATAAGCAGAATTCAAGGTCATATTGAGAAAAGTGTGCATTTCTTTGAATCTAGGTCACCAATTAAGATTGCATGAGTTCAGTCTACCTCTCCTTTAATATGACATATTTTTGGTATTATTTCCGATTCAACTGTATTCCCCAAACAACAGGTTCAGGTTTCCATTGTGAGGGCAGAAACAAAGGGGTAAGAACTTCTGAAAAAACATAGATTTCAAAGTTTGGTGACTTCTTTATGTGGCATTTTTAATTACGTTCCCTGTCTATTAATATTTGTCAACCCACCCATTGTAATGACATCTTAGAGAATCTTATTAAAATATTTATCACACGTCCTTGAACTTCTTGAATAAATTATAAACTAAATAACTGGCAATTACTAGATATTTGTTGTTCAAATATAAGGATGAACATACTATATGATCAAATAACAAAGAATATATAAAGAAATCATGAAAAAAATTCATGAACTGAAATAAAAAGTTCAAAGGAATTTCTTACTAACAGAAAGAATTGTATGAAAGATAAAGACTTATCAGAACTTAAAGGAAAAAAGAGAAAACAGATACTTCAACAAATAAACAGATAAATTGAAATATATACATGCATACACATTATCACTGAAATAGGAGAAAGGCAGAAAACCAAGAGGTCATGCTTCAAAAATGTATACTCTGCTCAATTGGACAACCTTCAATAAATAGATAAATTTCTAAATGTATGTAACTTTTCTAAGTTAAGCCAGAATGAAATAAATAACCTAAATAGATCTATAACAAGCAGGAAAACTGATGCTATTAATTAAAAGACTCCTTAAAAAAAAAGCCCAAGGCCAGAGTCAGCACAGAATTCAACTCTACCAGACATTCACAGAGCAATTAGAACCAATACTTCTTAAATTGTTTAGTAAATCAGAAAAGGAAAAAAAAAACCGAACACTTTTTATGAGGCTAGTATTACCCTGAAATCAAAACCAAATAAGGATACATGTAAAAAGAGAATTATAGGCTGATCTAACTTGTGAAAAAGAATGCAAAGGTCCTCAATGAAATAGGTGTAAATTGAATCCCTGAAAACATCAAGAAATGGTTCATTACAATCATGTTGGATCCATCCCAGACATGCAAGCATGATTCAACATACATAGATCAATTTTTTAATTCATTTCATGAATCAACTAAATGAGAGAAGTCACATGATCATCATCTCATAAGGTGTGGAAATGGCCTTTAGTAAATCCTAGAGAAAATAGATCTGGAGGATTAGCTTAACATAATAAAGACCATAGATGACAAATCTATAGTACACATCCTTCTAAACTAAGAAAAGCAGAAGCATCCCATTAAGATCAAGTATAAGTATTTTACCACTTCTTTTCAATATATTACTAAAAATTATAACCACAATAACAAGGCAAAAAAGGAAATAAAATAGGTAGAAATAGGAAAAGAAGAAATCATGTAATCTACTATTTGTAGATGATGTAGATGACATGAGAAACCTCAAAGGCTCCACCAAAGAAACTCCTAAAACTGATCAATACATTCAGCAAGTTTTCAAGCTACAAAAATGAACATATGAAAACAAATTTCCCTTCTGCACCCCAAAGATGAAGGGAGGAAGAGGGAAATAGTCCTAATCACCTTACCTTGACAAAAATAAAGTAAAATGATTTGGAATAAACCTATACAAAAAAGTAAGAAATTTGATCCATGTAATTGAGCAAGACACCAGAAAATGGAAAGATCTCCCATGTTCATGGATCAGTAGGATTAATACTGTGAAACTATTTTACCAAAAGCAATATACAACATACAGATTCAATGCAATATCTATCAAAATTCCAATATAAATATTCACAGACATCAAAAAACTGCTAAAGCACATATGGAAGCATGAAAGACTCCAGAAAGTAGAAACAATCCTTTGCAATAAAAAAATCAACTAGAAGAATCATCATACTTAACTTCAAACTATACTAAGAAGTCATAATATTAAAAAAATGATATGGTACTGGGCACAAAAAAATGGACACCCAATCAATGTAATACAAGTTTTAGAAATAAACCAGCACATAAAAAATTATATGGGTTTTGATAACGGAATCAAAAGTATAAATTAAAGCCAGTTTCTTCAACAAAGGAGCTAGGATACGTACATGCAGAAAAATGCAACCAAATCAATTCCAAAATGGATCAAACATCTTCATGTTAAATCTGAAACTGAAAGTCCCTGAGAAAAGATTAAGAAGAACACCGTCATACTTAGGAGAGGACTGTTAGACAAGATCCAGTTTGTACAAGAATTTGTACATTCATTCAACAATGAATAAGTGAAACTATATAAAACTAAAAACCTTCTGCTAGACAAAAGCAACAGTACACTGAGCAAAGAGCCACAGGGTGGGAAAAATCTTTCCACTTATGTATTTGACCAAGGACTAGTATCCAGAATACACAAAGAACTCTAAAAATTTTTTAAAAAGAAAGCTAACAACTCACCTAGAAAATGGTCTAAAGAACTAAACTGAAAGTTCACAAAAGAATAGAAATCTTAGAAATATCTAAAAAAAATTCTTACCATCCCTAACTATCAAGGAAATGTAAATTAAAACTACTTTGAGATTTCATTTTGTCCTAGTCAGAATGACTAAAATAAGAGATCAAATGGCAAATCCTGGCAAGGATGTGGAAAGGGGAAACCTTCAGTCATTGTTGCTAGAAATGTCAACTCATACAGACATTACAGAAAGACGTGGAAATTCCTTAAAAATTCATAATTTAAATACCTTGTGCTCATCTATACTCATCCTGGGCATATTCCCTAAAAGACTACATCATACTTCAGGATTCCCACATACCTATATTCTACACTGCTCTTTAAAATGTTATTATTTAAGCTGCTTTTCTGATAGTGAACTTTCTTTATTCCTGAAATTTATGTACTCATTTGTTTAATCTAGGCTTTAGAACACAAATCCCTAAATGTGGGCATGAACTGTCTTCTTCCTGGATTTGAGATTCCATGCTTCAGAAGGCTGAGTTCTTGATCCACAAACTGAGATTTCAGATGCCATTTTCTCGGATTGTCAATAGTCTTCCCTGAAAACTACCACTCTTGCTAACCTATACTCTTTAGTACTTTGTTCTAATAAAACATCATTGAGTTTTAAAGTAACCCATTATTCTCATCCTTTGTTCAGCCTAGCATATACTCATTATGTTCTGGAAATGCTTATTTATAACTCTTTGATCACTTAGATGAATAACTTTTAAAATTAATTTTCTTCATTTTTTTGCACATAGCCAAGAATGCAGGGTGAATGGTAGATTTATTTTACTTGCTTGTTTTTTCATGGTGTGGCTTTAGAAACAAAGTAACCTTATCTTTACTTCACACACCGAGTGTTTAATGGGGCTTCTGGTTTCTCCACACAGAATATGTGGTCTTTTAAGTGTTTCAGTTCACAGATTTCCTTAAGTCTCCATTATCCGGACAGTACATCAATTACAAGGGAAGAAAAGTAGAACCTCCCCCCTCAACCCTGACTCCGACAAATGTGCAAGAGCCAAAGTCAGGGACAGCATGTTTTCCAACAACACAGATTTCCCTTCAAGATTGTTCCTCCATGAAGACTTTTTGAAAATTGGATTTAGACATCGTAATTTCAGGTGAAATCAAGATCACTCATTAGACACAATAGCTGGAGTTCATCCTGTGCAGTGACTTTCAATTGTAAACATGTTCAGCCCAACACAGAGCTTTGCTTTGCAATGAAAAGGAATCATCTAGAGGTCTTCAGCTCATGCACAATCTGAATTTTGTATGTTTTAGGTCCTTTGATATTTAGCATCTTACTTGACCAAAGGTATCCAAAATTTTAAATTTTTTCCAAATTTCAATCTTGAAGAAAATTATGAACCTTAGAAAGACTTTAATGTAAGTGAGAATAATGTTGCCTCGAGAAAGGACCCTACACTCCTCAACTACTATCCACCACCAACTCTTCACTCCATTCTTTGGAGAAAACAAGGACTCTTAGTTCACTGCATTATGCATGCATCCAAGCTGCTATTCATTTCTTAAGTATGCCTATTTTCCCTGGTCATTTACCATATTTTCTATACTTGATCAATTTAATGGGAATTAGAATGTGAAAGGCATCATAAATTTTCTCATAAAATTGATAGAAAGTGTTGTTTTGATTTTATGTATTCTATTTAGAGACAGGTAGTGAGAGCTAAGCAAACTAAACAGAAAGAGTGCAGGGGAAAAACAAATATACTCGTTATGTTCATTTCTTTTTCCAGGAGCATACACACCTCCAATAGGGAAGCAGCATACTTTATTTGGTGCTCATTCACAAAGAAGAAAAAAAAAGAATAATGTTGAATTATAGCAAAGCCAGCATTTAACATGTAGGAAGGGCCTTCTTTCTGGAAGTATATTATTGGAGTCCTTGGCAGGCACAGCCATCTGTGTTAAACATGGCATGGAGGTGATGAAGGTTCAATTTGTGCAGAAGTTGACAATGTTGTCGGTAGATTCCCAATTCTCACACCCATACTATGGGTCTAAAATTAAAGTTGTCATGCATGATGCTGTTACTGACTTTCTCTGAAAGGCATTACTTGCTCCTTCTAATTGAAACAGAGTGTCTCTCTGCACATATTAGCATGTCATAAATCATACAAGTCTTGGAAAACTAGTGGCTTTCAACAGAGTTTTATTTAATGAAAATTAACACAATAAAATGTCTTCATTGCAGTAATCATGCTGCAGTGGAACCCACTCAAAACACATGGCTTTCATTTTTTTTTCTTGAAAGAGTAAAACATCTTGCCAAAATAAGATAGGCCAAAAGTGTGTGGGGGGGTTATTTAACATTCCATGATTTCTAATAGATGGAGCATTCGAGAATAATAGTGATGAATACCAGAGCTGATTTCATGTCACCAACTTTGGACTTTATTTTTGGTAGCATATTACAGTGACATGTGGTAAAAGTAGCCAAAATGTGAGAGCAAAATGCAGGGCTGAAAAAAATTCTATTTTTTTCTCATAAGAATGGTGAATTGAGAACAGGCTCTTAAATATTAGTTCAGCTGAGAATTTCTAATGCGTACAAAGGTATGAGTGGTTTGCTTTGGAAGGTTCTTATTTGAAATTGTTGGCTATTTGTTTGAAAACTAACCAGGACAGGTAACATATAGCCACACATGCATAAAAAAAAAAAACTTCTCAAAACTGGAAGTTCCTTCCAAAATGACACCTTTGCTAAATTGATCTCTCAGCAGAGGATGACCACTTGTGTACATTTATGTTAGGCAGTCTTAGGTTGAAAGCATGTTAAATGAGACATTTACAAGATGTTCCAAAGATTAATTTAGACTGAACTTGGCATGACCACAAGAGAGGGAATATTCTCATAGAATTTTGGCATTCTCATGCATTAGACACGACATTTGTGGCAATGCAATTAAGTGCATAAAATGTACTTTAAAATAATAGACTTGTCGGGAAAGGGGGAGTTATAAAATCCCCATTTTATATGCAGGGCTGAAAAGTGCCTATGTTAAGACTAGTAATTCAATATGAATGCCTTGAACTTATTTATTTACAATGCTAGGGATTGAACCCAGAGCCTCTTGAATGCTAGACCTAGAGCTTCTATCTGTAAGCTATATTCTAAGCTCTGTTCTTTTATTTTTCTTGTATAAAATGATTAATGTGAAACACATTTTAGCATGAAAAAATACATGTGTTACTTAGTTCTTCACAGAGCCATAACCACAATTTTTAGAAATCAAATAATTCAAGCTGTTCTGATGCTCACATACTATATTGTATATAATAGCACACTAGTTCAGGTACAAATTTCATATGAATGTTAGTACCATGCCCAACATGATAAAGAAGAACCTGTCAGAATGACACTTTCAAGGCTATTTAAATGTGAACTTAGTTGGAGAAAGCTTCTAGTCTAAAGCAATGTTCATAAGTCCAAAAAAAGAAGACTACTCCTTTCATACAAGTATTCTGATATGCAGAGAAAGCTCTACAAACTTTAGGTATAAAGTAGAATGTCTACCTTAGAATGAGAATTACATAGAAAACCATTGGATTTCTTTATAACTCTACCTAAATGAGATTCATCATCTGAGCTATTGTGTGTTGTTTGTACCAAATACATAGAGTATTTGCCTGATAATTTGAGTCAAAGTTTCAAATCATTAATGCTCTACCTTTTAAGGGTGCTCTAGCCTTATTCCTGGGAACAAGAAGGACTAGCCTGAAACAGTAAAGAGGTGAATACCTGAAAGTATTCATGTGTCACTCTCTAGATGTATACTTCTTTACCCCATAAATATCAAGCTCAATACCAGGGGTAAAAGTCAAAAAATCTACAATGATCCTGAGAATAAGACTCATAACAGTGGCTTCATTATCTAATGTGAGTTAATAAGTTACATCTCTATTTCTGAAATGGCTTTCATTGTATGTGATATTACATAATCAGACCTCAGATTTACTAGTTTGCACATTAAGCATTTAGTTCAAGTTTATAATGAACTATAAGGCCACCTACTATGCTAAAGGTCTAGTTTGTCTATACTCAAGAAATTTAAGCAAAAAGATGGAGAACTGATCACATTTAAGGATCTAAAATCATAAATGTGTCTTCTTAGCAAAAATACTGGGTGTTATTAACATTTGAGATAATATGAATCTTAACTTGGAAGTCTAATCCTAGTAAATTTTTTATCGAGTATCAAAGCAGTAAAAATATGTTTTCACAATGTCAATTTCTTTTTTTTTAATTTTTTTTAATTTATTCAATTGTGCGTGTGTGCGTATGTATGTGTGCGCGCGTGTGTTTCTGTGTGTGTGTAGAACCACGGACGAATTCGGGAACCACCATGGACGCCTCCACTTCCTCCGCCTCAGGATTCACAGGCTCCGCCCTACCAGGACCAGAAGCGCAGGCTGCCCCCGCTTCCGCCTGGCGTCTATACGTGGGATCTGGGATCCGAACTCAGGACCTTCCACCTACAAGGCAGAGGCTTAACCCCTGAGCCACCTCTCCAGCCCAATGTCAATTTCTTAAAACATTTCCTTAATGAATTTTTTTTTCAAATACATGATCCAGAGTGTGTCTCAACAGAAATAGAAATCTTTTTAAATTTTAAAATGATATGCTATCCAATAAAAGGATATATATATATATATATATATATATATATATATATAACATTGTTGAAAGAAATTTCTGCATTGATAGTGAAGAGTGAAAATGGGAAGTGTTCACAATGCTGCGTAATGTAGAGAGTATTATGAGTTGAATATTACACCATTCCTATAATATTGAAGAGGCAAATATTTTATTGTTTTAAAATTTTTTCTGAAGAATTCACATTAAAAATTAAGGTAAACTGCTATTCAAAAAGCATAAAATTTGTTATGGAAAATTAGTAAGATTCTGATATCTACTGGGCACATGTGTATATTTAACAACATTATATTGCATACATAAAAACTGTGATTTTTGTAACCCTAAATCATGCTACATAGAAAAATTGACCCAAGACCTAAGTGTAAGTGCTGACACTATGGAACAGTTAGGAAAGAATACATTTGTATATGTTCATGAATTTGGAGATAATTGAAAAATCAAAAGTATCCAAAGAAAATATAGATAAATTGGACTTCATCAAAGTTATAAAACTTGTGAATGTTAAAAAAAAAATAAAGCACAATCCAAAAACCTAAGTAATACACAAAATCAAACAAATGTTTGTAAAGTCATAAACCTATTAAATTCTGGAGTACAAAACATATAAATAAAATACAGTCCCAACAATAAGAGAAAAAGCATAATTAAAAACTTCAGAAAGGAGTCAAATAGACATTTCTCCAAAGAAGATATACAAAGACTAGTGAAAACTAAAAGATGCTTAACATAATACCATTTTAAGGAAATGTAAGTAAAACCACAATAAGATGACACTTCATAAGCTTTCTTGACTATAATCAAAAGACATATAATAATGAGTGTTGGTAAGATTATGCAGAAGCTAAGGCCTGAATGTATTAAGAAGGAATATACTAAATCGCTGGTGTGCAAATTGCTTTCACAGCTCCTCAAAAAGTTAAACATAGACCTACTATTATAGTTAAGTACAGGTATCAACTTGACAATTGCAGGCTGACCTTGGGTCACATCTGTGAAGAACTGATAGTATGGCAAGCCCTAAGCACATCTGCAGGAGATTGTCTAATTAATAGGGAAAACCCAGCCCATGGTAGGACTAGGCAGGTGGATAAGACAGGGGAAGCTGGTAAGACCAGTGAATATCCTGAGCACGAGCCCATTGGTGTACTTCTCCAGCTGGTTCACTGAGTTAATGACTTCAACACACTTGGACAGACAAAATTGCAGTCTGGCAACTGAGATTTATTCCTCTCACAGCAATGGATAAGGTGTGGCTAGTTCCCTTGGCTCCTGGTGTTGGTATGAATTCTGTTGCCAAGCTAGACTGAGAAATGTATTTACCAGGTAATTATAAGCCAAAACAAAACCCTTTGTTTTCCTAAGTCTCTTAGTTCCAATGGCTACATGCAGGCAAACTGTAGCAGCAATTACCATATAACCCAGCAGTTCTACTGCTAGATATATCAGTGAGAGAATGAAAAACATGTTTTCAAAATCTTTGTTCACCAGTCCTCACAGGATCTTTGTTCATAACAGCTCAAAGATTGAAAGCAAAGCTTAAGTGCTAAGAAATGGACAACCATTTACACATAAAAAGGAGGCCAGCAAGATAGCTCAGTGGGCAAAGTGCCCACTACTCACCCACTTGGAGACCTGAGTTCAATCCACCGAAACATGATGGAAGGAGAAAACTTTCTGCTACAAGCTGATCTCTGACCTTCATTCGTGTGCCATCCATGCCATGCATGTTCTCTCTCTCTCTCTCTCTTACCCCCCTCTTCTCTCTCTCCCCCTCTCCCTCAAATTCATAAATAAATAAAATATATCAAAAAGACTAAAACATTGTTCCATTCAACTACATGAATAAACCTTGAATATACTGCAGTAAACCATAGGCTGAAAACTCAGGACTGTATGATGTGTTCAGATCATCATAGACACAGAAAGTAGTTTTGTAGTTGTCAGGGTGTCCAAGAAGAGGCATGAGTGGCTGCAGGGTTACTCTTGGGAATGGTACAGTATTACAGACTGGATAACTGCAATGATTGCTCTTCCTGGAGAGTAAACTAAGAGCCACTTAATTATAAGCTTCAAGTTGTGAGTAGATGATACATGATTTATATTACATTAATATGCAATTTAAGTTAATCATAAAAGTAACAGAAATATGACAATTGACTTTCAAATCACTTAGAAGTGGACATACATAGTAAAACATGATCTCTCTGGAGCAAGTAAAAGTGCAAAAGTGAAGTTTTCTAAGAAAACATGCCAATTGACCTAAAAAGATTAGCAATGACATGATATGTCAGTTAGAGGGACTGAAAATTTATGGCTTGGGTCAGAAGCCAGTATTGTGTTTGATGAAGCCTGGGAACTGAAAAAGGGGATAAGTCTGTTGGAAAGAAACAGGAAGAGGTAGGGCAGGAGAAAGCACTGAAACCATGATTCTCAAAAATTAAAGAATTCACTGTTGTCCCAGAATGGGAAGCACACTGATACTTATTAATCTAAATTCTCAATTTCAAAGATGGCTTTTTTAAGCTCAGTAAAAACGTAAGAAAACAATAAAGCTAAACTTACCAATTTCGGAAGTGTTGCTGAGAGCTACTTTTCCAAGAATATTGCGTGGTGTTCTTGACTTATGGAGGACTTATGGAGGAAATTCATAGAAGAGAAGGTGATTTTTCACATGGGCTTCCGTTTTCCCAGGAACATCCTGCTGAATGGAGGAGGCTTGTAGAACGAGTGAGAGCTTTGCCAGACTCTCAGGAACTGGAACTTTTACCAGTGGAATCATATGTATTACCATGTTGGTACTTTGTTTAAGGTCTCCAATGTTTTGTTCTTCGCCCAGACTTCATTACTCCATGCCATCTTCAATGTATGTGAAACTCTTGGCATTCAGACCAGAAGTTGCTGTTACTTCTGCCATATTCTGTCTCATCTTGTAAGTCAGGACACAAAGGTGGCACTAGAATTGTGAATGTCTAACAATAATAACGAACAAAGGTGACACTAGAATTGTGAATGTCTAACAATAATAATGATTATTGTTTTCATTGACGATGTTTCTTGATGATGCCAACTGCGCAAAGGGCCAGGAGCAAATTTCCCCTTTCCCTCTTCCCTTACTTCACCATAATTAGAGCTTTCAAGTGACAACCTACCAGGAAACCCTATCCATATAGATCAGGCCCAGTAAGGTTAGTCTTTGAGAGTAGGATAGACACAGGAGAAGACCCAGAAGTCACAGGCAAAACCAAGCTATTGGTAAGAAGAAATCTCATGAGTTCATGTGAAAATGTAAAGTTAAACTTGGATATGCAACTAAAAATAAGAATAATACTCATCATATGATAGAATGTAGTCAACACACACACACTGATGAAAAATATGTATGTGGAAAAACATTATGAAGAGACACTTGTGAGAAAATGAGTCCTAAATTGTCAATCTACATGTTTTAAAAAAAATCACATTACTGTTCATGGGAAAAACTCAAGTCAGAACAATTTATCAATAATGTTGTAATAGTAGGATTAATACTAGAGTTGCTCATTTGAAATGCCTGTAAAATTTTTACCTGAATAAAGGGATATAATTTGACAACTGTCTTGAGTCCTATATTGTACACTCATTTTACAGAAGAAATTTACAATATCTAAAAAAGGTGACAGTGTTCCCTGTGATCTACCAATTTTAATATTGAACATCAAAGTACAGATAGATTTCATATGCAGAGAAACCTATATGATTGTTCAATGCTTACAATACCAAAAAAGAAATAAATAGAAGGGAACTGAGTACTAAATTCATTTAAAGTAGAATACTTAGTAGCATCTAAGAGGCATAGATAACTCAAATGTCAAAAGTGGTAAATTTTTAAAAATCACTTTAAATGAAGAAAATAAGGTACTAATTTATTATTGATGAGTCTGATAGATACAAATTACAATTCCCTCAGAATGGGGTCTCAAAATACAGACTTTGAGATGGCATTTAGGTGTCTCTAGTTTGTGGAAGTATAGATCTTAGGAGAGCAAAAGAAAAGCAAGGTAGGGAGGGGAAAGACAGAATAAGCTAGTGGTCTTGGAAATAAAATGGACCACAGCACTGGACTCAGATTGAAACCCAGATGCTGGCATGGCAATCCACTATCCTTTTCTGCCACAAACAACTGTGTCAGTCCTACTCTACCATGAAACGGTTGCTTTCAAAAGCAGGACAATGTTTCTGAGAATACAGCAACTGGAACCATAGTCAGTCATACGCTTGCAGCAGAATTGGATGCAACTACTGTTAAAGAGGTTTGGGAAGGACATAACAGTGACCATTTCAAATATGCAGTATTGAAAACACTCATGAGAAAGATCAGCTTCACAGAGTACATGAGAAGTGATTCTTCCTACCACACAAGTTCACAGTCCACTGTTTAACATTAGCTTAGCAGTTATAGTTAGAAAAATTCCATTGAAAATGAGCTATGTGAGATCTGTGTAATTACCACAGACCTATAGTAAAATACAGTAATATTCTCTTCAAAATTCTACTTTATGCGTTAGAAAGGAATGAGGATATGAAGGTGACTCGAATGTTGGAGTTGTTATATTTGTTCTATTTGATGTCATTAAAATGTTCTGAAGCAAATAAAGCAAGTGTTAGTATTTAAATCTTTGTTTAGGTGCATGGGTATTTGAAAATTGTGGCACTATTGATTCAGGGAGGCCCTAGCTGGGCTTCCGACTACCCGACAAGCCTGGACACAGACAGACATGCCCCGGGCATGTCCCAATAGACAACCTTGCAGGGGGAGGGATGAACAACCAATGGGAAGCAGCCATAACCTGCCCCTGCAATGGACACCTAGTAAACATTTAAATGATTGGTGGCTGCCCCCCCCCCCCCCGCAGAGGGATGGCAACACCTGATTGGACCTCTGACCCTATATAAGCCCAAACACCTCCTTAATAAATTGAATCTGCGGCGGCAAACTCATCCACTGCTTGCTTCTCACCTGATTCCCAGGGTCTGGGTGGTGACCCCGCGCTAGCTCACCCCATCAACTTGAGCCCGGAGGCTCTGCCATTTCCCCATCCTTTCCCGGCTGGTCCGGCAGGGATTCGGCAACAGAAAACTTCAAAACTTTTAAAAGAAAAATGCAAGTCACAACGTGAAGATTAAAAAATGATTCCACTAATATTTTTACTTCACTTTAGAAGGATCATTTAGGAACAATATTGATATTGAAAAGAACTGATCAAAATCACAGAAAAGAACTTGAAACTGTTGACGTCTACCACTCAGTTTCACGTATCATAAGCCATAAGTTTTATACGTTTATGTATGATTGTGAGTTGTTGGTAATTAAACCATTGGCTTCATGCACCCCTTTATTTATGGTTTTAGCAATTTTATCTATTTATATGCCTTGATGTATATTAATCAAAGAAATAATGGGGTATACTTTAATAATATTTTTATACATATACATAATGTACTTTGATCAAATTCAAACCCCAGTGCCCTCTTTTCTTCTCCTCTCAATCAATATTTATTTAGAGATAAGAGAAAATGGGAATGCAGAGAGCAGAGTAAGAAGTGGGGGAGAAAGAAGCTTACTGGAATATAATGTAAGTGTAATATATGTAGATGGCATGAATGTTTCATTAATTTATTCTTCATTAGCTTATCACTGTGCCCTTTGCTTTCATCGAGCCATCTGGGAGACCACACTCACAGTTACAGAGAGAGCAGTGCAGACCCGGTGAGCACTGGAAGGATATGAAGGACAGTAGGACATTGGGATCCAGGATGAATGACCATCCTTGGAGGGACCATGAACACACACAAGGCACGGAAGCAAAAGAACAACAAAAAGGGTCAAGAAAGAATGATCTATTAGCGCCATCTCTCTCCTCCTATACCATCTCCCTTATGGTTTTGGAAAACCAATGGTCTACATCCTGTAGACCATTCCAACCTAAAATTTGATATACAGCTGACTTTTTGCCTTCAACTATTTTTTTCTCTTGTCTCCACTACTTTGGTAGTGAGCTATTATCTGAAATGTTTGATTATTACCTTGGTGTTTGTTAAATGTAACCTTGACACTACCTGCCATTT
The DNA here is from genome assembly GCA_023101885.1 of Typhlomys cinereus. Classification (NCBI taxonomy): domain Eukaryota; kingdom Metazoa; phylum Chordata; class Mammalia; order Rodentia; family Platacanthomyidae; genus Typhlomys; species Typhlomys cinereus. Next base: position 2,053,433 of record JALPQD010000326.1, on the reverse strand, counting down.
TTATAATTGGCCTGCCCATAGGTAGCAATAAATCAGATTTGAATTAGGAAAAAAACAATGAAAATGTGCATCTGTCAGATGGAAAACCATTACAAATTTAACAGCTTCTTTGTAATATTTTATACTTGACACACTTGCCAAAATTAAATGAAGAAAATGCTTATCGTTTCTAAGGTTTGTAAAACTTGCTATAAAACTTGCTACAATGATATATTGCCTTGGCCATGTAGATAGTTGTAATTTTATTAGAAAAAATGAAATCTGGCCAAAAGAATTTTGAGTAGCATTCATAGGTTCATTTCTTTGTATTTATGTATAGAGAAGTACTTGGAAGAACTCACAAAAAAAAAAAAGAACTCACCTTGGCTAAGAAAATCATGGAACAATAACTTAGCGGAGTCCTAAACTGCCACTATAAAACAAAAATGTGAATCCAGAAAATGTTAAATGTTGCTTGAATACCTAATTGTTTGTGTGACTCAAGTGATTTAAATATGTATCTTTAGAGAGTGAAACTTTCAGCTTTCATCTGAGAAACTTCTTTTTGCAAAATATGGAGGTTAATATAGAGCCTCCTAGCTCTCCAAAATGGAGAGAAGAAAGGACTTCAGAGTACTCGCTTTAAATGAGATATCTGTATCACCTGCCCCCTCAAGACTTAGAGAGTATAAGTGCCAAACAGTGTCTTCTGGACTTGACAGACGTATTGTATACATGAACTCACTGCAGGTGTCTTAACCCTCACAAGGCTTGCACAGGATGAGGCCTGTGGACATTTCCTCATGGAAGGGAGAAGACCTCATCAGGTATCCCTCCTTCCTGAGGGATCATTGATGTTCCATATTGACTGTGAGAAGTGAAGCCACTTTTTTCAGTGATGTAAAACCATTAATACATTGTCTATACCATATGCTCATGCAGGAAACCCTTATGGAAATCAGTAGGTCAGATGGAGAGGAAGATTTGATAGTAGTAGGGAGGCTAATTGGGAACAAAAAGGTTATTGTTAGGAGAAAGAGGGAGAGTGAGATTGGGAAATATAGGGTGAAAAATAAATTCATTGTATACATGTATGAAACTATTAACGAAAGAAGTAAAACAACAATAAGAAAAAGTTATGTCCTTTGGTCTCAAAAGTCAGATTAAAATATACAAACTCATAAATTAACATCTTTGTTCAATTATCAAAAAGACTTCATTAAATGTGATAGATCCAGTTAGCTCTGTACGTGTCTGACCTAGCTATTTGAAATGGTCTGAAAAGTTTGCATTGTCTGTGAATGTGGTTATAGTTTTAAGATGAGAGAGAGAGGAGAAAACTCGATGCAGATGATTGTAACTAAAATGTTCCCCAATGCACTGTTTCAGACAAACGGTTTGGGTTACTGTCAGTTTTTTCTTCTTGTCACATAAAAATCCTTAGGCATTTCTGGCTCCTCACGTCTGATTCGGGTCAACTCCAAGAAAAGGTATGGATAACTGAAGCTTGCTCTCCCAACCTTCTTTGCAGCTAGCTATAAGGAAAACATATAGTCCACTCTTGGCCTAAGATAGATCAGAGAGTGAATTGGTGAGTCAGAAAGATTATTTTTCTCTCTATTAAGAAGAATGAGAAATGTGAAGACAAGTCCTATTCCTGTTCCTTCGGAAGTTCTCTCAGGTGGTTGTGAGCCTTGAATTACTGGATCCATCTTGAAAATTAAATAAGAATCAAAAATTACAGCCAAGCTGACCGATACTTTTCTATGGAATCTTCTGTGTATGATTAAAATGTTCTATTGCTAAACTTTCATTAGTACATGGTACTCTGTTGTTTGCTGCAGAAAATATTCTAACATCAACTGCAGAAATTGACCAGATGTTTAAAAGTCTCAGTCAGACGATACCAATTAGAGAGCAGCAGGGTTCTTTCCATTTTTTTTACTTCTTAATAGTCATTTCCTACTTTTTACAGTAATATATCATAGTTTATTAATTTTATCTGAAGTGTGATTGTTCCTAATTATTGTGACTTCCTCCTGATTTCAGAAAGTAAAGTTGCTGGATTCAGACTGCCAGGAAAAAAAATAAAAAGGTTGGCAGTTTTCCAGAGAGCATGGTTATTAAATCTGTGGAAGATTCATTGTTCCACTGATTTCTCTTTACTTTCTCTCTGTTGTTTTTGTACTAAGACCAATGTTTAGAAACAGCACTCAACTAGCTGGTGCAAATCTTTGCATACCTCATTTCAAGGATCCAACAGAATACATGGGAAAAGAGCTAAGAAATCAAAAGGCTGACTGCAAAGCTGTAGTGTGGAACTGGCTGATGTTTTTATGTCTCAACAACATTGACCACGCTAACAGTAACAAGCTAAGGATAGGCAAATGTTGGGAGAGTGTGTAAAGCTGTTTTCATAAACAAAACTGAATTTACCTCTAACATTGAGTCAATATACATAATAGTGACAAGGCCTCATCTATGTTTTGGGGATTATTTGGCACATTTAATTAATAACAGTCTTTTTCATCTCTATGGTAATGTTTGGCACAAGTACTTTTATTATTCTCATCATATTAATAAGGAAACTGAGGCATCAGTGATTTTAGTAACTTTCCAGAGCTGGCAATTGTCAGAGCAGGAATGATGCCAGTTGTGTTTCATATATAAGTAACAGTTTGCAGTTACTGAGAATTTGTGGGTAGTGTCACCACATGCTGGCATTTCCATACAGGAAAGTCTACAAGAAAGAAGGCAGTTTAAGTTGAAATTATTTTATTTATTCTCATTGAGCATCTTCTAATTGTTTTCTTTCCCTACTGTGGATGAAGGAGGTAATGAGTCACTTTGTTAGAGAATAACTCTACTCCACTAGCCTGAACATAATATCAGAAAAAAAATTAAGCCAGAATAATCATATTGTATATGACCAAAATTTGTCTCCTAATATAAGCTAAAATGAGTTACTGAAAAAATCCAATAATGGCAAAATAAATATAGTATCCACATTCCCTTCGAGTTTTATCTTCCAGCATTTAAGCTGGATCCAAATGTATTGTCAGGAATATATCCCACTTTCTTTTTTTAATTCCATGGCCAATTGTGAAAATACTATTTCTTCTTTTATATCTGATTTTTCAATGAAATTTTGAAGCTCCTTCATCAAAAGATGGAGTTTATTTCTCAATTTTTACTCTGGATTTATTTGTAGGATGCATATAGCTTATAGAACATTAGAAAACTTGATGCTACCAGATGCTTGTAAAGAACTTAAGCTTAAGGGATTTTCTTCTGCTGCTACTCAGTAACTTTACCTACTAACCTCTGAGCAAGCTGTAATATAGGCTACAGTAACTTTGACTCTCAGCCAGCTCTCCAACCAGCAGGTACTCAAATGAAACCATGAGTCACTAGCTGAACAAAAACAAACTCCATCAACAGCTGAAGAAGAAAAAAAAAAATGTAGTGCTAGCAAGGTCATATCTACAGTGGATGCTTAAAATATTTACCAGTCTGCCTGGACTTCTGAAACAGAAGTTCTGGAGATACGGTAGATTGGTGAGCAAACTCTATTTCTCACGGAAAGCTGGAAGGCCTAAGATAGGAGTTGATAGATTTGTTGTCTGGTGAGGGTCTACTTTCTGGTTCATACGCAGTTATCAATCACATTGTCTTCTTCCCTAGGAGGTACTGAGTGAGATTCTAAAGGCCGGAGGGCATTAATCTGTTCATAAAAGCTTCACTCTCAAGATGTGATTCCTTCCTCAATCCCCACCTCGTAGTATCATCAAATTGAGATTAGGCTTGAGCCCATGCATTGTAGGACTGAACATTCAACCAAAACAGTACCACTGGAAAATCTACTAATCAAAGACATGTGTTTGTCAATAACTTACTATGAGGAAAAACTGATTGCTCTATTGAAAGAGAATAGTACCTAATTCACCTCTAAGAGGAAGTGAAGCTTCAGGTAAGATACATGACAAAGAAAGTTCAGTATAGCTAAATTCAGGAGAAAGTCTCTAAGTATTCCTTTGGCCTCAGGGGAAAAATCCCCCAAGGAGTCTACTGAAGTTTGTAGCACCTGGACATAATGCATTGCAGCCAAGTTTGATTCAATGTTACTCCATCTGACCTCCATCCAACCTTTAAACTTTTTTACAACTAACAGCTCTACAAAGCAGCTAGTGCAATGGCTTTATGTTTTACCAGCTCACAGATATTTCTAGGCTTGAACCAACCTTGTTTCATTTAGAACATTTATAACTTCATTGCAAAAGCCATCATATCTGAAGCTAATAAGACTTATGCTTCTTGGCTGTGTTTGCTTTACTTTCGACCCCAAAGCTCTTGCCACTACACAGCACCTTTCATTTCCAAGGATGCCTGAGCAGTTCATAAACTTAGCTGGTGGACTTATAAACTTTATGGCCAAGTCCATCTCTGAAAAGGTAAACTGGCTCTGGTGTGAAAAGTGGCAATTGTTTACATAAAGTTAACCTGAAGGCATAAGGAAGCCAAGCAATAGGTTTAAAACTCTGAGATTCCTTGGAGCAGGTCCTAGTAGGATTTCCTTTCTTTTATTAAGCTCTGTTCTGTACTAGGTTTAGTTAACTGAGCCCAAAGGAAGTATACACAATGAATGAACTGAGCCTGTGTCTCTAAGCACCTGGAAAAAATTAGCTTTTGTGTAATGACCTCAAACAACCTCCAATTCCACATGTATGGAGGTCAGCAAGTAAAAATCTCACAGATAAATTCAAATAATTTTAAAGGAAACCCATTTAATACATTGCCTTGTGTCCAACTACATATGATTTGCATGAAACTTCGTATTTTTTGCATGGCATTTCATTTATAACACTACTTTTCCACCATTAAAGACAAGTCTAATTGAGCTATGCTGGGAATGTTGTGAGAGCCTATTTATTTATTTATTTATTTATTTAATTTTAACATTTTTTATTATTATTTCCACTCATACAAACTTAATAGGCACACCGGTTCCCTCCCTCCCTCCTCCTCCCCCCTACTCCCCTGCTCCCCCTCCCCTCTCCCCCTACTCCCCTGCTCCCCCTCCCCTCTCCCTCCCCTCCCCATTCCCCAGTGCTTCCCCCCCAATCCCCAGAGAATCCTTTAATGTGCGTGTCAGACTGTGAGAGCCTATTTATAATGAACAGGTGGGTAAAGGAGCATTTCCTGACTTCTCTTAAGTCCATTATGATTATCATGTCCTCAAAGAATGCTGATTGCAATGATGGGTTCTGTACTCTAGTAGACCAGTTACAAGTGGCAGAGTGATTAAGGAATACAAGGAAGGGCTCTGTTTCTCTCCTTGGCACTTCAGACAGAGAGAGCAATAGCTGTTAGAGCTCAAGAATCTTCATTTTTGTAAAATCTTCTTTGTACTCAGCATACTGACCATTTTTTGAATCACGTACTCAATTGGCAATTCTTGATATTTGTGTTTAGAGATGATGGTGAAAAAAGGTTCTCAAAACATTGTCTCTGGTAGATCTTAGGAACTATCACAATATTTTCTTGCTTTCCTTTGGCTATTGACCATTGTCTTCTTACTTACTGTGACTTCAAGATTTCAAGGAAAACAAGTGATGGATGTAGATGGGCTTGGGCATTGTTGGGCCTGCCAGTTCAAATGCAATTTGGTATTTTTTTCCTAGCAGATTATTTTGAAAATAGAACTGATAATTTGATCAATTTATTCACTATCTCTTTTCATTGGATAACTGTTTCTGATTCCTGAAAAATTATTTTTTGCAAGGAAAATTTCCATTTCAGCCCAAACCATAGCTGACTAGCTATTACTCTAATGTTTGGGGATTGTTTATTCAGAATAGTCAAAGCACATCTAGACTTCAGTAATCTTAGAAAGATTAGACTCTATATACTGAATCTAGATGCTCAATGCCAGAAATGTCTATAAAGTTTAATTGATAGATGTTGTTTTTTGACATTTAAGATATTTTTCTATGGATTTTTTTTCTTTTCACGATTCTCTTCTTCATGATAAGGGACATATGTTGACTTAAAATTGTTTTACTCTCTCCTGGTGAATATCATTGATGTTGCGTCTCAGTAATTATTTCATAATTAATTGTCTTCTTAGCCTTAAAGTTTCAAAAGCTTTGGTGCTTGCTAATAGGATAGCAAAGCCACCTGAGTAGGGTTCCTATTAGTCAGAGCTTGGAAAATTGAACATCAGAATATGTACACTAGAGCAGACATTGAACCAAAGAACCAACAGGAATCCGAGAGAATGTTTTAATGACTAAAAACATAAAAATTTGTAAATGGTCATTTTGACAAGTTGTGAGTAATTTACATAGATTGAAGACAACTCCTTTCAAAATATTGCTTAATTACAAAGGTGAAATAGTACAATAATAGGTTTACAGTGAAGAAAGCTGACATATGAATCAAATGATCAAAGTTAACATCATCAGTGATGAGACAAATCAAAACCACATGTCATGAGAATGAAGAAACCTCAGTATGGCTCTGTGGTTCTTTCTGCTGGTGCTGCATAGATTCAACTTACTCATGAACAAAGATGAGACAAATTCAAACTCAAATTGACAGGCATCCTGAAAACTAAATCTCAAAATTTAGAAAGTTAGAAAAAGGTCAAGGAGATCACATAGATTAAAAACAAAAGACCAAGGAGATGTGACTGTTATCATGAAAGACTACTGGTAATTCTGAGTGCAGTGTCCTAATTAGATTAGGATAAAAATGTCAAAATCAATTTCTTGATTTTCATGGTTATATTCTTATGAGTTAAAATATCATCCCTTTTTTCATAAAATATAATATTCATAGTGTTCTGACAAGTTGAGATAATGTATTACTCTCAAATAATTCAAGGAAAAATACATCGACGTTATAAAAATAAATAGGTAAATAGATTTTCTTAGGGTGTGGATCTCAAGCTAGTTAACCATGCCAGTAGTCTCCTAAGAACAAAGCAATGTAGACATATTAATATAACCAGACGATAAATGATGGATGAGTTATATGATAAAGTCAGGTCTTTCCATAGTTGTAATGGCAATGAAGGGTCTCAATAGCCATTTGAAAGCCCATGGTCACTCCTGCTGGGGTTTTGGGAGGTGGGAATTCGGGCAGACATTGCTGGTGTTACACTATTCTTCCTCCCCATCAGGCCTTCGACTTCGACATCTCCATCCATTTCCTGAAGATCCTTTGGTGATCAGAATTTACTTTGCCTTTTTAAGTTTGTTTACTTCTATTTCTAGGAATCAGTACCAATTACTACTAGTCAAAGGATCTCGTGTTTGAATTCTTCAGCATTGCTGCCCCATAGATGTATAACTTTTTTATTTTACTGTTTCACATATGAATACAGTGAATTTATGACATTTTCACATTTTAATCACCAATCCCATCTCATCATCTCTTCCCATTATAACCCTTTGGTTTGCAGTCTTCCTTCCATTTTCATGTCTATTTGCATGCGTGGTCCACTGGTTTTAACTGGTTTTGTCTTTGATGGCATGTGCCTGAGTGCTTGTGAAGCATGACTCATATATCAGTGGTAATACCAAGTAGGAGAGCATCTTCTGTTTCCCCCTACTCATGAGCATTAAGCCTCATCGGTTGTTCAGAGAGGTGTGGAGATGTTTCCTCTTCCATGATACAATAGTGATAGGATAATTCCCATGCAAGAAATACATGTACCCATAGCAAATTCATGAATACAACACTGTAATAGCCAGAAGATAAGGCCTGGTTGCACCCTGTCCTACTTCTGGGTCTTACAATCTTACCATGCCCTATTCTGACACATTTCCTAAACTGTTGGGTTTGCGGCAGGTGAGGGTGGCTTAGATGTTCTTTTTAGGGCTCAACAGTCTGCACTCATTTCTTTTCCGTACTTTGTTCATTGCAGAAGGAAGCTTCTATGTTGAGTTACAGGATCTTCAAGGCCTTCAGGAGTTTCCCATTGGAAATGAGTTGTTGATATCCATGATGATCACTTGCTTGAAAGCACATTCCTAAAAGGCTTCCCTCCATTTCCTAATTGCCTCTAACTCACTTCCTCTGGATCATTTCCCAATAAACCACATGTGCCTAAGTCTCTTCCTTAGTGCTATTTTTTTCAGAGAACTCAAATGAAGATTAAGGATGTTTAGCTGAATTGTTTTTTGGGAAGACCAGATTATTTCTACATTGGATGCACATAAAATTAAAACATCATTTTTGTCATCCCATTTGAAATTACACATTTTTGTCTACCTATGTAGACAAAAATTAATTTGATAATAGTCAAGTTATTGGAACAATAAATAGGATTGAAACCATACAGAGAACGGTCTGGATGCCCATGTATATTCAAGAACAGTAATTGCTTCACATACAAATGCTAGAATTAATAAATGACTCCATTTACTATACACAAAAGAGAAAAAACAAAGAAAAAGCAAAAATTCAAATTATTGTTAATTTTTTTGAGGCATAAGCCTTTTTTCTTTATAGAGTTACTCTGAGGCCACATTTTTCTGTAACACATATATTAAAATAATTTTCCTTGCTGCTGCTAGGAAGTAAGTGACTGTCATTGAATCTCATGAATTTTCAATTTGGCTGGATCTGCCACAAGGGTATGAGCAATGAGAAACAGTTAAGGGAGAATAACTACAAAGCTCAGGCAATAGGCAAATAGAAACTGTCCTATTATATGTGGTCAGGCTGAAGTGTGAATGAGGCTGCACCTGGAGGAAGGGGAAAAAGGGAAGCATTCATCCATCATTCCTCCTGGGGAGTCAGATAGGGTGCGGAGGCTGACTGCTGAGAGAATGAATCAGAAGTCCCTTTCCACTGAAGATTACTCATGCCAAAGGGCAGGCTAAAGAATACCCTGCTCTATTTGCTTCCCAATCTCTTCCTTCTGCCTGGGTCCCAAATGGCTTAATCTTCATATGCCAAGATATTAGTCGGATAGAGCTGTTGAAAACTTTGAGACATCTGAGAGATGAATCATTCCAGGCAGAAATGGAACGATTAGCTGCGTTTAGTTCAGCACAAAAGCCTTGAGAGGTGTCTAATTGAGTGGCGCACAACAGGGCCTGGAAACAACCTGGATTTGAACAGAATCCCACAATTAATTTCTACCTTGACCTAATGGTAGACCATCTGTTAAAATGAACACATCTGGTGTCTGTGGAGTGCAGGCATACGGCATTCCCACATTTATGTATGCTTGCATGAATGCTAGAAAAGTCAAGGATTTAGCTAAAGACAAATGTTTCTTACAGCCTGTTTTAAAGTCTGTGGCCCCTTCAATGTGAAATGAGACATCCTGGCATATTTTATCGGGAATCACTGTCCTATTGGAAGACACTGGCAGTTACAAGGAAGTACTAGAATATTGTGCAAAATTTACATGGTCATTGGACAGCTTGAGGAATGGAAAAAAGAAGAAATGTTAAATGTCCAACATTTTATTAAAAACTTAGAAACATTATTATGTCATAGATTTTTTTTTTGTCCCAGTTCTAAAACACAGTTTGTTACAGATATTAAAAATACATTAACAACACAAGGTTACGGACATTGTGTTTTAGTCTACTTTACCCATGGTTCCCAGAGAAGTTTTGTTTTTGTAAAGAAGAAATTATAGCTATTTTCATAAGCATATAATTGAGACTTTACTTTAAAATAATAATAATCTATCATTGTAATTAAATTTGTTTTCATAACAATGGACTAGTCTTGAAATGGAAATTATGCTTAGATTTTCTCACTGTTTTTTTCAATGATTTTGATTCTCAAGCAAACACTATGTAAAAAAATTGTCTTTTTGCACAAAAATATAATGGAGCAAAAAGAATTGATACCTGCCTTGTTTATTGATAATATCATACTTTCTATAGTCACAAAGGCAATCAAAGCACCAGTAGGAAAAGATAAAATTCACTTAACTCCCTTTCCTTATAATATCTGTTAAGGAGCAACTTTGTTCTGCATAATTAGTCTCACAGAAACCCCTTCTTCCAGAGAAGAAAGTAGGACATGGGATTTGTGCAGCATTTTAAGTCTCTTGAGTCTTTCTTAAGGAAGATCAGGCACCCCATGTATGACACTGGGTTATATGAGAAGGATGCATCTTTTGTCATTAAAGACAGGTAGAATAATGGCAAAAATGGGAGAGAGAAAATGGACAGCTCATGTGTCTCTTTTGGCTCATTGATGAATCTCACAGTGTCTACAGCAGGGTGATACTCAGTCAATGCAAAGTAAACAAACATGGGCATCTGCATCAACAAAGTCACTTGATCCAAAGCAGAACTGAAGTTGAAACGATCCATAGACAGCAAAAGAGAGTGCGTGTCATATAGTTGGAGAGAGGTGGGTAAATTGCTACTACAAATGCAATTTGCATTCATGTATACATTCTACTTCTACCCAAACTTTCCAGTAATGACAAATAAATAATTGGTCAATTTAAAAACAGTGCAAGGCATATAGGAAGATTTGTTATGCTGACTGGAAACTCATGGAGTTACCATACTGGTTTTTAGTGAGCAGAATGGAAATTCCAAAAGTTTTAGCAGAACAAGTATTTAAGAAGAATGAAGACCCAGAATTAGTGGACTAATTCTATGTTACAATGTATTTTATTCTAGAAAGCATATTTTTGGAGTTAGTGGTAGAAAAACTAAATGTGCTAGCTGACAGAATAAATGTTTCTGCAAGTAATATAGCTGACAATGCTACAAAATAGTCATTGCATTTGTCTTAATGTTATCACAGAGGAAAACTCTGTTAGTGTGCTAGCATGCTAGTTTTTCCGTATCCACTATCATAGTTCTAAACAAAAAGATCCAAAAGACTCTTGGGACCTAGAAAGTGAGTGAAGAAATTAACATTTTTAACTTACATTTTTATTGTTACTTGCACATATTCATTGTGCTACATGTGTACAATGTGTAATGGTTACACGAGGGTCATTGACAGGTTTATCATTCCAACATCTGCCATGTTATGTGTGGCCACATTTTCTTTATCGATAAGCCTATTGATGTGTTCTTTAAGTGTTCCATATCTGACCATCACAAAGACAGCTGCAATAAGCACAAAGCACAGTTTCTTTTCATCACACCAATTTACCTCCCTTTTTGAGTAAATACCAGTAGTGGAGTTGCTGGGTACTTGGAATTTTTCATTCTAGTTTGAGGAAATAGTTTTGCTAGAACTTTCTAGTTATTTTTTCCATAATATTTGTACTAACTTAAATACTCTGACAGCTTAAGAATTTTATTTTTTCATTAATAGTTTTTTAAAACGTAGTGAGATAATCAGCCATTATGTGTTTCATGTGAATTTCCATGATGATTAGTGACACTCAGTATATTTTCATGTATTTTCTCTCCATTTGAATATTGGGTTTTGAAAATTGTGACCACTTAACAATCTTTCAATCCGATGTTTTCTTTGTGTTTCTCTCTCTCTTTCTGCATATGTGTGTGTATGTGTGTGAACCAGAAGACACATGATTGTATGTGTCTGTAGAAGCCTGAAGGGTGATGTGGGGAATCATCCTGGATTGCTCTATCATCTTACTGCATTGCTGTGTCTCTACCTTTCCAGGTTCTACCTTCCAGGTTCTGAATTACAGATGCGCACCATTTCTACCCAGCATTTATTTATACATGAGATCTGGGGATCCAAAGTCAGGTTCTTTTGCGTGGGAGGCAAATGCTTTAACCACTGAACCACCTTCTCAGCCCCAATCAGAGGTTTTCACATTGCTGCATTGTCTTCTTTGGAATGTTAATCCCCTTTTGATGACTAGGTTGCCAATATTTTCTCTCATTCTGTAAACTGCCTTGTAATTTTGTTTATTGCTTCCTTTGCAGTGAATGAGCTTTTGAATTTGATAAACGAAAAACCATCAGAAGTTGGAAAGGAAACCAGGAAGGCAATTCCTATAGTAACTGTAAGAAGTTAAATGTATGGATAGGGAGATGGCTCAGCAGTTAAAGTGATTTCCAGGCAAGCAGGATGACCTGAGCTAGTACCTACCTCCCAATTCCAAGTTAGTGTTGTGTGATTAGGCCTGCCCACCTGTACCCGCAGCCTCCCAAGTTTAACTCTGAGAACCCCAGAGTAATCTGATTAGCCAGAGCAGCCATAGCTGTGAACTCAAGCTGTGATTAGAAACCCAGCCTCAAATGAATAAAGTAGAGGAGTGATCAACAACAATTCCAGATGTCACCTCACACTTAACACACGCACATGCACTTCCAGGCACATGAGCCCACATATACGCAAACACACAGAGACACGTACATATATGTATACCCTATTGTGCACACAGATATATAAAATGGAAGAAGTAAAATATTAAACAACTAAAAATCGATGTAAACAATCCGGTAGTAAATATCTGCAAAGCTCTGATAAAAAAGTAGAAAAATGGAACAAATTTCCATGTTCATGAGTTACGATGATTCAAATTTCTATGTAACTCAACACAATCAACATAGTCAATATATATTCTATCAAAAACCAATGATGATTCTCAGAGAAGCAGAAAAATACAAACACTTCTAACATTTTTGTTGAACTATAGAAGAATCCAAATAAAGAAGCCAATTCTGAGGAAAAGGCAGAATGCTGGAGGTATCACGATATCTGACTTCAATCCATATAAGACTTGAGCCCAGAGGTACAGACATGGAATCTCAGCTACTTGAGAAGCTGAAGAATAAGAGTGTAAGCTCAAGATTTGCATAAGTGATTATCAAGAATCTGTTTCAAAACTAAACAAAACAAACGGGCTGGTCTATAGCACAGTGGTAAGTGCTTGAGTCCATAAGTTTCATCCCCAATTCCTGAAAAAAAAGTAACCAAACAATAGGATACTGATGCTAAAAGAGACACATAGAATAGTAGAAGAGAATAGAACACCTAGAAATAAATTAATTTAATCAAATAGATCTTCAAAAACTTGCATGTAAGACCCAAATTCTTAAAAGTTCGTAGGGTAAATGCTCAGAGGACAGCCATTATGATTATTCTAGGTGTGTTTTTTGTTTGCTTGCTTATTTTTTTATGGGACCACAAAAGCACTGACAAATAATAATAAATATATATATTTTTACATAAGAAAATATTTTACAGGTTATTTTCTTTTTAGTGTAATAGAGGAAGAAAGCTATGCTTCATGGAAAATTGTTAGAGTTATTAAACCAGCTAATAGATGCCATGTGGAGAAACTTACAAGACACCAGAAATGCCTTCAAACAGGCAAAGCCTTAACGGTTTCATGATCCTATGTGATGTTGGAAGTAGCTTCCAACATTTGCTGCTGATATAACAAAGTCATCCTTGGGCCCTTTGCTCTTATTTAGCAAAGTTACTCCCTGAAATTCTAAAGAATTGTGTAGGCTTTGAAATTCAAGCCAAATGGCCATCCTTTGTGGCTTCAGGGGGAATTGGGAATGGTTCTTCTTACTATAAAACCATCTTTATGACATCTTCTCACAGTTATTAGTGAACTGAAGCCTCCCACATCCTTTTCATCAGGGGCACCTCCTGCCTTGATCCCTGAGTCCCATATGTGCTTCCGCGGAAGAACCACTCCTGTGTAGTTTGCTTCTGGGGACGTGCATTGCTCTTGATTAGCTTTAGTTTATTGTTCTTCTTCGGTGTACCCCATCAGTTTCCAGATGTCTTTTTATGTTAGAATCTGTGATCTAGGTAGTTAGTTCTATAACACCAGAGTTTTTCATTGGTCATAACAACAATAATGCAAAATGTATTTTTATTCTCCATAATTGTCACTGAAAATCAGATACTTGATTCAGTGTGTTCTAACACTACAGTTTCTTTTTTTTAAAAAAATTCTTGTGTGTGTGTGTGTGTGTGTGTGTGTGTGTGTGTGTGTATAAGACCAAGGGTGACTTCTGGAATCATCCTAGATTGTTTCTACCTCCTTCTTGCTTTGCTCTGGTGTTTTTCAGAAGGTAGAATAATTCAGGGTGATGTCCTCATGGATCTCAATAGGTGCAATAGTGATACACACCTACATACACACAAAAAAATAGCATTGAAAATATCCCCATAAATGAATAAAGACTCATTTCATTATGTACCCTGCAATGATAAGTATAAAGACACATAATTTATTATACACACAATGGTGCTTTTCTTCAAGTTTGACTGGTTATTTCTCATTTATGATGAAGTTAGTTCATTCCCTAATTATAGCAAATAATAATTACCCCAAATGATTTGCCCTGTGACAGATGACTTTGACATCATAATTAAATGGATGATAATAGAAAAGAAGAGTTTCCTCAAATAGAACCCAACCCAATATGGAAGAATATAGAGAAGCCAGTAACATGTTTTTAGTTGAATTTTCAGACCTTCTGCCTTCTCACCAATCATTCCACCTTTGGTTGTTCTATAATAGCATATCTTTTTTTTTTTCTGATAGAATCTTTATGGTTGATATTTAAGAAAGGTGATTTTCATGCTTTAGTGAAACCAGAGTGTTTATCTAAGTAAATTTAGTGTACAATCAATGATAGTAGAAAAAAAGCTGAGAAATACCAGTTCTCTATTTTGTAAATGGACTAGATCTGAAAGGAATTTCCAAGTTTACTATGAGACACTAATGTCATCCATTTCTATGATACCCATAAGCTATCAAGTCCTTCTTTATTTCCACTCCATGTTGCATTACAAGAGTCATTTATGAAAAGCAGTGCTCTGAGTAGCATTCCATTGCATGCCTCATTGTAACAAGTGATATTGGTATTGTTTCGGTGCTCTGCAATTGAAAGTGTGTGAATCTGCGCAGCAAACACTAGTAAACTGTTCTTGCCTAAAAGCTCTTTCTGGCCACCTGAACCATATCTGCTTGTCTCTGTAGAAAGATAGAAATGCTAAGGATTTAACATTTCCTGTAGCTGTCAGTCATAACTGAGGAAAGGCACATAAGATTTGTTAGCCTCTTTTGCTAGCATCTCAAGAGGATTTCAACACTGCTCTTTACTTTTCTAGTGAAACTGAGACCCAGTTTCTTCTCTATTTCACATATCCAATGTGTTATTGCTGTCTCTGGATTATTTATATATAAGTCACCATTTGTACCTCAGTGTTTATTAGAGTCTAATTTGAGCTATCCATGATAACATATATTACATTTATACCATTTTCAACCGTATCTCTTGTTCATTCTTGATTATCTCAAATTCTATGAATAACTCCACTAACTTTGTTACTGAAAACATATTCTTACAGAACACTTAGTGATTTTGTAGTATTTAATCATGTGTATTGCTGGATTTTCCCAAAGAGCATAACCTCATTGATATAAGGAACTAACATATTTACTAGAAGGCCTATAACATAGAACATGTTGTGATGCTTAATTTTATGTGCCAACCTAAGAGGAACTGAAATCCCAGACATATTTTGTATTAGTTTTCTCTGCTGTGAACAAAATAACTGAGAGCTTATGAGAGGATTGGTTTATTTTGGATCATAGATGTAGATAGTTACAGTCACAGCAGGGAAGAAAGACAGATTGGATCACTTTGTGCAGAGAATATGTTAAAAACCAGGGGCTAAATTATATCCTTTAAAGAACCACCTCTAGTGATTTACTTCTATCAGTCAGGACCCATCTCCAGAGTCTAATAATTTCTCACAGTATCCCCACTAGCTTAGGAAAAAAAAAACATTCAAAGCACGAGTCAATGGAAAATCTTGAAGGGGTAATTTTTTCATTTTTTATATTTTTGCACAATTAATTCTGTCATCCTCACCTATTTTTATCTGGTCCCATCCCCTGCCATTTTTCCATTTCATACATCCCAGCGAGGCTTCCTCCTATTTTCATGTCATGTATTCCAAACAATATCTTAACCTTGGCTTTTAAGGGTTCAAATTCAAGAGTTTAAAAATGCTAATTTTAATGATGTACAAAAAGTACAAGTTCTTTACTGAGACTCAAGACAATCTCATCTGTGAGTCTATGTAAATCAAAATTAATTTACATTTCTATACATGTTGCTGGCATCTCCAAATACTCATAGTAATGTGGTCTTCACTTTCACAACTTTGACCTCTTTGAGGATCCTTTCCTAGAATCCCACCCTACACATATTTTCTAGTCTTAGGTTCTTTTCTGTGGGATTTGATGGGACCCCAGAGACCCTTTAGCTCTTTATTTTGTTTGTCTGAAAACCAACACCATATGCATGACTCCTAAGTTCTACTTGAAAACAGCTAGAGTTTTTGCAGGTGATCCTGAACAAATACTTATTTAAGCAGACCTTTGTGATCAGAGCATCCTGGCAACTCTTTCCAAAGCATGTTTTCTGTTTTTCATCCTGAAGGCTTTGATAGGCTAGGTCTTATCCTCAATGTACCTTTCTTATTTTCTTAGTGCAAGGCGTTTGGCTACTTTTCAATGTTTTTATTCTTTTTGTAATAACTATAGACAATTTGTTCACACTTTTTTACATTTTTAACTTCATTCACGTTAACTTCCTGACAAAACTAAATATTTTTAAAAGCCATCAAAGCCACATTTTGATCTCAATGGTCACTGCAAGCATGGTTAAAAGCAACCACTAATAACCATGCCACAGGTCAAATGCTGTTTTCTCATGAAAATTTCTCAGTCATATAAATCAGTCCATGATGTTTGAAATTACTCTTACTCAAATCTTCATGACAAGGACATAATGATGACAAATTTGTTGTTAGAACATCACCAATGAGCCCTCTATTCCAACTTCTAGTAAAGTCCTTATTCTCTATATTCTCATAAACACAACTCTGTACTATCAGAATTTTTATTGATATTCTTGTTTTCAGAACTGACATTGTTATCAAGCTCTTCTGACATCATTCTGAAGTTTCTTTAGACAAAGTATCATGAAAATTTTCAGAACTTCTTGTAGAACTCCTCCAAAATCTAATACAGTTTTAGTTGCAACAGTAGATCCACTTTTCTGGTACCAATTTTCTATATCTTATTTTCAAGTTATTGTGAAAAAAACACAAATGGAAACAAGTGAGCAAAGATTTATGTCGCTCATGGGTTTCAGTCCATCACACAGATGAATGCATGACTGAGCAGTTTTATTCATGGCAGCATAAACATGAGGCAAAAATTATTCTTGTGGTAGTAGACCAGGAAACAGGAGCCAGACTATGTCATTCAAGATTACAATTTCAATAACTAAGCTTTTACTAACAAGATCCCTTAAACTAAAACTTCCTCAATTTATTGAAATAATTCTATAAGCTAGGAACAAGTATCAGAATAGCATTTGGTGAAATAGTGTGTGTGTGTGTGTGTGTGTGTGTGTGTGTGTATGTCTGTGTGTCTGTGTGTCAGTGTTTGTGTCTGTGTCTGTGATGTTCTGTGTAAGTTTAGCACTGGACTCAATAGACTAACTAAAGCTTATTGCCTTTCTTGATAAGAGTGAACCTCATCCAGTCCAGTTCTGGAGAGAAGAAAACGATCTGCTCTTTTGTACTGAATAGGAGGTCCTCCTGTACAATCGCTTTGGAGAGGGAATATTCTCTTGCTTTTCTACCATCAGAGGAGAATGGAAATGTATCTCTTTTGGCATTTCAAGTCTACCAGCATTTGAACCAAAGCAACGTGTGCTTCTCCCACATCTCCAGTCCAAAATGTTAGGCTATCAAAGAATTGGCCCAACTGACTATAGAATTATAGATTGCATGTTCATTTATTTTGTGAGACTTTAATCTAGATCTTGGTTCCAGATGAACAGTTCTAAAATTAGTTTTAGTTATGTGCATTTGGGTGGCCAGCACTTATGATCTCAACACTTGAGAGGCTTAGGCAGGAAGATCGCTGCCATTAGATCGAGGCCTGTCTGGGCTACAGATAAAAGACAAGGTTTCAGAAACAAATAACACACAGAAAAGAATCTTATGAATTAGATATAAAATGAGATTTGATTTAATGTATTAGGGTTCTCTGAAGAAACAATCTATATAGAATATAATATACATATGTATAGATAAATAAATTTATTAAAATAACTCACAATAAAAAATAGTATCCTTCAAAGTGGCCACCCATAGCTGCCTTGTTTTTGATCAGAATGTTCCACAAAGCCGAAAGATCCCAAGAAGGTTTCAAGCCTTTACTTCTCTAAAGGGTCAAAAATGCTGGGTTCTGACGTCAGTGATGAACAGCAAACAGAAGCAAGGCCTAGCGGCCAGGCTCCAAAGGAAGCTGGAACAGCAACAACATGGTGGAAAAGATGATGCTCCGAGTCAGCCAAGGATGGAGGCAGCTGGTCTATCTGGTCTATCACTGGAAAGTACCACCACTATGGGCTGGGTTTTCCATAGCAATCAATCAAGCACCTGCAGACTTGTTTGAGGGCCATTCTAACCACTGACCGACAGCTGAGCCCCAAAGAGACTGCAAGTGTTAAACTGACACCAAAATGCAACCATAACATTCCACCCCTTACAATTTGACACAAACACATAACTCCAAAGCAGCAGGAACAGTGACAAGATGGAAAGGATGAATCAGAGGTGCCAGCAGCAGCAACGAAGAAGACCATGAAGTTTTAAAAGTGCACAACGCACACAGAGTAGATTCCACAGTAAAGCTGATACAAGATAAAGGAAGAGCAAGTCCCTCCTCCTATTATCTGGTCCACTACCGGAAAATACCACCCACTATGGGCTGGGTTTTCCACAGCAATCAATCAGTAGTTGCAGACTTGTTCAGGGGTCATTCCAACCATTAACCCTCCATAGCTGCACCGCAAATAATCTGCAACTATCAAGTTGACACCAAATTGCAACTATAACATTTAAATGTGCTAATAAGTATATTTTTAGTAGTAGAGAGATTATTGCCAGAATTTGACACAATCTGACAATATAAAGGTGAGCAACATCACTGTGGATGCTCCTAAGCAAGTACTAATCAAAAGGCTGGATATGGGTTACAGTGAATCTTCTTTGCAAAATATTTTAGTCAAATAAGTGAATATAATGAAAGCAGGTTTTTTTCTTCTATTTTGCTAGATAAAGAGGAAAAAGAAAGTTGAAAAAAGAATTAAAATTGTCAGCACCAGTACTACCCAAGTGACTTAAACGTTTCTAAATGTGCCCTAAAGGAAGTCCTTGTGACCTATAGGACAGAGACTGTCTAAAACCAAACACAGAAATAAGTGTATAACTGGATATGCTATTTTAGAAGTTGAACTTGAGCTCTGCAAGATATCTAATATTTAGCATGTGTATTAGTTGCAAAACTGTCAAATCTAGAATCTGAACGGGGAAAAGGGAAAAAAAGTAACAAAGCAGTATTTTGAACAACTAAGTTCTAATGAATTCCATCCCTAGTTCAAGAAGCTTATCACCCAAATTGGAAGTAAACTCTCCACATTCATGTACCTGTTAAGGTGTGCCCAGAAGCATTTTACTATACAAGACAACAATGACTGTCTCCAGATATCAGCACTACTCTTCTGTTTCTAGACCTGTAGCTGCAAGGAAGTACAGATCAGATATCTATTGTGAGGAGCAAACTGTCTACAGACTCCAACATTAAATAAAACTTTGAATTTATAGAGGCAAAACCAAAAAAATTGAGAAATAGTATTAAGGATAAAGAAAGAGATGAATATGTATACATATATCTTTATATAAATCTTTATGTATAAAGATTACTTGAATAAATGGGTACAATCTACTTCTTGTGTATTTCTGAGGGGATTCTCATGATGACTGATATGTAGGACAGCAACTGCGGGTCAAAAGACAATCCCTGGATGCAGCAGCATCAACAATTATTAAAGTAGCAGGTAAGGATGGAGTGAAATAGAAAAATTAAGGTCAGCAAGTATGTGCAATGTCCACTTCTCCTGAGCAAGAATGTTTGTATTGTTATTTTGTGTGGATATCAAAGTTAACCTTCTCATTCCCGCTTCGATCAGGAACTAGACAAGGCTGTCCACTCTCACCACTTCTATTCAATATTGTACTTGAAGTCTTAACTGTAGCATAAGATAAGAAAGGGAGATAAAAGGGATTCAGATCTGCAAGGAAGAAGTCAAGTTATCCTTATTTGCAGATGACATGATCTTATACCTGAGTGATCCCAAAAACTCCACCAGGAAACTCCTGGAACTAATACAGAAGTTCAGCAGGGTGGCAGGATACAAAATAAATGTACAAAAATCAGTGGCCTTCCTATATGTCCAGAATGAAAGAAGTGAAAAAGCCCTGAAAGAAACAATCCCATTTACTATAGCTCCTAAAAAAATGAAATACCTTGTTATAAACCTAGCCAGGTAACTCAGAGACCTTTACAATGAAAACTTTAAAATTGCAGAAGACACCAGAAGGTGGAAAGACATCTCATGTTCCTAGATTGGCAGAATCAATATCATAAAAATGACCATCCTACCAAAGGCAATATGCAGATTCAATGTTATACCAATCAAAATCCCAAAGCAATTCTTTAAAGAGGTTGATCAAACAACCTCAAAATTCATATGGAGGCACAAAAGACCCAGGATAGCAAAGACAATCCTGAGTAACAAAAACACTGCTGAAAGTATCACCATATCAAACCTTGTCTATACTACAAATCCATAGTTATAAAAATAGCCTGGTATTGGCTCAAAAATAAGCACACAGATCAATGGATAAGGGTTGAAGACCCAGATATAAGCCCACACAACTACAGCCATTTGATCTTTGAGAAAGGGGCCCAAAAAATCCAATGGAAAAAGAACAGCATCTTTAACATTGGTGCTGGCAAAACTGGATATCCACATGCAGAATATTAAAACTGGACCCATACTTGTCACCATGTACAAGAATTAATTCCAAATGGATCAAGGACCTCAATATAAGGCCAGAGACTATAAAAACCTTAATTGAAAGGATAGGGAACTCCCTGGAGCTGATTGGACTAGGCCAACAGTTCCTAAACAGAAATCCAATAGCATAGTCACTATAACCAACACTCAATAGATGGGAATCTTATGAAATTAAAGAGCTTCTGTTCAGATAAAGAGATTGTAACTTGAGCACAAAGGCAACAACAGAATGGGAGAACATCTTCACTAACCACATATCTGATAGAGCTCTACTGTCCAGAATGCACAAAGAACTTAGAAAACTAAACACCAAGGAAACTAATGGCCCAATTAAAAAATGGACCTTGGAACTTAAAAGAAACTACCAGGGAAGAAATTGAAATTTCTAACAAATACCTTAAAAAATGCTCCGCATTCTTAGCCATCAGGGAAATGCAAATCAAAATCTCCCTGAGATATCATCTCACCCCTGTCAGGACAGCAAAAATCCACAATATAAACAGCACCAAATGCTGGAGAGGATGTGGACAAGAAGGGAACTCTCCTATATTGCTGGTGGGAATGCTAGGACTCATACAACCACTCTGGTGAACCATCTGGCGATTCTTAAAAAAGTTAAAGATTGAAATGCCATATGACCCTGCTATTTCACTTTTGGAACTAATCTCCCATATAACAAAGATTCACCTTGATAGCACAAACACGATCATGTTCATAGCAGCACTGTTTACAATAGCAAAGTCATGGAATCAACCCAAATGTCCAACAGTTGACGAGTGGATAAAGAAAATATGGTACATTTATACAGTGGAATTCTACTCAGCCATCAAAAATGATGAATTAATGAAATTTGCCAGGAAATGGATGGAATTAGAAAAGATTATATTGAGTGAAGTATCACAGACACAGAAAATTAAGTGTCATATATACTCCTTAATAGGTGGATCCTAGTAACAAATCCACTTAGTGACACACTCAAAGATAAATCTCTATAATACCTATAGTAACTACAAAGATTATAAGCAGGGAGGGAAGGGGAAGGAGGGCCCCACCAGAAACAAGGAGAGAGGGGATCATGCTACATCAGAGAAAATGGGCCACTACCAAAGACTGCAAGTAAGTAATGAGACATCTGGTTAAGCTCACAGACTTTCCTTCCTGGTCACTTGCTTCAGATGGGGTATGATCTCACCAGACAAGGAGGGCATAAAATCTGGCAGATAAAAGGTAACCATCCTGCAAATGGGAGACTGATCCCCCCTCACCTCACCACAGTGTCCTACTCTTATTCAATCTACCTTTGAATCTACTCTTATAATAAGACTCTATTTTAATAGCCTTTTATCTCTGGCCAGGGGGTGACATCCAATACCCATCAGGATGGAGCCTAGGGTGGTGCAAGAGAAAAAAAAAAATCAACAAACCATAATTCAGAAAGTCAGAAACTCTACATCAACCATCTGGAACCAGGCTAGCCTAATCTCTCCCCATCCTAAAGCTCAGGGAAATTTGTGGAAGAGGGGGATGTAAGAATCTAAGAGCCTAAAGATGGGGAGGAGCAATGATATGCAAGATACTCCATACAAGTTAGGGCCGAAGTAATCAAAATAGGACTTTGCATGACCTGCTCAATGACCAACATATCATTGAACCCCAAAAGTCTAGTATGGATCACAGGCACTAGTATCCTTAGAGGCAAGGAATTAACAATAGTGTTCCTATACTAAAGGGGAACACAAAAAAGAGCTCTAGGCAATGCTACTGAGTCCTTACACCGCATCAGAGAGGAGGACCCAGAGAGAAGTTTGACAGACACGCTAAAGGATGCTCCAGGAATGGGGGGCCCCCCACTGGGAGAAGGGGAAGGAAGGGAAGGAGAGAAAAGAGGAGGAGTCCAGGGAGGGGAGGAGGGAGGAAGGGGAATGGGCTACTTATCAACTTTGTATGAGTGGGAAAAGTAAAAAAAAAAAAAATTAAGTTTCTTTAGCTTTTGCCTTCAGTCACCAATGACTCTCTAGAGAACTTTTAGGCCTTCAACCCCACCCAGAGACTCTGTCATTAGTCCTCCTCTTTCTGAAGATTCTGGCTTCTTAATCTGAGTTGCTAGCAGGTTCTTCTTTGGCTTTGTCAATTTTGCAATCATTCTTCATCTATGTAAGCCAACATAGTAAACCCACATATATTATATGTATGAATACATAGCTACACACACACACACACACACACACACACACACATCCTTTTACCTCTATTCCTTTAGAGAATCCTGATTAACACACCAGGAAATTAATTTGTAAAATAACTGAATTTTTTAAAAGTTTTGGAGGCTGGATTTGTGAGATATAAGATCCAGGTTTTGACATCTTTGGGATGCCTCCAACAAGATGCCCTGTTACTGCATCCTCCATAGAAAACAGCTGCTTCAGGATAGAAAGGCAGGAGGGGACTGGATAGTTATCCTTATCCTTTGAACAAGACTTTAATCTATCCATTAGGGCCCCACCTCTTAGCATTGTTTCCGTGCACTTTAAGGACCAATGCAAACTGAGGGCATAGTAACACTCAAGCCACAACATGCAGGCTGGGTTTGCAGATAATTGAGTCTACATAAGATGAATAGGCCATCAAGACATAGAGAATTAGAGATACCACTGAAGGATAATTCAGAAGAGAAATCCTCTCAGTGTCAGAACTTCTACAAGACTACCAGGCTCTTCACTGATGATCAAAAAGCCTTTGGCGAGGGAGGTTATAAGCCTTAAGAAGCAATGTACTACTGCTGATGGATGTTTACCCCATGGGGATGAATTACGTTGCCCTGTAAAAATATGTGTTAAACCACAGATTAAAACAGTTCTCAGCATTTACTAGAGAATCCAAGTGGGTATTGGTCTATGTGTGAACTCGTAACTGATCAGATTGTTAGAAATAAGTGATTTCTGTGTGCTTGACTCCAAATGCTTCAGCTTTGTCTCTCTCATAATCAGTACACACTGAAGAAGGGAGAAAACATTGTGAGAGCCAAAAAATGGGGATGACTCAAATCCTTGGGCTATGATGTGGCTATTATAATCATGAACATTCAGCAGCTGTAACTCCTTGCATGCAAACTGAAGGAAGAAAGAAAGAGAAGGAAAGAAGGAAAGAGAAGAGTGAGTAGAGGAAAGAAAGGAAGGGAAGAAAGGAGAGTGGACGAAAGAAGGAGGGAGGGAGGAAAGGAAGAAAAGAGAAAGGAAAGAAGGAAGGAGTGAAGAATGAAGGAAGGGGACATGAGAGTAGAGTAGTACTACTTGGGAAGAAGAAGGGGTCAGAAGGAAGGGAAAGAGGGTCAAAGAAGGCAGTGGAGGAATTAATATGATCACAGTGCATTGCATATAAGAATGACATAGTCAAAAATTTAAAAATATATTTTATAAAGGTTAATAAAGTCAGTCCAAACAAACCTATTCTCTAAAATCCCAAAAGATTAAAATTATATTATGGAAAACAATGTAAGACTTTTAAAATACATTTATTTGCATTTAAAAGGTGATTTGTTTATGAAACATAACACTACATCACATCATTTTCATAGGCTATGTTGCTCATTAAAGTGAAAAGTAATATATAGTTTTGGCAAACATTAGCACAAGCAGACACACAAACAACACTATGCTTCTACAGCTGGCATGGGCTCACAAACCACACTCAAAAGGTTCGAAAAGCTAACTGTGCAGCATTGTGTCACTGCAGTTGGAGGTTAACTATGTATAGTCAGCTTCGCTGGGACAGTCTTGGGAAGTACCTTGAAGGACAACTTAAGTTTTTCTTAAGGTCAGTGAGAAGTCATGGTGTCATCCACAAGTCTTTGATTGGGTAAAGCCACATTTCTTTAAAAATGCATAAACGCTTTAAAATTCTATTAAAGTCTTCATTTCACTTTCATAGTTCCAGTATTAGAAATGAGGGAATTATGAAACATATAGTATAGCAAATGGGAGGGAGTGGGATGGATTGATGAAGGGAGAGTGAGAGGAAAGGAGGAGAGGGAGGGAGAGAGGGAGGAAGAAAGAAAGGGTCAGGGATAGCTGCTTGAGATGCTTGTAAAACTAGGAAAAAATTTAAAAAATTAAAAAAGGACTAAAGTATGTAAAAGAGCAAAAGAATATGAGAAGAAAACTCCAAATACGAGGAAGTATGTCATAAGAACTGTCAGCTGTAAAGATAGCCAAGAGGACCTGACTGACTTGCACAGTCAGATTGTTTTGGAGTCTTGCATTATGATAAATCAACGTGTTGCTGTTTAAGAGCATGGGTCTCTTTGTAGCATTACACAGAACGCTTTTTGAAATTCTTTTTGAAATTTTTGAAATTTTTCTACAATGAGATGTGCACCAACAAGGCATCCCTAGCAACTTCCCTGTAGTCCTACAGTGCTTTGATGTTTCAAGTACACAGAAATTCACTGTGCATGGGCTCAGAGAAAGAACACAACGTGGTAGGAGCAATATGGATGGAAAAGCAAAACTGTCACATGTCTTCTCCAATGTGTACATAATTATGTCAAGTAGTTAGTAACTTCAAAAGCCTTTTTGAGAAAAATGTAGCTTTCACTCATGAAAAGTTTCTGGACCTTAACCATTTGGGATGAATGATATTGTAGATGTGTTTAAAGTTTTCATTGTTGATATATTAGTCGATTCCTTTACAAAGTATCTGGCTTTCTAACCCTCAGATGTAACTTTTTAAATGTAAATTGTGTTTGGAAGGATTTGAGATTTTAGGATTTGAATACCTGCATTTTACTTTTTGAGATCATGATTTTCAGAACTTCAGAATTGTGGGATTAGAGTTTAGGAACTTTTTTCAGTTTTAAGGATTATGATATTAGAATTGTATTTGGAAATTAAGATCAATACTTGTGTGGTTTCCTGCCAGATTCTTTGCTGGACACTCCTGTTGTCATTATTTGAGGGAATTTTGAGTAATGAATGTGCTTGTGGGTATATAGGTTTTGGATGGAATCAACCATAGGACCCCCCCCCAAAAAAAAAAACCTGGCCTGACTGCTGCTAAGTGCCCAATCTGTAAGCAACACAGTCTAACACAGAGGTCCTGATTACCTAGGGTGATCAACAGTGTGGTGATATTGTGACTGCATGAAACCCCTTCTACTATGGAAGGGAATGCTTTGTTCTTTCTATAATATATACTTACTGTGTGTGTTTTCCCTATATATGAGTTTTTGACAAAGCTATTATACACACACACACACACACACACACACACACACACACACACACCTTCCTTGTCCACTACAATATATCTCATATATCATTGCTTCTGATTAGGAACTAGTTTTATGGCAAAAAAAAAAGGAGTTTCAATAGCCCACTCTTGTGGAATTTAGTGATCTTATCACATTGACCACCTTGAAACAGCAGGCTTATTAGAACTGTGGAATAGTCCCTTGAAGACATTGTCCAAGTGGCAATACCTTCAGGACTGAGGAAATGTTCTCCAGAAGGTTGTGAATTACCACCTTGTGTATGTTTCTGGTTCTTCTGTTATAGAACAAATGGATAATGGATCAAGGGATGGAGATGGAAATGGCCTCACTTCCTATTGCCCCCAAGAGATACACTATGACAGTTTTTGCTTCCCTTTCCCATAGCCTTGTGCTGACCTGGCTTGCTTCTACTGGGAGAATACTTCTAGTAAGAGAGACAGAGCTGACTAAACAGCACTGGAAGTTAACAGTGTCCCATGAACACTTTGGGCTCCTGGCTGTGAATCAGCTGGCAAAGTAAGTAACTGAAATGACTAGAGTGATTGATGCTGATGACCAAGGGAGTAATTGGACACTACCTCATACCAGCAGTAAAAGAATAGTATGTCTGTCATATAGCATGACCCTGAGGGTGACTTAATATTACTCTAACCTGTGATTAAAGTCAGTGGAAAACTTCAACGACTCAATCCAGCCCCTCCAGGAATAAAGATTTGAGTCATCCAACCAGGTGAAAAACACAATCAGCGGCTGAATGGATTGCTAAAGGCAGAAGGACCACAACATACACAATGAAGATAGACATAAATACTGGGTATCACCATGTGGCCATTCCCCCAAAAGAAGACTATAATTTCCCTAGGCATCTCCTCCTTTTGTTACTATGAACATGTCAGAAAGAAAACAATCTCTTTGTTTTTATTCCTCTTTTCTTATGCTATTGAAGAGGCAAGGGTTCCTATTATGCTACTTAAGTATTATTTATTTAGTTCATAGTATTTAAGTTAGGGATATCAAGAGTCAGAATCATCATCTAAAGACTTCATCTCCTACTTTGGGGGAAGGTATGAGAGCATTTTCAGTAGTGTAAAGTAGAATGATGATTAAGTGCTATGTGGGCACGATATGTGATTAAAGAGATGTGTATGGGTGTAGAAATGAGGAGGGGTAGATGCTGATAGTTTATGAAATAGCTTCACTGGACCATGAAATTCCCAGATGTTAGGGCAAGTATTGCCCTTTCTTACATCTGTGAGGGTGTTTCCAGATAATACCAACACCTGAATTCATAGATGGAGTAAAGCAGATGCCCTTTCTGCTGTGGCTGAGCCTCTTTCAATCATGTTGAGATCCAAACAGACCACAAACTCTATTCCTCTATTTCAAGACAGAGGAAATTCATCCAGTCTAAAACTGTCTGAAAGAGAGAAAGTAAGAGAGGGGGGGGCTTCAGTGTTCTGGCTTTATTTTCCCTCTATCTTTCATTTTGAGATGGATGGACAGGAGTTCTTTAGTTGGGATTATATAGAAAAAAATAGACATGTAGTTTGCAAGTCTTGGAAGTTTTGAGAGGTTTCCTTTTGGAATTTAAAATGGTTGACCTAAGGGACAGTTTTGAACCTTCGATACAGGAATTCAAACCTGCATTTGGTTTGTCTTTGAAGCCTTGGTCCTAAAGATGATTCAAGAATGGGGTGAAAATATGAGCAGTAAAACATCAACCAAGAAGTTTAACCTTGTGCCAAACGGAAGTGCTGAGGTATCCATAACAAGAAAAATTGACTTCACGGTTCGTGCCACTTAGCGAGAAAGAAAGATGTTCTGTACATGGATGCATGATCAGTTCATACTCATAGTCATATTCTATTTCAAGGAATGTAGTAAATGCTCCATCAGTACATATAATACAGACCATTAGTCTATGCTAAGAAGTCAGAGGAAGCTTGTTGGCAGTCTCAGACAAAATCTGAAGGATGAGAAAAGAAAGATTATTGTAAAATAAGAACATTGCAGGGAATGATTGTCGCCAAGATGGAGGACAAAATTAAAGGCAGGTAACTGGAGAATGGTGTAGAGACAGTTCTTCTGTCCATGATGGTCTGGGATCAGATCCACCCAGGCGGATGTGGTCCTTGGGATCTACAACACAGTTTCTGCTCTTAAAGATCAGTCTCAAGGATGGTAGTGTTCTCCTGTTTTGGCTAATCTTTCCAAGAGCTCAGCCCTCCATCTATATTAAACATTCTCTTTCCATAGTAGACAAATCTCTACTAAAGTTTCACCAGTTAGTGACAGGCTGTCTCAGTCAATTGAGCATAAGACTCTTAAAATTTCACCAGCTGATTGAAAACAAGGATTTCAGAGGAGGTAGGAAGGGAGATGAGACCTGGTAATTGTATAAACATGCAACTGTCAAATAATAAAAATAGAAATTATAAAAATTAAAAATCTTCAACTAGTTTCAGACATGATCAATGTATAAAGCAACTAAGAAGTATCATAATAGGTTGAGTCCAGTAGTCCTACTATTATGTGATATCAGTGTACATGGTAAGTAAGAAGTAACTGGGATCTCATACCAGTAGCCAGGTCTCTGATTTTAAAGAGCAGAGTCTGTGTTTAGAACCCAAGAATCACATCAACTTGGGTGAATCTTATCTGACCATGATGGACAAAGGGACTTAAAATATACTGAATAAAAATAAACTAATAATTAATGACCAAATTCATAGTTGTCTGAATAGAAACAAAGTAAATACCTGACCTGTGTAAACCTCCTGTAGAATAGTTTTGAGATGATCACATATGCATGTAGTTATGCCAGAAATATAGGAACATATTTTACATGTGTCTGAATCATATCAAATCACAAAAGCAGTGGGTGAGATTCAGTGAGCCTATTTGATTTTCTGAATGTAAAGGAATTATCTAAACTTTTCTTACTGAATGTTTATTATGTTCCAGGCATTATTGTAGGTATTGGTATTGCATCAGGAAAAAAATAAACTCAGAGAGTTTGCTTCTTAATAGAAAAGACATGACAAACACAAATCAATGTCAGGCTAGATGTAAACTGCATATGTGGTGAATAAAATGCCAGGTAATATGAAAGAACTTATAACATGTAAATTACACTTCAAGATACTATTTTTTTCTGAAAGAAAGAATGCATCTTTCAGACTAGATAATGAACAGCATTAAATTAGTAAAAATTATTTCAGCAGATCTCCTAGTCATGTCTTTAATGCATATGATTCTGAATACTTTTTCATCAATGGGTATATGACAAATAAATGGTTAAGTATAGCTAATATAAATATGATACAAAATTGTTCAACTACTTATTTGCACAAGTAATTACATTACATATTCAACTATTGGTAAATTCCAAAAAAAATACTGATTTATGTATCTTTACTGGCAATACCTGAAGAAACCACCAGATGGTGATGTTTCTCCTAAAAGCATCATACTTTCTGTTTCAAAAACATCGCTTCATTCAGAATTTAATGGCATGTTGGTGTGCTAATTTTAATATCTTCAGGCAATTTGAGATAATTTGAAGTGCCTGGTTATTTCCTTATAATATAATGCAATAACACATCTTTATGTAGTTGTTGAATATATATCAGACATTGTAAATTTTGTCTTCTGGGATGTTGAACAATCTTTATATATTCCTGAGAATTGTGTTAGGTATATGAACAAATTACTTAGAAATGGTTTCCTCCTTATACCTCTCATTTTTATAATTTGTCGGATAGGTTAAAACATGCTCACTTTGAGCATAATTATTCCTTACTATGAAAGCAAGATCTTTCAGGAGCATTGAGGCTGTATAACACCTGGTGGGAACAATTTCCAACAATCTAGTGAGACAGGACAGTGTCGAATTCTTTCAGATACTTCTTTGCTTAATCTCAAGTACATTCTTTATACATGTGAACATATCAAACACACAAGGAAATCCACCTCAGATCAGTAGAATCCTTTCTCTTCAACGTCTCTCTCTTACCTGGGACCTGGTCTCCTCTACCTACATTGTTCATTATAGACTTTCACATCTGTCTCTCCTCAACAAAGGGATGGCCTCTTTCCTTATAACCCTTGTTATGCATTGATCTGGAAGCTATATGAAAATAATCACATGGGATAATTAAATTACTTCATTTATTGACCATCTCTCATGGATTGCTGTCCTTGGATTTCTTGTATTATGTCTTCCAAATTTTCACTCCGTTTTTTAAAAATGTTTTTCGGTGGTTCCACAGAAGTAGAAAAGACTTCCTTTATTCTCAGCTGAGGATTTCTGATATATCCTTTTTTAATGTTCCTAATATTTTTAATTAATTTATTTTTTAAAGTTGCATGTATGAATATAGTAACTTTATAAAATTTTCACACCATAGTTCCAAATCCCATCCCCCCTTTCCCCTTACAACCCTTCATCTCCCCTTCCAGACTCTCTCCTGTTAATCTTTTTGCTTGTGTAGCCCACTGTGTTTCATCTAGTCTGTGATGACTTATGCCTGACATAATTCATGTTCCAGTAAGCATTCTAGATCGATGAATATACCATTGAAGAAAGCATCCTCCTTTACTTTCCTATCAGCATTAGTCCTCATCAGTCTCTCAGAGAGGTGTGGAACTTCTTGAAACATTTCTGATACTATGGTGAGATATGGATAAGATAGTTCCCATTCAATTCCTGTGTAAATATATTGTTACTAATATTAACTCATTCCAAATGTATTGATCAATTGTTATGAACTATAATAACGCTAAGGATATTAACTTGATCGTCTAACTCAACAAAATGATTTCGGAAATGTTATATATAGATAGATTTTTTCTTTGCCAGTAATTTTTTATTATTCTAAGTAATTAAACACCATGAATTGACAGGGGTGAACAATGAGAAACAGCCTTCTATAGACCAATGATTCCTCTTCCTGAAATGTAAACTCTGGTTCAGGAAGCCTAAGGTGAGGCCAATGACTGATGCATTTTTAATAGGCCCCAAGTGGTCGCAGATACTCTAAGTGATATATTTAGTTTGGTGAATATGAGTCATCTATGCATTCTGATCCATGGCTTACACATGGCTCCTCTCCCAGTGGCTGCAAACCAGAGA
The DNA here is from genome assembly GCA_023101885.1 of Typhlomys cinereus. Lineage (NCBI taxonomy): Eukaryota > Metazoa > Chordata > Mammalia > Rodentia > Platacanthomyidae > Typhlomys > Typhlomys cinereus. The sequence continues at coordinate 2,022,154 of JALPQD010000326.1, read as the reverse complement.
CTTGGTCTTCAGTATGATGATGGCCACAAGTGTCTGAACCTTGAAGATGTGAGGCCTTATGGACAGCTAAGCCATGGTGGATGTTACTCTTTATAGTAATTAATGCAGTTGTCCTGGGACCAAAGTTAGTTTCTGCAAGAGCAGGTTGTTTTGAGACAGCTCTGACTTCCAGACTTGCTGGGTGACCTCTTCTGCACATAGCTGTTTTCCTTTTCCCTCGTTGTACAACCAAGTCAAACGAATGAGGCCATGCATGATCCTGAACACAGTGAGCCTATTTTATATATAAACTATCTTTATGTTTTGCTATAGAACCCTAAAACAACTATTAATCTGAATTTAAAATTTTAGTAAATTTGAGCATGGAAGTCCCCTTACATAAATTGTAATACTATACTTGGGAGCTGCAGAGCAATGGAGCAATGGGCTGCTGAGCAAGGTGTATGTAGTCACCTATGTATGAAATGAACACAAGATCCCGCCAAATATTTCAAGAGCCTGATACAACATGGGTGCTTAGAGAAAACTATGGGTAAATTTTTGTTAAAATGGAATGATAGAGCAGTAGAATAGCAAAATTTCCCTCAAAAAATTAAATTAAATTTCATGAGTCTTCACTTCTTATCTCTTCTTATAAAAAATCAGTGCAAAATATATTCTGATGAGCATCAGATATTTGTCCAAATTATTGCATCTGTGTACCTTCTAAAGCACCTTGGTAGGCCATCTAGGATTTTGCAGACCTTTTTAAACAAAAAGATCTTTCTAAATAAATACACAGGCACTGTTAATGAACAGGAATCTTACATTTTTAACCCAAATCCAAAGGTGATCATTTTTTAATCACCTCAAGTCCTGCTATTTTTCAATTATTTCCACCCCTTCTGTATACTATCCTCCTTTTTTACATAAAGGATTATATTTTTCCATTATCAACCAAAGAGAATAAACTACAAAATGTAAGGCTAAATGCACTGACTGGCGGAGTTATAATCTTCTCTTAGGCTTATTTGCCTGGGAACCTACAGCGTAAGCGTGTGTTGTTCCCAAGGGTGATGACTTACATGCATGCAACTAGGAACACCTGTTGCCAAATGCTTCTTTGAGCAGCAGCTAAGACCAAAAGGGATGTGAATGTTAATGTGAATCTGTTTCTCATCACATTGCAGCATTGAGCTGAGTACTTTTATCCAGATGACTCTAACACAGAATTTCACATTCTAAGATATCAAAAGAACTGATGATATCCTCTCTCTCTCTCTTTCTCTCTCTCTCTCTGATTCAGAGCTCTAGAGACTGCCTATAGACCAAAAACATTCTAGTGTTCAGAACCATAGGCTTTTGAATTGTGCTTCTGGAAAACACTTGGAAAACACTTCTGCATAATCTGACATAAATTTGCTTGCAGAAATTCCATAGAATTTGTTGAATACCATTGAAAACAGCTCAGTGTTAGAAACAAATACCCATATCAGTGTCAATGCCAAGAGGAGAAATACGAAGAAACCTTTTGCTTTATAAAAGCGAAGTATTTTTCCCAACACCAGAATTCAGGAAAGTATCTCTAAGTTTCTGTATATATATACATGAATACACCCATGCATGTAAGTACACTTTCTTATAGCAAATGTGGGTATGTGAAGATCTAGAAACACAAAGTTTCTCTCTCTCCTCTTCTCTTGCCTGCCTTTCCCCCTTTCCCCTTCTCTCTGCTACATAGAGATGCTTCACTCAATCTCTCTAGTATATTTTGAAAAGTGAAGTTTGTCCTAGTACCACCAGACCAGACCTTCAGTCATTCAGCCACCTGTTTTTTTTTTTTTTTTATTGAGATGTTCTTTTGACTCGCCTCCTTGTTTAATATACTCACTTGCCTAAACTTTTTTGTTAGCATGAATTGGGTCATCAGAATAACTTTATATTTAACAAGAGTCAATAAAAGTGGATAGACATGGAATAATAGTGTAACTGGTTGTGAAGTCACTTTCAAAGTGGAAAAGGGCAAAGGGGCACAGCAAATGTTGTGGCATGTCATACGCAGACCTAATTTACTCACAGTTCCTCAAAACTGCTAAGGCTATAGACTTCCTACAGCTTCAGGCACTAATTTGTCCAAAGACTGTCATAAGGCTTTAGCTAAAGAAAACCAGAAAGTGTATGAAAACATAGCTTACTAATAACACATCACAGCTGCTTGCTCTCTGTTTAAAAGCAGAGAATGACGTGTTCTGGAACAGCTTAAGGGCTCTACTGGGTACGTTTTTAGGACCGTCTTGAGTTTTAATATTATGTGTTTTCATCTCTTTAATCGGAGTTGAAACTTGTCTCAGAACCCAGTGTTTTGCTTTTGACAGGGCATGTTCAGCATTATCAGGCTCTAGAATTAGGTTATTGCCAAATTTCTTTTGTGCATTTGGCTATCATGATCCCCTGGATTTTCTTACTCATGTAACTCAAGTAGGAAGATATCTTTGACTACAGGTTCTTTGAATACAAGGCATTACTCATCTTTGTGTTACTCAGAGCAAAATCATTGATTGCAGAAGAGCAATGGAAGAATTACTTGGAAAGTGTATTAAATCATAGATCATTGGAATATCACATAAGAGACTGTCATTCTGTTGGTCTGGAAGTTTCTATTGAAAGATTAGAAGATCTGCTGTGATCTAATGCTTCTGAGACAGTAAAAAATTCCAACAAGCACCAAATAAAACAAACATTCCCCAAGTGTGTAGTAGCTGACATTAATACAGTTATAGAAAGTATTATGGAGGATTTTTGTTTTAGAGTTAGACACTTTGGGGGCTGGAGAGATGGCTCAGGGGTTAAGCCTCTGCCTTGCAGGCGGTAGGTCCTGAGTTCGGATCCTAGACTCCACGTATAGACGCCGGGCCGAAGTGGGGGGCGTCCTGTGTTTCTGGTCCTGGTAGGGTGGAGCTTGTGAATCCCGGGGCAGAGTAAACAAGGAGGAGGTGGAGGCGGTCCATGGTGGTTCCCGAATTCGCCCGTGGTTCTACACACACATACACACACACACACACACACACACACACACACACACACACACACGCGTGCGCACACACAATGTGCACACATGCACAATTGAATAAATTTAAAAAAAGATTTAGACACTGTTTAGTTGTTTGTTGTGATAACATCTAATTTTGTAATCAAGACTGATTTTGAAATTATTCTAATCCCCTTGTGATTTCAGATCCTTACCTACACTTGTGAGTAGTGAGTTCAAGTCATTATAGCAAAGTGCCGTCCACATCCCACTAACAGCTAAGGACACACTCAGATAGAATATCCAATACGATACCTTAAAAGAAAGTTGGGAAATGATCTGTAGAAATTGAGAAATTGTCTTCTGAATAGACACTGCTTATTTAACATTTTCTTAGATATATTGAATCAGGTAAATTTTTTCTTTGAAGATAAAAAGAGCAATAGCCATCATATTTTTATGCTAGCTATTTTTACTTAAGACATACATTGGACATCATCCTCATTGTGCATTTACATCATTCCTTCTAGCTTGTAAATCATTTGACAGCAAGGAACAGCCTCTAGGTCATACCCAGCAGCTGGAGTGGGAAAATGGCACGGATCCAATTGCATCCAGCTGTGGTCTATACCTGGGTGTCAGGGTACCTTGCTTTGCCTTGGACAGCTCTGGGTTACACCTGTGGTTCTGGTGTAATTATAAATAATTACATTCATTTGCAAAAGTGTCTCTCTTTGGATGGTAAATCATATTGTCACTCTAGTTATACCTCACTAATAAAACCAGGTGCTGACAACCTTATATTTTCCTTCTTTGAGTAATATAAGAAAATGTTTCCAAATACAAACACCATGGCAAGATTTTCTGTAATAAAACAGGACTGAACCATCCTTGATGTTCTGAGAGTTCAATAAATCACAGAACAGTGCTATGCTATAAACAGGGCCACATAAGGTATTTTCAATTTAACCATCTTGAATCAAGGCACAATCTCCTATATTTTTCTACAGTCCAGTGATTTTTTTCTCATGCAGATTGTATACCGAATATCCCAGAACATCTTCTTCCTCTAGAAATCCATGGCTAAGTGGAGAGTCATGAAAAAAAGCAAAGAATTGTAGATTTCCTCTTTTCCATGCTATGCCTGAGACCCTTGCATCTTATAGAAATGTGTTTTAATTTCATTATTTATGCTATAGGAAAATATATGACCTAATTCACTTAGAGGAGAAAGGGTTCAATTGAAACCTCAAATATTCTTCACTTTCTCTTTTCTCTGATGTATGGCTTTCACACTTCTTTACACATTACCCTCCCCCCCTTCCTTACCCTCATTTCCCTGTTTAGAATTCATTGTGACAGCATCAGAAGTTGAAAACAGTGGGTCGTATCACATTCACAGCAATAGAGGAGACAAATGAACCAATGACTGTATGATTACAAGCGCCCTTTATCTTTATACAGACCCTGCCTAGGAAATGGTCCCACCCACAATGGACTGGGTCTTTCTACATCAGCTATGCCAAGAAAAAAAAAAATCCCCCAAAGGTATCCCTAGCAGCCAATAATCATCGACACAATCTCTGTGGCTTAGTCCCAGAAGTGTGAGTATGACAATACTATCACATAAAAAAGTAGGATTTTTTTCCTACCATTGGTCATTTTAATATCCATCTTGCTGCTGAACTGAGCCCAGAACCCGCACAGTTTTTGAGTTCAGCATTTCTGTATGCTTGATTGTATTTATTAACTGAATTTCTACTCAAACTGTCATAATTTTTTTCTCTTTGCTGAAACCTCAAATATTCTTCACTTTCTCTTTTCTCTGATGTATGGCTTTCACACTTCTTTACACATTACCCTCCCCCCCCTTAGCCTCTAGCAGCATCCATAGCTTCATTCTCTGCAATATATCAGTAACTATGGATGTCAGTAGAAGCAACAAGAAAAAATGATAAAAGTGAAGAGAAGCAATTGCTTTTGTTTCATCTATATCTGCTTGACTGTGATCTTGAATTACTTTCATTTTCTGTTAATCTTAATTTTCTCAAAGTAATTTGCAAGCAGTGTTTACTCTCTTAGGTAAAATTCAAATGTTCTGAAATGAGTAAGAGCCTCCTACAAAATGCACTTATGAGGACAGAAATATCAGTAATAACATTTCATAATAAGTAAATTCTTTCGGTCCAGATTTTAGAAGAATCCTTCCTATAGGGCTAGAACTGAGAGTTACAGAGCATGATTTTTAAAGAAAGTGGTTTCTACATATAATCATTAAGTCCAAAATGTTTCAACAGCAATACACTAATACTGTTCAGTAGAAATGTCTGCAGTGATGAAAATATTTCAGGTCTGTGTTCTGTAAGGTGGTCATCACATCCTTCACATGCTATCATCACATCCCTCACATGCTACATAACACACGAAATGTGACTACTATGGCAAGGTTCTATGGCAAGAACCTGGATTTCTAGTTTTAAATACCGTCGATTTAAATGAACAAATGAGTTTGTGGCACTAATACTGAATAGCACAGGTCTAGAAAGACTGTTTTGGGTAGCTTAAGAATAGTATCCATCTCTCCTCCCTGTTCTATGTTGAGTTTTTATTATAATCCTTTCATGGATTTTCCTTTTCAGAGTTGCTCATCTACTTGAAAGCAATCTTCAAGAGATTAGCAGAAGATATTGGAATTTATCTTTGACACTTCACTGCAGTTCTAGAATTAGTCATTCCTGGAGAAACATCTTCAGTCCATGATAGATTCTCTTCCATTGGTTTCCATGAGAACTGGGGAATACTTTAGATACTCTATCCATTGGCAGAAGGAGGCAATCTATAACTCTGATTAGATAGATAGATAAATAGATAGAAATCAAAATCATAAGTGCTTATATTTACATATATATAAAGAGAGATTGTCTATATCTGTGTGAGTATGAGTGTGTGTGTGCATACAAATATGGTGTAAGTGTGACTGTCAGAAGACAATTTTTGATAGTTGGATATCTGACCTTCCACTGTGTGGGCTTCATGAACCAAACTCAAGTCACCAGTACTTGTGCCCTCTGAGTCATCCATCAGGTCCTGTTTGTGCTACTTGAACCATTCAAATGGCAATGACCTTTTTAAATTTCATAAAGATACTGTTCTGTTACATGATGAAAATCATGTACTCTGCTGGAAATGACTCCTCTTAAAGATCCCATGATAAACAATATCTCTCAAGATCAGTATATGGATGATCATTTAATGTCTCTGAAATTCAGTAATTTCCATATTCAAAAGACAAGCTAGTGCCACTAATGTTTTTTGTTAGAAGGCTTTATGTTTATATACTAAGTTAAGATAATTTCTTGAATAATTTAGATATTTTGGTAATTACTTATTACTTCTCAGTAAGTCCCCAAAAGATATATTATTATGAGATAAAATATTTATAATGTTTATATCATAAAAGACCATGGAATCTTAGGGCCTAATAAATTTAAAAACAGTTTTTAGAATTCAGGGAAATTTCAAGAAAAAAATTCCAAGGTAACTGAAATGAACATATAGTGTTTAATAAATATTTCAACTCCCTACATGAATGTTATGACAATTTGAAAGTTGGGTACATTATGAGAGATTGCAGTCATTGTTCAATCAGGTCAGATATTCTCAAACTCTGAGGTGGTTATGATAAAGTAGCTATGGATCAGCAAAAAACACTCCCTTCTTATCCACTTTCACTAACAAAGTATATCGCTTAATGAATTAATCTTGAGTTTGACTAATTGTGACTATGGCATTGTAAATTTGAAGCTTCGAGAGGTATCACTTTCCTACCATTGACCTCCAATGTATCAAAGTACCAGAATAAACCCTGGGAAGAGACTTGTACCTGACTCATAGAATGAAACCCACCATCCATCTGAGTACAGGGCAGCTGACCCACGTTCTACCTACCATCTCCTGAGCATTAACATGTGTCTGGGGCTGAATGGCACTGAGTTATCTGGTTATGATTATCATGGTAATAACTTCCTGATGTAATCAGAATGAGTCACTTTCAAAAAGAATGACTCCTTATCACTTGCACTTCTCCAGATCTGTGCGGGGCATCCAAAAAATTTGCTGGAGAATACTAACTGAATGCTAGAGGACCATAGGATGATCCTGAGCTAATGGTTCCACCGTCACCTTAGAAATGTTTAGAAGAACAGATTTCTAGACCCCATCACAGGTCATTGGAGAGTGAGGCCCAGGGATGTGTCTCATATTTTAACAAGTTCTATAGCTACTTCTCCACAGTTCGTTAGGATCAGTTCGTTAGGAGAGAGTATAGTGTTATTACTTCTGGGAATCCCCTTGGAGATTTGATCATCCTTGAGAAATACTACAATAGTCTATAATGGTTTCTACAATACTGGGACATACTGTCATTCCCCCCCAAAAGCCCCAAAACTCATTTCTAATATTTTAAATGGATATTTCATGCCTTTGGCTAACCTTACAGAGTTCCCTAGCTAACTTGTAAATCTACAATGGAAGAAATACAAGATAACTCCTCAAATATAAGATACCATGCTCAGAGAAGGGGGAGCAATGATTTCTAAGTTTCTGAAGGATATTCTATACTCTATGTCTAGAGAACAAACAAAACAAGACTTTAGGATTCTGGCTTAGAAGTCATTCTTTCCCTGGGCATTGGAACAGAGCACAGAGAGGCTGTGGAAAGACAAGTGAAACAGAAAGGGAAAACACTAATGCATGCTTCTTAAAACTTAATAGTTTACTTCCCCAGGCCTTCTCCAAAGGAACTTTTCCATGGAAACAGGATGTGGCCCCTTTTAAACCAGTTCATAGGCTGCTATAAGACTAACTTCTCATGCATGCATTATTAACAGTTTGTAATTTCCTTCATACATTAAACTGTGGTAACTTGTGATTTCAGGGTATTTTCTTCGTGGGAAACTCTATTAGCGTCAATAGATCTCATCAAATGGTGGAACTTACAGCACCCCAACCAACCTTGGGGTTGGTTGCATTTAGGAGTTCACCCAGTGCCTAGATGTCGTGCACATGTGCAGGACCCACAGGAAGCCCTAGGATCAAAGTGAGCCTCACCAGGCTGCAGGAACATGGCGTAATTTACCCAAACCATCTGTAAGTGACATAAATACCAGCCGGTCAGAACACCTGCACCAGATGACTCAGCAGCAAGTGGGGAAGCCAGCATGGGGTTGAAATAAGGGAAAACAAAAACTTCAGCGACTGGAGCAAAACAAATCACATTTTGGCACCAGCTGCATGAGGTGGGGTGGGGGGAGGTGGAGGAGGAGCAAATGAGTTGGCAATTTTTAGTCAACTTCCAGTCAGAAATAACCTGCCAACTGGAAGCGAGAGAGTTTGTGTTGGGAAGGGAACAGTGGAGAGGGTTAAAAAACAAAAACAAAACAAAACAACAACAAAGGAAAACAGAGCCAGAAGTTAAAGTCTTGAAACTTTGAATAATGTCAAGTGTCTGCAGCTGAACTTAGACACAATGAGGGAAAGATGTGAGGGGACCTTTGGGCAGCTAAGAGAGCGTAAATTGGGGTGGATTCTGCCACAGTCACTGCCCAGGAGGTCTTGTTGGGCAGTTCCTTGCCACAGTGAAGACACTTGTTGATTTAGGCCTAGTACTTCAAAAGCTACCAGGAGGTTTACCTGGAATCTCAGCTACCTGCCATACAGTCTTGAAACTTCAATATACTTTTCACAAGAAAAGAAATCTGTGATCATTTGTCAGCTGGTCTGGAATGTCAATTACCTACTGTTTATAGCATTGACCTTGAGTTTTTGTTTTCTTTTTGAGCAAAGGGGACATGTAATGAGTCACGGGCATACCTCTTTGAAGCCTCATCCACCAAATGAATGACCACAGACATTCCTGGCATTTGAAGTGGCACAGGTGGTCCCTCTAGTCTGATTCCTCATACAGTTTTTATTTCTCATCTGGGAATTTTAACCTCTTGTTTTCAAGTAATTATATCATATCATCTCTTTTTCTCTTTAAGATGGTTCTCTCAGCAAAGGGCCACAGAATCTGACTGTGGAGATAGAAGTTCTCAATTAACCTCTAACCTTGCTTCAGTGCCTGGGGCTTGGTTATTCCTTGCCATCTAATCATGGTTCCATTAAGTTGTTCAAAAACAAAGCAAAATAAAAAAACCTCTTTGACCAGGCTGTAACTGCTGCTCCTTGACATTTCAAAGTAGCTTCTTTGTGTTGTTGACAACCAGAAAGTGTACCACTCAGGTGGGCCACTAAAGCCTGGGTCTTGAGGTTTGTTTGTGATAAGGATCTCGCAGTATCTCTTTAAGTGCTCACGGAGCAGCTCCCTTGATAAAAGAGTGGTCATTTTTCAGATTGCCGGAGTTGACAACATGGCACAAAGCATGAAGGACAACTCCCAGGGAGGACTCGGAAAGCTTTGCTCCCCTCCTGCTGCAAATATAATTAGTTTATGTTAGCTGAGGAAGGTCAGAGGCTGCGGAAGGGTAGCATGGGCTTTGTTTCCATGCAAGACAGTGGAATAATTACTTGATGCTCAAATCGGCAGGTGTTGTAAAGAGCTCATTTGGGCCTGGCAGCCTGCAGGGAAAGCTGATTTCCTCGGGAAAACCACGGAATTGCTTCTGACAGAGGCTATTTGCTGTGACAGGGGTGGTGATCCTCCTCCAGGGCCTCCGCACAATACCTTCCCGACTTTTACCCTCTCTTTAGCCCACTTTCACATACCCCAATCACTGAGCCCCTGCTCTTTCTTTAAGGGAAGCTGATGGAAGGGGGTCATGGGCAGACAGACCCGTGAGATCGATTTTATAAGAGAATATCCAAGATGTGTTAAGAAGTGGAGGGAGTTATATGGCATTTCAATCCTTCACTTTTTTTTTTTTTAGAAATTACCATACTGATCGCCAGAGTGGTTGTATAAGCCTGCATTCCCACCAGCAATGTATGAGAGTTTTCTGTAATACCCACTGGAATCGAAAAGGATTGTAAACAGGAGGGAAGGGGAATGAGGCCCTCAAAAGAAAGGATATAGGGGAACATGCTTCAGTAGAGAAAACAGGCCACGGTCGAGTATTGCATGTAAGTTGTGAGAGATCTGGTGCAGCTCACTCTCACTTCCCTTCCTGGTCACTTGAGACTGAACAGGTTTGGTCTCATCAATCAGGGAGGATATAGGGGCTGGTGATAGAGGATAACCATCTCCTCTTATATTAAGATCTTCACTTAAATAGTCTTTTATCTTTAGTTATAAGATGACCTTTGATACCAATCAGGATGCAGACAAGGGCAGTGCAGGAACAGCAAAACTGAAAGCAACAAACCATAATTCAGAACAACAAAGACCCTACAATATTCACCTGAAACTAGATCAGCCAAATCTCTCCCCATCCTAAAGCTCAGGGAACCTTGTGGAAGAGGGGGTGGCAAGATAGTAAGAGCCTAAAGATGGGGAAGACTAACGATATGCAAGATACTCCACACGAGTTAGAGCTGCAGCAGCCAGAATTAGACTTTGCCTGACCTGCACAATGGCTGACATGTCAAGGACCCCCCCCCCAAAGTCTAGCATGGACCATAGGAGAGAAGGCTTCAGCAGTAGGATCCTTAGAGGCAAGGGATTAAACAGTCACAATAGACTTGCCATGCTAACAGGGAGCCCAAGAAGGGGCCCTGGACTATGCCACTGAGTCCTGAACCCTCACTAAGGTGGAGGACTCAAGGAGGTTCAGCGCCTACATAAACAGATGCTCCAGGGGATGGGATGGAGGCAAGGCATCAGGAAAGGGGGAGGGAAGGAGGGAAGTGAAAAGAAGGCGGGAAGGGGGAGAGTATATAGGGAATGATGGGAGATGGGAGGGGGGAGGGAGAAGATGGGGAATATGGGGTTACCTATTAAGCTTGTATGATTAGGAAAAAAATAAAATGTGGGAGAAAAAAAGAAGTGGAGGGAGAAGAAAAGCAGCTCATGAAAACTTTCAAAGAACCGTCATCTTTTGTTTCAGACAAGGCTCAAAGTAGGACAGTGAGGAGTGAGAAATGAGTAGAATGTGAAAAGGGGATTGGCTTGCAAGTGAACTCCCTTTCCTCAAGGCTGTCGCTGTCTTTTGGTTTTGGTTGCTAAGATGCATAGTCCAACTGGGTGACAAGATCTTTCTAATGCAACATCCATCCGTTCTGTGATTATAGTCCAGTGGATCCACTTTGACTGTGATGTACTGTTGCAGTGAATTAATGAGTGTTTTACACACAGGGAGAGTATAATAGTTACTTTTTCTGTTGCTGTTGCTTTGGGTGCTGAACACTCAAAGTCAAGCAACTTAAGGGAGAAAGGGAGATTTATTCAGCTAACAGTTCCAGAAGGTAGATACTGTCTTTCATGGCAGACGTAGCATGACTGGCTGGCAGAAGCTGGAGACAGGCTAAGTTACATCCATATGGGAAGCTGAGAGCTGTGAGACCCCTGCTACAAAAGTAGACTTCTCCAGCAGTAGGGTGGGAATAATCCACCCTAGCAAGACTCCACCTGACAAAGGTGCCATGACCTTTTTAAACACATGAGATTGTGGGGGACACATTTCAAACTACGACAAAGAGCTATGTTTCCAGCTCTCCATGAGCAAAACCTGGAACTGATTCTAGAGGCAGAGGATCTGAACTCTTGTCCTTACTCATTGTATGAAGCTGGGTTGGAAATCTGGCTCCTCTTTTTATTTTTCTGTTAGATGTTGTCAGTTGTACAATGAGAGTAGTTATGCTCACTATATTTCTTGTCTAAGGGAGCTAAGACCTAAGTAGTATACTTTCAGTTTACCCTTCTCAACTTACCACCCAGCTTACTTATAGACCTAATAGGAATTTTGCTTTCTGTGTTTTGTTTTGTTTTTGTTAAATCTCTGTTATTGGTACTTAAGCCAAGGTCATTGCCATGGTTGAAAATCTAGTTTCTGCACTCTTATAAAACCCTTCACTGGGAAATTGAAGAGCTACTCTTGAAGTTCTCCCATGACTTAACCTAGAATGGTTTATCTAAAAAGACCTCTTTGCTACTTCTACTTTTAGCTGGAATTTCTGCAAACTCCTCAACTAATACTAACTTGGTATTTCTTTAGCCTCTTGCATAAATTGTTCAGTTGTAGAATTTGAAGTCAAAATTTGAGCATCTAAAAGTATAATAAGATTTATACTGAAGACAAAAACTCAGTTTCCTATGTCTTGACCACTGGCAGTAGTCACATGACTGACTTACACATGTTCTTATCTTTGTGAGGCACTTATGAAAGTCGAGAATGATCTTCTTTGATGTTTTAGGAAGCTGTGCTTTTAATGTGTTTTGACATCATTTTTAAGGATGTGCCCAAGTAATGCCCAAAGAAATAATGTCTATGGCGAGTCAGTCAGAAGTCTAATTAACTGTGATGAAAAGGATTTAGTCTCTATACCCAAGTCAAAGTCTTTACTTTTAAAGAAAAAAAAATGTAAAAGGGGAAAAACTGGGGATATGGCTTAGTGACAGATTATATGCTGAGAGTGAGAGACCCTAGTGCACAAAAAGAAGGAAAAAAGATAGAAAGAGAGGAAGGAAAGAAGTGAAAGTGGAAAGAAGGGAGAAAGGGAGAGGAGAGAAGAAAAGGTGAAGAAACATAGAAAAAAGAAAGGAGAGAAGGGAAAGAAGACAAGAAGTAAAGTATCATGGGTTATATATCCAGTCAGCCCTGTGGATAAATGGTAGTATAGCAGACCACTAAAAATGGACTGACTGATTAGGTGAGGGAATATATTTGCATCAATTAGTGAACAAAGAATCAAAATTATTGAGGTAGGCCTCAGCTTTCCCAGCTTCTGTTAGACCCTTGAGAGTACACAAAGCACATCACATTCCCTTACACAGTCCTTGTCAAGAGTTGCTAAATGACAATGAACAATGTTGATACAAAATAGGAAATAATGTAACTGCCAGAAGAAGCCCAGAATGTATAATCTAGATAGACAGGAAAACATTGGGAGAGAGTGAGGATGGGCAAAGGAGAGGATGTGGTCAGGGAGGTCTCACAGAAGAGGTTGCCTCCTTCTCCTGGATGTGTGTTCTTTATCATACCTTCCATCTCTGAGCAATGTTCTGTTCTGCTATATCCCCAAATCCTGCGTTTGGTCAGTTGTCACCATGCATGTGGATACACAGGAACAGGCAAAACATTCTAGAAGTCCAGAAAAGCTGTTGATGGTGCCTCCCTTCTAATTCGCTGTTCTGATCTTTCTATGAGAACATTCATCTCGACTTTGCAGCACAGGTCTTCTGAGACATGCTGGCCATCAACCATCCCAGATATAGAGAAGATGCTGCCCAAGCGGCAAGATTTCCAGCTCTTCCTAGCAAACCAAGGACAAAGGGATGGACACTCTGAAGATGCTTAAACATCTCCTGGCCAACCTGTACATGCAATGATCTTAAAATGGTTATTTTTGAAGGAAATATCTATCTTAAAAACTTTTTGGCAGATGAAGGTGAGTGTCCCTATCAGTGGGGTAAACTGAAGAGGGGCCATGTGGTATACCACAGAGACCTGAACTCTCACAAGAAATAACCAATCCAGAGGGAGCCCTGGGGTCCATAGAAACAGGACTAATAGGAGGGTGTGGGGTGGATTGATAAATGACAGGAGGAAGAGAGGTGAGGGGTGAAGGGAAGAATGGAGAAAGGAGGGAGGCAGGGATAAGTACTCAATATGCTGTAAAACTAGAAAAATATAAAATAATATTAAAAATTTTAAAAGAAAAAAAACTTGCTTTGCAACATGAAAATTCCAAAAGTAATAGATAAATATGTCAAATGCTGAAGAATATTGGCTTCAATTCGGGAGGGAAATCTTCTGTTACTGTAGATGCTTGAAAATCACTTTTCCTAGAAAAGCAGGAAATGAAATGAAGAGTAAGGGAACTGACAAAAATATCTGTAAGTTAAAGTGTCATTGGCTTATTTACAACTAAGTGTGTCTAAAATAGCTAGAAACTAAGCCGAAATATGAGTCTCACTTGAATTCTTCCAATTCAATGCCTTCAGTAATCACTTTTTTGAAATTAAAGACAAAGTATTTCAAGCACTAAAATTCACAGGTCAATCCTTATTTATTGTTTTTAAAAGTATTTAGTTTAATATCTATCATTAATATTCAACCTATGTAGAACCCTGCAACCAGATTATGGGAGAAAATACATTCTAGTAACTTTCAAGATCAGTGCTCAATGCCTCTCTTCAAACATAACCCTGTCTTCCTCTTCCTCTCTCTACAAACCTACATTTTAACTTTTAACTTAGAAATTGATTTTTAAGAATAAACTTTTAAATTAGAATTTCATTTATTGTTTCACAAGACCGTAAGCTCTGACTCAGATATTCAGGGCTGTGAGCTCTCTTATACCCTCTACAAAGTAGTATTTCTAGATAGATATGTGTCCATGTATGTAGACTTACTATTCAGTATGCAGCTGTCAACTCACTAATAGCATGTCTAAAAACAGACTTAGCACTACCCAGAAAAGTCAGCTTCCTTTCCGAAATGTTCCAGGTCTGGCGGTGCCCACACCCTGCTCAGAAGTCCATACTGAAGTGGCCATAACTTTGCAGAAGGAGGAATCACCATCCGATTGGCACAAATTTTTCACCACTGCAGAAATACATTTTGATCCACTTATGACCAGTAGGTCAACTGTAGCATCTTGGAATCATAAAACTGACACGCAAACTCATCATTTCAGGTAGCACTGTAGTTTTTCACTCATCTCACTAAATAAAAACTCAAATTTTGCTCATTTAAAATTTAAATTAAAATCTGGCAATTTAAATTCTGGCAATTTTTAAATTTAAATGTGGTTCTTAAACATGACTTCATATCTCAATTTCACTGATAGATACCTATATGTTTATATTCTATGTAAGGCTATGCCACACAAAATCATGACTATTTTCAGAGAGTTCCATTAGGAAGAAGAAAAGGTGAAGATTTCAGAAAGTAGCAAAATATGCTGACAATAGAGTTTTAGTTGAGCAAAAGATATTTGAAATGGGACAGTTCGGGAAGATTCTTTGAAGAAATCACATATATTTGTAATGTGTAAGCAAGCATGTCTTAGCTTATGAAAAGCACCAGCAATCCCCATAGAAGGAAAGGGAATTAGAAATTTTACTTAGGGTCACTTCTGAATAATACCTAAGTAACAGTTTCAGGAAAGATAAAGCTCAGCTAAGAGCTGCTGGCACACCTTCAGTTCCCTGTGGTCACTGACTAACTACATCTCTCTATTTGTTTTGGATTTTCTATCTTAAAATACCTCAGGCTTGGCTGATATCGAAGTTAACATTTTTATGGGCATTATAGTACTAACCATTTAAACTTTTATCTGGTTCTCTCTGATGAGACGACTTGCATCTGCATTTTTTAAAAGTGGCATCTTAATTTCACAAATTTGTTGCTATAATAAATACCTGATCCAAACAATTTAGAGGAAGCAAGGGATTTTAGTGACTCATGATTTGAGGTTGCTGCTAAGCAAGTCAGAAGTCACCACCAGGTGCTGTTGGAATTGCCACACAATATCCACAGGGTTAGTGCTGGGTAATTGTTTTCTAACAAGGCAGCTTGCCACCATTGCTAACTAATTCTCTTCAACTTATCTCCCTACCCAGGAAATAGCTCCACCCACTCTGGGCAATTAAGACAATCTCCTATAGGCTTTCGTGGAGTCCATTCTTTTCTAAATGATTCCACAGGTGTACCCAAAAGCCTGCCTTTCATGTCCAAAGAAACTAACCAACACAAGTGGTATTATGTACAACAGATTTTTTAAATTTATGCAAATTTTTTGCTATGAAAACCAAAGAGAAAATTCTTAGCATATAAGATGATTGATGTGACTGAGAAACTCAGGAGAAAGTTGATCTAGACATAGCCACTACCAGGGGCCAGCAGAGGTTTCAGTATCAATCTATTCTCTTGAATTCCTTCAGCTTCACCTTTTTTCATACAAGTGTAACTCTGGGGAGATTTTCTTTCCATATTTCCTCAAGTGTTTTTGTTCAATGACTTGATAACTTTTACTCCACAAACATTTCAAGAGTATCCCAGATGGGATTCCCATTGATTTCCAGGAATCATTGGCATCTTGAATGATTCATGTGAAGAATACTGCATCCATGAGGCCTAACTACACGACATCACAAAAGAGGAAAGACCTGAGAAGCCATCACTCTTTTTTCATTTATTCAATTGTGCATGTGTGTGTATGTATGTGTGTGTGCGCGCGCGTGTGTGTGTGTGTGTCTGTGTGTTTGTAGAACCACGGATGAATTCGGGAACCACCATGGACCACCTCTACCTCCTTCTTGTTTACTCTGCCCCACCTGGCGTCTATACGTGGGGTCTAGGAACCGAACTCAGGACCTTCCGCCTGCAAGGCAGAGGCTTAACCCCTGAGCCACCTCTCCAGCCCCAAGAAGCCATCACTCTTAATGAGAGACTTAGGACTGAATGAGGAAAAGGAGGCAGCTCTCCCCAGTGGGTTGCCCACTTTTAAGTTGACTTTGCTGCAGCAATGCCCAGACACACGTCATTAACAACCTAGCAGGGACTTACTTACGAAGCAATGCATGCATGAAAAGACATAAGACTGGGAAGGAAACAGGTGGGAGAAGAAGAAAGTTTGTAGTGGAGAATAAATGGGAGACTAGGTAACAAGGGATGAAAATGACAAAAATGCATGAGTAAAGCCCTCAAATAATTTAAATAAAAACAACACAAATAGAACTTTTATGCACAAGGAAATGAACCTTCAGTCACAGACATAGCAAAATGAACAGAAATCTACCATACCTATGATTCTCAAAGTGTTGAGCCCCATCTTGGGAACATGGGACCATTTGTTCTAAGTAGATAGGACTCTTGAATACATTTTTCAGCAGGTCACCAAGAGGCTCTGAAACACATCAGAGCTTGAGGACCACTGCTCCTCCCTTCTACTCAAAAACAAAATCCACGTTCTCATTCAATACTATCCAAGGTCCTCTAAGATGGCATTTGCACCATCTCAGCTTCTTTTATTTTTCATCTGTGTCTCAGCATTTTACATAGATGTCCTTGTGTAGCAATACCTGTATCTTCTGCCCAAAATGCTATTATGTCACTTTGTGTTCCCATAACCATGGTGACCCTTTAAAACCCACCTCTCAGAAGTCAATCACTTTTAGGTACCTCTGTTCCAACCCAAACACCTCTATTACATTTCCTTCTCTCATTTTTATATCATTATCTATATTAGTGTATTGTTCACCAATTTATAAATTGATTTAAACCAACACAAGGACCTATTATTGATTTTCTGCTTCCCAGTCTTATATCCCTGGAATGCAGGAAGCACTGTATGCTCAGGATAAATATTTGGCCTTTGATTTAGTACATAAAACAGTTCCTGTATGTGCAAGGCGGCTCACTAAATATTATAGTTATTTAGTAAATAAGCCATTGCACTCCAGTATCTTGGTCAGATATCAGATGAAGGAAGAACACAGCTAAGTTCCTAATTCTGGTAAGGGGCAACTCAGCACAAAGAGAAAGAACTACAATGGCCACAGGCAGTGTCAGAGTCTCAAGCTGGTGGGACCCCACTCACTCCAGTGAAATTATTCTGCCTCTCCAGAAATGAAGAGCACATCCTCTCAGATGCTTGTGATAAAGAATAAAAGGGGAGAGTAATTGTTCCTGCCAGATAATAGGCAGAATACTTAAATATGGACCTTTTTGTTTATAGTATACATTCATGGTTTGTGAGAAAATAGAAGCCTGGACATAGAAGAATGGAAGGTTGAAATACTTTTTAAAATTAGACAATTGAGAAGTTGATTTCAACGTTGAAATGGAAGCACTATGCACAGAAGTGACTTTAAAAAAAACAGCATAGATATTCTTCTGTGGGTAAGAAGAGATGGATTTCTAAATAAATGTTTCAGAATAAACACAAAAAAGTTTTAAATAATCTGCAGAATTCATTTGTGGTAAGACCTCAAAAATATTATGACATTCCTCTTGCTTATAGGTTGCATTCTGGCAAGACACCCTGTGAACAGATACAGCACCCCCTAACGAGTGGCATCAAGTCTGTATTGGCAGGCAAAATAATTTTGCCATCTGTTTACCATATTTTAGATTTCCCACATTTCCAATATCAGCCATGTTCCTGTTTCTAATACATTTCACAACTTGATGAATTCTTGATTCAGAACAAAAAGATGGATAAAAATCCACCAACAACTTTAAGCCTTCCTTTCCCTAATAGGTATAACATTCTCTACAACAAAATATGTTAACCATTTTATGTGAAAAATGAAATGACCTAAGCCTCAATTTGGTTCATCTCCTGGGAAGAAAATCATCAGTGTGGCATTTCACATCTGTTCCCACAGTGGGTACATAGAATGCCTTCCTTGATTTTGCTTCATGGGAGGGAAGCTCAATTTATGCAGTATCTACAGTTAGTTGTAAGCCACAGCTTGGCTACAACTAAAATTTAGGTGCCTCGACCTATATTTTACAGCATTTTATAAGATGCATAATCAAATTAGAGAATAAATAAAAAGCTATCAGAAAAAAACTTTGAATGACAGTAAACTAATAGAAAAGCAGGAAAAGACATTTTAACTTATTTTAATGTGTATTTAACTCACAACACATGGAGGTAAATAGATCTTGGGTGTTAGGATTAGTGATATGGAATGGTAAACCATGAACCATTTTTATATGTTTTATATGTTTAATCTTAGTATGCCCCATAATATTCACCAAGGACAGAAATGAATGTCAAGAACCTCCACACAAACCCATGGGTATTAGAGTAGCCTTCTATATTCTTCAGAATCACAACTATAATGCATCCACATCTACTACAGATGAGGCAATCAGAAAAAGATTTGTGATTAAAAATTATTATGATTATGATTCAATAATCCATCTCAGGATATATCATCAAAAAATTGAATCTGCATAAAAAGACATATGCACCCTCCCATATTTGTTGCAGTACTATTCACAATAGCCATGGGATGAAATCAACTTATCAATGAACAGATAATGGATAAGGAAACTGTGAAACAGATGCATAGTAAAATAACATTCAACCATAAAAAAGGGTGAGAGCTTGTCATGGGTGGTACGTGGAGAAACCTAGACTGCATAGCAAAATAAGGTACATACGGAAAGATAAATAATGACTCAATTTCACTCATTCATTGAGTTGACAAAGTTAATGTCATCAAAGAACAGAGTAGAACAGTTGTTATCAGAGGGGAAAAAAAGAGATATGGCCCACTGGGGAAGCATGTGTGGAATCACAGCTGATGCAGAAGAATAAGGCTGGTGTTCAATTGCAGAGTAAGGTGATTTAAGTTAAAAATATTATGTGTATCCCTTTTGGGTTCATGGCCTGCTTCATGGGCTTCTTTGCTCTGGGACACCAGCAGGCATTGGCCAATCAGATTTCCGCCCTGGGGACTGGTTGTAAGTTGCAGGCAACCCCTTGGCCATACCCCTAGGCTCTGGGTCATCAGCATTTACTTTTGGGCTCAAGGCCTCCTGCAGGGGTTTCCCTAACTATGGGACACCAGTGGACATTGAGGAATTGGATTTCCTCTCTCTGTGGGACCAGTGCAAGGCAGTCTTAACCAACACCCCCTCAAGAGCACCAATACTCTGCTGAGTACCCTAAAGCTTTTTCCACCGAACAGAAAGGAATCTTCATATCCAACCCTAAGATAAGTAACTCTTTTTACTTTCCTTCTCATCACAGTTGACAGTCATCTCTGCTTCAGACACCCAAAACCCCACATACTCAACCTTCGAGCATTAACTATATTCGCCCCATAAACCTGAAAGGAACTAATAGCTACTATAGTACTCTAAGCCCTAACTTTTGACTACTAAACTCATCTCATCTCATAATTGAAAGCTGATTTAATGCTTAACTCAAACCACATACAACAACCCTTGACACCTAACCCCAAACATTTAGGCAAATCTAGACCTAAACTCTGTCACTCCCAGAACCAGAGTAGGGTCTTCATACTTTTTTTTGGTAGCATATTTCCTTATCTACTAAATAACAGTAAAGAACTCTAGATTGAAACCTTAAACACTTAGGTAAACAGTAGCAATAGCAGTCCAAGTGCAGCAATTCTATCTGACTCATAGCAGCATAAACACACCCCAAGAAAGATTCTAGAAATCAAACATAAAATGACCACGTCATACAGTAAATCTGTAAGAAACAACAAAAAACATGACTACAACTCTCCCACGAAAATGTTGACCCCATAACAATGGATCCCTACCAGAACAACACCTCGGATATTAGTCAAAAATTTAATAACCAAGACAAGGCTTTTCAAAGCATGATCTTTCACATGATGTAAACAGTGAAAGAGGAAATCCGAGAGGAGTTAAATAAGTGTAGTAGCCAATATGAACAGGGGTACAATGGGTACCTAGATGAAATGAAAAAGGCAGCTGAAGAAACAAAACTAGGCATAAAGCAGTTGAAAAAAAAACCTCATACAGAGATTAGGCTTGAAATTAATAATAAGCTAACTGTAATCCAAAATTCAACAAGAAGTCAGCAACAGAATCAATGAAGCAGAAAATATAATATCACATCTAGAAGACAAATTGGTCCAATTAAAGAAGTTGAAAAAGCCAAAAAAATTGAGTTATAGGACTCCCTGAATAACCCAAACCTGCACATTCATAGACTCCCAAAGGAAGAAACCCACAAAGTCATTCCAGAAGAGATTTTTCACACTATCATTAATGAAACTTTTCCACATCTAAGGAAAGAGATCCCCATCCAAGTATAAAAGGCATATCATACACCATTCAGATGTGACCAAATGAGAGACTCGCCGTGACAAATTATAGTCAAAACAACACAGACAGGTGACAAAGTCAATGTGCTAAGAGCAGCAAGAGAAAAACACCAAGTCACACTTAATGGTAAACTTATGAAAATAACAGTTGGTTTTTCAATGGAAAAGTAAAAGCAAGAAGAGCTTAGAAAAATATACTTCACATCATGAATGAGGACAAATTCCAACCCAGATTTATATACCCATTGTCATGGTTAGGCACAGGTGTCAACTTTACTATTTAGGGTTTGAGCTCTGGGCACATTTGTAGAGAATTAAGGGTTGAGTTAAGCCCAGAGCAAACCTGCAGGAGATTGTCTAGCTGATGCGGAAGGCCCAGACTATGGTGGGTGGGACTAGGCCCTGGAATAAGTCATGGAGAGCTGGTTGAGAGTCACCATCCTTCTGGACACTTGGCCAGACATGCTGGTCTGGCAAGTAAGGATTGTCCAACTCTCAGCCAGCCGTTATGTGGTGATGGTGTGGCCAGTTCCCTCAGCCCTGGTGTTGGTGCGTTCTCTTCCGTCAAGCTGGACTAAGAATTGTAACCAGCAATTATAAGAGAAAATAAACCCCTTGTTCCCTTAAGCTGTTTGATGGTCATTTGTCAGCAACCATGAAGGTGGATTGCAATACCCATCAAAACTATCAGTCATGATTGAGGGTGAAAAAAAAAAAATCTTCCATCATAAGGACAAGCTGAAGGCTTACATGAACATCAAGCCAGGACTTGCAAAAGATGCTAGAAAAGATACTCAAACTCGTAGAAAAGGACAGACAGGACAGAAGGGAAAAATAATACCAGCACAACTTCCTAGCAAGGAAATACACATATAAAAACCACAAAACATAGAAAATGACAGGAACCAACGAGCATTTCTCAATTATAACCCTAAATTTTAATGGAAGTAACTTTCAAAGTTAGATATAGACTACATACTTGGGTCAATTAGCACAACTCGGCAATCTGCTGCTTTCAGGCAACACATCTCACCATGAAAATAGGCACATTCTCAGAATAAATGGCTGGTCAAAAATACTGCAAGCTAATGGGAAAAAGAAACAAACACAATTAGCAATTCTATCTGACAAAATGGACTTCAAACTAAAAGAAATCATGAGAGACATAGCAGGATACTATAAATTAGTCAAAAGAACAATTCATCAAAAAGATTTTACAATACCAAACATATACATACTTAATGTAGGCTAAGCCACATTCACTAAACACATTACAACATTTAAAATGACAAATCCATCCAAACACAATAATAATAGGGGACTTCAACACCTCACTCTCACTACTAGATAGGCCAAAAACTAATCAAACCACAACCCAAATGAACATGACTGAACTCTACCATCCCAAAAATAAGGAAGACACATATTTTTCAGAAGCCCATGAAACCTAATCCAAAATAGACCACATATGCAGGAAAGTTGAAACAATATGCTGTACCCTACCTGACCACCACAGAATAAAACTAGACATCCACAATAAAGTGAATATTAAAAAATACACAAATTCTTAGAGATTAAACACCATGTTTCTGAATGAGGAATGGACTCAGACAGAAGTCAAAAGGGGCATTTAAAAATTCTTAGAAATAAGTAATAATGAAAATACATTTCAAAATCTTTGGGAAATGATGAAGATAGTCTTAAGATGATAGTTTGTAGCACTCAATGGCTATGTTAGAAATGGAAGCATCACAAGTAAGAAACTTATAAATCCAACTTAAAGCTTTAAAGAAACAAGAACAATCCAATCCCAAAAGCAGCAAATGAGCAGAAATTAGTAAAATCAGGGGAGAAATATCCAAAATTGAGATAAGAAAAACTATACAAAGAATTAACCAGAGCTGATTCTTTAAAAAAAAATCAACAAAATTGAGAAACCCTTAGCCAAATTAAGCAAAGCCAAAAGAAAGAAAACTCAAATTAATAAAATCAGACATGAAAATGGAGTCATTACAACTGACACCAAGGAAATTCAAAGAATCATAAAAATTTATACTCTAAAATGTTTGACATTCAGAAAGAAATGGATGAATTTCTTAATATGTACAACTTACCAAAATTGAATCAGGATGAGTTGAATTATTTAGACAGTCCTACAGCAAGTGATGAAATTAACTAAGGAATTACAAAAAAAAAAAAATCTCCCCACTGAAAAATGTCCAGGACCAGATGGATTCAGTGTAGAATTCTACCAAGCATTTGAACAACTAACACTACTACTCCTTAAAGTATTCCATAAAATAATAAAGGAAGGAACACTTCCAAATTCTTTCTAAAAGCTAGTATTACACTAATCCCAAAACCAAATAAAAATACAATAAAAAATAAAATTATAGACCAATCTCATTGATGAACACAGATACAAAGATCCTCAACAAAATTTTAGCAAATTGCATCGAAAACATATCAAAAAATGATCAAGTAGGATTTATCCTACTAAGCACACAAGGTTGGCTCAACACGTGCAAATCAATAAATGTAATAATCCTTTATATAAACAAATCCAAGGAACGAAATCACATCATTCTCTAGGTAGATGGAGAAAAAGCTTTTGACAAGATCCAACATCCCTTTATGAAGGTCTTTGAGACAACTGGAATGGAAGGAACATACATCAATATAATAAAGGCTATATACAGGAAGCCTATATCAAGGATTATTCTAAATGGTGAAATTTTTGAAGCATTCCTTCTTTGATCAGGAACTAGGCAAAGTCGTTCACTCTCACAAATTTTATTCAATGTTATACTGGAAGTCTTAGCTGAGTAATAAAAATTATGCTGGAGAAATCACCATACCAGACCTTTAATCTATATTACAAATACATAGTAATAAAGATAGCATAGTACTGGTTCCAAAACAGACACATAGTCAATGGATAAGGGTCAAAGCCCAGAAATAAGCCTCTATACATACACATCTTATTTTTGACATAGGTGCTCAGAAAATTCAATGGCAAAAGGACAGTATCTTCAACAAATGGTTCTGGTGAAACTGAATATCCATATGCAGATGATTAAAATTTGTCCCTTACTGTCACCACACACAAAAATCAACTCCAAATGATCAAACACTTTAACATTAGGCTAGAGACTATAACATCCCAAGAAGAAAGAGGAGGTAATTTCCTTGAACTGATTAACTTAAGCCAACACTTTCTTTTTATTATATTTTTTCCCAATCATACAAGCTTATCCCCCTTTTCGTCTTTCTTTTCCCCTTCCCTCCCCCTTTTCCCCTTCCTTTCACCTTCTCCCTCCCTTTCTCCCAGTGTCCCCTCTTCCCCCTCCCATTCCCTGGAGCATTCTTTAGTGTGAATGTCAAACTTCCCACTGTGTCCTCCACTCTGATGAGGTGTAAGGCTCCTCTTTCTTGGGCTCCTCTTTAGTATGGGAACACTATTATGACTGTTAGTCTCCTGCCTCTAAGGTTCCTAGTGCCTGTGATCCATACTAGACTTTGGGGGGTCATTGACATGTCAGTCATTGTGCAGGTCATGCAAAGTCAGATTATGGCTACTGCAGCCCTAACTTGTGTGCAGTATCTTGCATGTCGTTGCTCCTCCCCATCTTTAAGCTCTTACAATCTTACTGCCCCCTCTTCCACAAATTTCCCTGAGCTTTAGGATGGGGGAAGATGTGGCTGGCCTGGTTATAGGTGATTAATGTAGGGTCTCTGATGTTCTGGATTATGGTTTGTTGTTGTTTTCAGTTTGCTGTTCCTGCACCGCCCTTGGCTCCATCCTGGTTGGTATTGGAGGTCGCCTCCTAGCCAGAGATAAAAGGCTGATTAAATGGAATCTTACTATAAGGGTAGATTCAAAGGTAGATGGAATAGGAGTAGGATACATCAGTGGGGGGGGTGTCAGTCTCCCATTTGCAGGATGGTTACCATCTATCAGCCTAACTCTATACCCTCCCTGACTGATGAGATCAAACCCCCTCAGTTGCAAGTGACCAAGAAGGAAAGTGTGTGAGCTTAACCAGATGTCTCACTACTTACTTGCAATACTTGATGGCGACCTATTTTCTCTACTGTAGCATGATCCCCTATCTCCTTATTTCTGGGGAGCCCTCCTTTCCCCCTTCCCTCTTGTTTATAATCTTTGCTATTACTGTAGGTATTACAGAGAATTATCTTTGAATATGTCAATAAGTGGGTTTGGTACTAGGATCCACCTATTAGGGAGTACATATAGCACTTAAATTTCTGCGTCTGGGATACTTCACTCAATATAATTTTTTCTAGTTCCACCCATTTCCCAGCAAATTTCATTAACTCATCTTTTTTGATGGCTGAGTAGTATTCCATTGTATATAGGTACCACATTTTTCCTATCCATTCGTCAACTGTTGGGCATTTGGATTGATTCCATGACTTTGCTATTGTAGATAGTGCTGCTATGAACATGGTCGTGCTTTTGTTGTTGAGGTGAATTTTTGCTTTATGGGGGATTTTTCCTAGAAGTGGAATAGCAGGGTCATATTGGATTTCAATCTTAAACTTTTTAAAAATTGCCACACTGATCGCCAGAGTGGTTTTATAAGACTGCATTCCCACCAACAATGTAGAGGAGTTCCCTTCTCTCCACTTCCTTTCCAGCATTTGGTATTGTTTAGGGAAGTTTTCATTTGCATTTCCTTGATGGCTAAGGATGTGGAGCATTTCTAAAGATATTTGTTAGACATTTCAATTTCATCCCTGAAAAAGTTTCTTTTGAGTTCCCAGGCCCATTTTTTATCTTTTATTTTTTAGATCTTTTTTTATTATTTATTTTTTAATTGGGCCATTTATGTCTAGTTTTCTAAGTTCTTTGTGCAGTCTGGATGATAGAGCCCTCTCAGATATGTGGTTAGAGAAGATTTTCTCCCATTTTGTGGGTTGCCTTTTTGCTGGGTTTACAATCTCTTTATCTGAACAGAAACTCTTTAATTTCATAAGATCCCATTTGTTGAGTGTTGGTTCTAGTGACTATGCTATTGGATTTCTGTTTAGGAACTGTTGGCCTAGCCCAATGAGCTCAAGGGATTTCCCTACCCTTTCAACTAGGGATTTTATAGTCTCTGACCTAATATTGAGGTCTTTGATCCATTTGGAATTAATTTTTGTGCATGGTGACAAAGTATGGGTCCAGTTTTAATCTTCTGCATGTGGACATCTAGTTTTGCCAGCACTATTTGTTGAAGATGCTGTTCTTTTTTCATTGGATTTCTTGGGCCTCTTTGTCAAAGATCAAATGGCTGTAATTGTGTGGGCTTATATCTGTAAGCCAACACCTTCTAAACAGGATCCCAATAGCTTAGAAAATAGAACCAACTCTCAACAAATGGGATCCCATGAAACTAAAGAGTTTTTGTTCAGCTAAAGATAATGTCAACTAAGTAAAAAGACAGCCCACAGAATGGGAGAAAATCTTCACTAACCACTTATCTGATAGAGGTCTAATATCTAAAGTGTACAAAGTACTCAAAAAATTAAACACTAAGAAGATAAACAGTCCAATTAGTAAGTAGGCTGTGGAACTGAAAAGACATTTTCCCAGGAAGAAATTGAAATGTCCAACAAATACCATAAAAAATGTTTCACCTCCCTAGCCATCAGGAAATGCAAATTAAAACTACCCTGAGATACTATGATACTATCTCGCACCAGTCAGAATGGCAAAAATCCAAAATACATGCAGCAACACATGTTGGAGAAGATGTGGAGAGAAGGGAACCCTCATACATTGCTGGTGGGAATGCAGACTTGTGCAACCACTAGGTGATCAGTATGGCAGTTTCTACAAAAGTTAAAAATTGAAATATCATATGACCCTGCTATACCACTGCTGGGAATACTCCCCCAAAATACTTCATTACACTATAGTGACCCATGTACATCTATGTTCATTGCAGCACTATTCACAATAGGAAAGTCATGGAATCAACCTAGATGTCCAACAGTTGATGAATGAATAATGAAAATGTGGCACATATATATGATGTAATACTACACAGCTACCAAAAAAATGAATTAATGAAACTTTCTGCTAAATGGATGGAGCTGGAAGAAATCATACTGAGTGAAGTAACCCAAGCACAAAAAAATCAGTTATCACATGTTCTCCATTTTAAGTGGAACCTAATTCCAAGTCCTCAAAATGACATACTCAATGGAAGATCTTTTTATTACACTTTACAACCATGAAGGATTTGAAATAAGAAAGTAGGGCAAAGAATACCCAAAGAGAATGAAGACAAAGGAAAAAAAATTCAATAGAGAAATAAACCACTGTCAAGAAAGAACTATAATTACAAGATACCTGATTCAATCCACTGTCAGTCTCCTTTTTTAATCACTGGTGTTTGGATTGGTTTGAAGCACTGGTTTGTGTTCCCCCTTATGGGTTGGGGGTGGCATTAGTGATTAGTTGACAACCAGATGATGTCCTGGAGGTTGACCCCACCCCTTCAAGTCTTCTCTTTTATAAAGGCCTGTCTTTATTGTTGGATGAGAGAGGATCTGAAAACCAAGATAGGATGCTGTCTTGTGCAGTGTAAGAATAGCAAAATGGACATCAAACAACCTGAATACAGAACACCAGGAACCCTACAGTGTTCACCTGGAACCAGGCCAGCAGAATCTCTCCCCATCCAGAGGCTCAGGGAACTTTGCGAAGAGGGGGTGGTAAATTGTAAGAGCCTAAAGAAGAGAGTTCCATTGTTGGACAGATCACTCCACTCAAGACAGGGCAGCTGCAGCCAGAATCTCGCAATCATGAGACTTGATCTCGTCAGTCCTGCACAATGTTGAACACCTCAGCATTTCTCCATGGACTGGCCCAGACCTCAGGAGAAATAGTTTCAGGCAATAGGATCCTGGGCTGCCTAAGGAAGGGCTTCTGGGTCTGCCACAGAGACCTGAACCCCCATGAGAACAGAAGATACAGAGGGAACCCCAGGACCCATAAAACCAAAAGACAGGAGAATAGAAGAGAGTACACTGGGCCCACATAAGGATGGGAGGAAGGATAAAATAGAATGGGAGTTGGAGGGAAGGAAGGGAGGAAGAGAGGGCAGAATGAGGGAGGCAAGGAATATGTATATAAAATGTTAATTAATTCATTAAATTTATTTTAAAAAGAAATTATCTATAGTATGTGAAATAAAAACATAAAAACTAATGTTTTAAAATGTATAAATCACATTATTGATTAAATAAAAACAATTTATGTTCTTAAAAAATTAATAAAAAAATTTAAAACTATTATGTGCATTACATGTATTTTCTACATGTTGTTGTGGGTCGCCCTTTGTCTTATGCACAGTGCAAGTTGCTGTTCAGCACATGGTAATGGTTTGTATTCCCATCATGTTTCAAAGTTGAGAGGAAAGCTGCATGGGACCTCTGCGGCATTATTGCCTCTAGACTAGTAAGATGGTTAAAAGACAGGGGTTTGAATTTACCAACACATTTTACTTGAAATAACAAACACACTAACCACCCTGTCTTAATCATTACACATTTCAATGTAACTGCATTGAAACACCATATTATAACCTAAAAATGTATGATTGTTATAAGTCAATTTCAAACAAAAAACCTACCTAGTTGATTTGACAAATGAGTAAAATCGACATGGAGATAATCAAAAGGTGGCACCCAAACTGCCTGGAGATACCACAAATGCAAATGGCTGCCTAGAACTGCCTTCTCTGTAGTGGACGTCACCTTTTCTCTCACACTTAAGAACTTGCCCATCATTTCCAAAGTTTTGGTATATTACTTATTATTTTGAGAGGAATATCAGGCACACATGTGGGAGACCTCTCTCGTAATAAAAATTGGACTGGAAAAAGCAAAACTACGAATGTTTAGCAAAAACAAACTTTGAAAGGAAGCTCAACTTGAAAAAAAAAATGTTTCCTTAGGCATTTTTCTAAAATCGGCCTTGTTTCTGCATAATATTTTTCTTGGTTGGGCAAGGGCCTGGTTAAAATATTCATTATTTTTTTTAATGTACTATGCTGCTATTTGCAGCTTCAGGTAGTTAATATTTGTGTTTCAGCTTTGCAGTTCAAATGGGAAAATCCACCCACGGCAGCACTGCTGAGCAGCATGAAGGAATCCTTCGAAACAGGAGGTCCCTTTCCTGAATACCAATCAGTGTGGCTTTCCTCTGCGGCTGGGAGAGGAAGCCCTAACCAATGTTTGCACTCTACCATGCCCTGCATGTCAGAAGCTTAATTTCTAACACAGGCTGCCTTGTCGGCGGAGTTTCCGGCTGGCAGAATAAATTGAAGCTCTGAAGACCGATGGCGCTACTGTGTCTCCAAATGACGTCAACGTCTTCTGGGGAAACAGCATGAAGAAAGGGAAATGTGATCAGAAAATGCCTGGCGAGGATTACCTCAGTGTGCCTGCGAATATGACAGCCATCCTGGGAGGAAAGTCCTGAAAGCTCAGACTGAAGTGCAAGTAGGGGTGGAAGAGGCAGCAGGCCTGGGGACACAGGCTGCCCGGGCTACATTCGTCCCTCGACTGCACACTTGCAAATTTAGAGTCAAGAATATTGTTAACAGCTCTTCGCAAAGCTGGTTGAACTTACTTCAGCTAATACCTTTAATAGTTTAAATATAAATTGTTCGGATAGAAATGTGAAAATTTACTGTGTGAGTATGTATAATTAAGTCGAGTAAGTTCACAAAGAGGTCAATACTTTATTCGTGCTTTATTTATTATGTTTAAGAATCTGTAAGAACACAGGTATGAGAAAAGTCAGTTTAGGAGCCGACCGCAAGTGAGATACTAACTCAGTCTTTAAGTCTGTTCCTTCTGTGATTTCTGACAAATTAGTGTATAAGTTTATAATCCCTGGCACAGAGGTTTTTTTAAAGATGTGTATATTCCATTTTTAATTGCATGTTTTTCTTAATTTTTTCTCATTCCCTTCTCATGAAGGGAATAAAGTGGACAGCAGTGCTAGCCTGGTACTACTTTTCATACTGTCCAGTGTTTGGTCATTGTCCTTCATTTGAAATCTCCAAATGACAACAAGTATTTAGCAGGACAGAGGAGAGAGCGCCTTCAAGAAGTCCTGACTTGGTATGGGCAACACAATGAGCAGGCGAGGAGGGGTAAACATTGTGCCACGTGGTTAGAATTTTCCCTTCCTTCACATAATGCTCCCTTACCTCAGACATCTCATGCATCCACATGGTATCGCTGCAGCAAGAATATCCTTACATCCTACCACATTTCCACTCCCGTTTCTCCTCCTCCTTTTTTCGCCTACCCTTTCTTAGTTCCTTACTTTCATTGCCATTCCTGGAACCATGCTGATCTTCAAAAACTAAAACACCTCCCTAACCTTCGCCTCCTTGTTAATGTTATGACTTAAATTTGCTTCAGGAAAACTCTTTTGGTCTTCTCTTTCTATCGATACAAGCTTTCACATGTCTTCTTTTCCAACAATAGTTTTAACTTATTTGCTATTTCTATCAATAACTTCCTGTTATGGTTCAAATGTGAGTTGTCCCCCATAAACTCATCCATTTTTATAGTTTGTCCCAAGCTATTTTGGAAACTTCGACTTCGTAAACATGTGGTCTCACTGGAATATGTGGACAACTAGAGTGGCCTTGAAGCTGTCATCTACTTCTGGTTCCCAGTCCAGCAGTTCTCTCTGCTGCCTGAGCTGCTGAGACATGAACAATCAGTGCTACAGGTTCCCTCAGTCAGGGGTCAACTTGCTCCAGCCACCATGCTGTCCCCATGATGAGGAGAAATATTTTCTGAACCATGACACAAAATAATAGACCTTTTCTTGTCTGTTTCTATTGGGTGCTACCACAGTGAGGGCAAAAGAAGCTAAAGTGCTGATTTATTTAGATCTTAAGTGTTTTTTCCTCCATCTTTCCTCATTTCCATCTCACTCCCTAGAAATTCATTCATTCATTTTGATTCTCTGTATAAGCATACATATGTTCCTGAAGAAAGCCACACAAGTAGGGATGTGGGGTTATGCTATTAAAGGATGATGATCACTAGTAGGTTCTCAACACTGCTGAAGTATTATAAGTAATAAAAGTACCATTTCCTTGTCCTTCTCTGTGTCTGTGTCTGCTATGTGGCTTTATATTTTTTTCTCATTATGGACCAGTTGGCTCATAAGTCTTTGATCCTATGGGTTCCAGTAGGATACAGGCTGGGGCCTGAGAACATGCTTGCCACATTTCACTGCTGCTCTTGCCCCTCAGCCTTAAGTATGAGAATTGTCTTCATGGCCAACTGGACACAAGGACACACAGAAAGAAATCATTCTTCCCTTGACCCTGCCAATGTAGCTCAGTTCTGTCACAGCTAACCAGCTTCAACATAAAAGGTCAGACAACAACTCCTCCTTTGTCTTTCCTTTGCTGAGAGCTGACTCTTTGTTGCTGAAGAACCTAAACTTTAGGTTGTATTCTTTTATCCTCTAATACATTTGTGTTCAGCCTTTTTATCTTCGTATTGTTTCTCACTGGCTTTTATCCTACTTGCTCCATGTGAAAATGGTAAGTTATCAGTGACCACAAATAATTTTTTTCAGTGATAACTTTATCTATCAGAAGTACTTGACTGCTTCTTGAGAGACTTGGAAACTCTGAAATCTGTGACTCCAGGCCTTCTTGGTTTGCTGATCATCATTGTTTTAATTGTCTTTATTTATACTTCAGAGCTTATTTGATTTAACTGATCAAGAAACATTATTTTTTAAGCTGTGTTGCTAAGTGTTCATCTTATACACAGAGGTCCCATTTAGCTCATCTGTTTCAATTATTTTACCTGAGATTACTCACAAATCAGTCTCTCCTAGAGACTGCCTCTGAGCCCCAAACTCATTCATCCTCTCTCTCCCTAAGATCTTAATTGGATGTCACTAGGAAACCTTACTTTTACTACTTTAAAAATGATGTCCATTAACCTTCCCTCCCTCAAGCTGTTTTATCTTCATTGTTAAACTGTTTCAGAGAATGACAGCAGCTACATAATAATTCCACATGTCTACATAAGCTGAAAACCTGGAAGTTAGCCCACGAGACTCATATCAACACATACACAAGATCTCCTGTGAATTTTACCTGTTTCACATGATGTAGACCCACCTATCAATTCCCACCTTCTTCCACAACACTGCTTGCCTTTCCCTTATTTGCTATGGAAGCCTCTCTGCTGGAAAAATTCACTTAAACCATGCAAAAATTGTCCTCTCCAGCTTTTTCCTTACACACACACACACACACACACACACACACACACACACACACATCTAAATTTTCATTTACCTTAGAATAAAGTCAAAAATTCTTACGATGACCTGCAAGACAATATACGATTTGATTGCTATTGGTTTTTGTAGTATCATTTTCCACCTGAGCCCCACTCTCCCTTCTAGCCACTCTAAATTTGTTTTCAATTTTTTGAAGCTTCTGTGGACCCTGCAGCCACAAGACAGTCCTCCTTCTTGGCAAGTTTCAGCTATAGATTATCCTCGTATGTGCTCTGTTATAAACAGGACATTACCTCTCATATACCCCAGGACCTTGTAGAAGTAAACAACCCACAGTCTGAACTATTCCATGCTATTTCAAACTTTTTCCAACAACATGCCTTACCTTGTTTGTTCATCTTAGTTTCCAGAAATCAACAAGTTTCAATTTCCCAATAATATACCTTGCTTTGGTATACATTATTTTTGAATTTGTTAACTTCTCTGATTCTTGTGTATAAACTACTGGACCATTTCTACACACATGAACATGCAGAAATTTCCAAGAAATTCTTCACATAATCTTTGCTGTCACTGGCAGAAGCTCTCTTTTTTTCTCACTCATTCATTTTTAACTCCTGGTGCAGGGCTGAGGATAATAAATATCTCAGTAAACATGTGTGGAAGGAAGGAAGGAAGGAAGGAAGGAAGGAAGGAAGGAAGGAAGGAAGGAAGGAAGGAAGGAAGGAAGGAAGGAAGGAAGGAAGGAAGGAAGATTATAAAGAGAAAAGATTAAAGAAAGGCAAACACATTGAATAAATAGGAGATTGTAATTTCAGGTCCCAAGATTTGTTTTTTGACAACAAACAATTAATGCCACCCTTTTTCTTTGAAATGAGCAAATCAGTCTTTCTTTTATTTCCAAAGAAAGAGAAGTGAGAATATTCTTAATATTAAAGGAAGTCTAGACTTAAAACAAATGGAAAATATAGATGTGTGCTTTTGACATAGCCCTGGTAAGACAGTGTCTGAAATGGCCTCATAAATCTCCAAAGAAAGAGGGTGGGTACAGACCTTCAAAGACACTCTCCTGGGCTGGGCAGCGTGTCTCCACAAGCTCCCCATCCAGTTGCAACCAGTTTGGAATGTAGTTGATCTTGTGGGATAGCGACGTACCTGCATGCTGAAAGGTTTTCCTTTGACCCTGCACTTTCCTTCTTTTTTGACAGCTCACATCACCTGAATATTCTGACATGTATTATAGATGCATCTCTGCTTTTTGACCCAATTCAGTGCATAACTAGTCTGTTGCTGTGGCTCTGTTTTGGTTGTAATTCACAGCCAACATTCTGAGAGGTAAAGTGTGAAACTCCAGACAAGTTGTCGTGTTCCTCTTTGTTGTGAGACTCTTTTCATTTGCTACAGAGTAAGGATTTTCAATTAATGCTTCTAGTACATTCAGGTCCACAATTCAGCTGAGACACCCAGTGATAGGAAATAGAAAGGACGGAGGGAACTCTGATCCCCTGCTTGTTTATCTGAAGGTGAATCAGGAGAGAGGAGAAAAGAGGAGCTAGAGGGGGAGAGAGGAAGAACGAAAGAAATAGAGAAAGGGAGGGAGAAAAGCAGACAAACACAATGAGCGAGAAACAATTAATGGCAAGAGAATTACTTATAGCACATTGTCCGTATTAACCGAGTGCAGAAACAATTTGGTCAGTTCTTTCATCCAGACCCACAGAATAAAGAGAGAGCAGTCCCTTTTTTACATTTTCCCAAAATTTCAATCTGCAGTTTACAATAGGAACACATTTTTATATAGCATATAAATGTATACACATTTGACGAATTTGCCAAAGTGCTCTTACACTTTCTAGGGGTACTAAGGGAGATTTTTCTGAAACTATGGTCTGGTCTGGGTCCGGACTCACAAGGAGGGCTTTTCCCTCAGTTCAGCAAGTTTCTGACTTCTAGCTTTGCTGATGGATGACTCTTGAGACTGGGGCAGGGCAGATTATATAATATTCCTAAGTCCCTGTCTTCTCGTCACTTCTGATGAGCTAATAGTAAATACCAGACTCTCAAAGTCTTTGTGAGAACTAAGGCCCCAGGTGTCCAGACAATAGCAGGTTTTGAGATGCTGGATTTCTTCCCACTCTTCATGTAGAACTTAAGTTTGACACCATTAAATAAAGTAGCATGGCTCTTACCCTAATTTGGGAAGAGTAACTCGTATGAACAGAGAAATGTGTCTTGCTAGAATAGACATCAGCTAAAACTTTCATTTAGTGGAAAATTCTGGTATTCAAATTACTTCTACCTATTATTTTTAAATTGTAACTTATGCCCTCTATTAATAATTGTACTGACTGGGATGTAGGAGTAATACTTAAAAACATCATTGTGTAAAAAGCAAAAAAAAAAAAAAACTTTCTGCATTGAAAAGGCATCTTGGTCTGTGAATATTCATAATCTTAAAAATGCCTCAATGAAGGCTAGCACAAAATTACCCCTTCTTGGAATCTTCTTTAATTAGCACTTAACATATTTGAAATTTTGAGTTAAAATTTGGCTGTGTGTTAGTAAGCACAATAGAGTAAAATCATTGCTTTTATAAACTATGGCCTCTAAGGACAAATACATATGAATAAAGAAATCATGCCAATAAACCTAAAATGTAAGACTATACCACTGCTATGTATTCAGTACTTGGATTCATGCATAGTAAGGAATTCAACAAATATTCTGTGAATGAATCCATAAATGTTGGTCGAGGAGACAGAAACCATGATTTAGAAAATGGAGCAAAAAGGATGGTGGCCTGGAGAGATAGTTCAGGGGTTAAGTCTCTAACTCATAAGTAAAAGGTCCTAAGTTCGGATCCCAAGTTCCATGTAAAAATACCAGGCAGAAATGGCCGTGGCCTGCACTTCCAGCTCTGGTAGGCAGAGCCTGGGAAATTCCAGAGCAAACCAAGAAAGAGGTAGAAACAATCCAGGATGATTCCCTAAGGAAGGAGGAGGAAACAAATGAAACTAGTGAGTTGGGCTCAGGAAAGAAAACTCAAGTAGGTTCAGTCTTACAATTACAGTTTTATTATAAAACATTCAGTTTAGGAAGATACAATACAAGAGATTGATCATATCATCACGTAGAGCAAGGAAGTCACCTTTGTCCTCCACAGGGACACACAGTGTCCCCTGATAAACACACACAAACACACACACACACACACACACACACACACACACACACACACACACACTAAATGAATGAATAAATAGATAAATTAAACGTTTTTTAAAATAAACAAAAGTGGAGCAAAAGTATTCAATTTATAGAGGCCCTAAAAAATACTTAACAAATAAGAGGAGACTGATTCTGAGTACTGATGTGCTGGAAAGGGAGGATTTAGGGCTGTCCAGAAAAACAGAATGAGTAGTATGTATGTGTGTGGTAAGGGAATATTTTCATGTTTTGAGTTAGAAGTGATTTTTGACAGGGATTCAGCCATTGTTAGGAAGGAGGAGGAAACAAATGAAACTAGTGAGTTGGGCTCAGGAAAGAAAACCCAAGTAGGTTCAGTCTTACAATTACAGTTTTATTATAAAACATTCAGTTTAGAAAGATACAATGCAAGAGATTGGTCATATCATCATGCAGAGCAAGGAAGAGAATCATGAAAAGAACCCTTCTTGGGAAAAATAAAAGAAGGGCTGTTACATTTTCTGCTCAAATTTTTGAACTTTCAGTAACTTTTGTGACCATAATTTGTTAGTCTAATTTAACATAGTAGAAGTTACCAGGGGCAGCTCTGAATATTTCTCACTTATATTTTAGTGGATAGTACCTCCCATGGGTCACAGCTTTCAGGTTTTGACCTGAATTAAGTCCAATTGTAAATTGATTTACACACAGCCCTTTGAATAGGATTGGTTGAAAACTTTATTTGGTAACCAAAACACCTGCTACATAGTTAAACTCTTATTTTGGTTCTTTGAATACAGTCGGTGTCTATATTTTGGACTAGGTCACATTTAATAACATACATAGTCTCTATCCAGTAGATGACAGTGATTACCTTTTGTGACATTCCCAAATATTTCAAAATATCCCTTGATGAAATATCATCATGTGTTGGCAAACACTACTTTAGTTGATTCTGTGGTCATTAAAAGTACTTGAATAAAAAGTAATAAATTATTGATATAAAATCATTTATCATTTTGATAGCCTATTAGCTGTGATTTTTGCCCACTGGTAGAAATAGCATATTATACCAGGGTTGAATAGGGAAAGTGAAAGTATATAGCATCTAAAATTATATTTCCAAATACTCAGTGGATTTTGGACTTGACTCATCTTGTACAGCTTTCTCTGGAAGAAGCCAGAAGCTGTGTCATAAAGACATTCAGATAAGAAATGAATCAAGAAAACGAGGTCTCCAGACAAAGCCAGGAGAACTGAGTCCTTCCAGAGACCATTGAGCTCAGCAATCAAAGAGAGCACAAGCATTTTGTCCAACCCCAGTTGAACTCAGATGATGGTAATTGGTCTACAACCTGATTGTGAACTCATAAGGCTAAGCTAGAAAACCACAGATAAGCAACCCCAAATTACTATGACTCAGAAACCGAAATGATAAAATTCTAATATTATACACAAAAAAATTTGAATATAAAGATTATGCTCAATGAATTACTGGCCAATTTACAACTCACAACTAAAAGACAAAATACTTTAAAATCAACAACTAAACAACGAGCTCAGGTCAAGAGCAGGCAATTCATTCTAGAAAACACTGTGCTAGCTAACAAGAATAGCTGCTTAGCTTCACTAGAAATCCAGAAGGTAGCAAAGCAACAGCAAGACTTTCTACCCAGAAACATTAGCAGGATTGGAAAGTTCAACAAAAATATTCTGACAAAAGTTTAATTCAGTATCTTTTTAGAGTCACTTAGAAATATCTGGTAAGATGGATTTTATACTCACCATAAATATGTCTCAATTTTTGGTGTGTGCTCCTGTTAGGAAAAAAGTTTTCTCTTGCACGTGTGCACAGGGAAGTACACAGAAGGACCTCAATTTGTTTACTAAATTTAAATGTAGTAAGCAATGGTTGAGAGTCAATTATAAGCAAAACTCTGGGACTAAGTCCTGATTTAGTGACACCAGCTAGTATCTTCTCTATGGAATTAGTACTTTGCCTATGGAAAGACATAGCAAGAAATTGTAGCTGAAGCAGGTGCCAATGTAGATATGTTATGAGATGGATGTATGGTATAAAATCTGCTGAACAAGGACTTTTAAAAATTGAGAGAAGAGAAAACTGGGGGGAAAAGTTAAGACTAAAGGCTCTGGGGTATCATTCTAGAAACGTACAGAAAGTAGGTAAGGTATGATTATGGAAGATACGATCAGTATGACTAGTGTTGAAGTTTGTAAACCAAGACAAGGACCTTGGATTTTATTCTGAATGACATTGGAAACCAGAGGAAAATGCAAGTAGAGGAGTGGAGTGAGTCCTGGGAAGACAGTTTAATGGACAGAGGGTCTACTATGCAAGTATTTCTTTAGTTGGGATCCCCAGCATCCATTCAAAAGTTGGTTGCTGTGGCATGTGTTGGTAACACAGTTCTGGAAAGCAGAGACAAGCAGATCATGAGGGTTCACTAACCAGCTCCCCTACCCAAAATCTTAAACTTCAGGTTCAATGAGAAACCCTGTCTCAAAAAATAAGATGGAGAGTGACAGACTAAGATGCCTGACACAGAGCTCTGGACTTCACATGTACACATGAGTGTACCCACACATGTTCACGCACATGCATAGGCTACATACATACATACACAGAGCAAATGTGTCAGATGTGTCCTATATGTCACCCTGGTTGCTATGAGTCAAAAAGATTTTGGGAGCCATGAGAAGAAGCAGAGAGATAACTTATTCTGAGGTTTTGGAATGATCAAGGAAAGAGATGGTACTTGCTCGATTAGATTGGATGCATTCTGAAGCAGAGCAGAAAACAAATCATGCTTGTGTTGATAGTGTACAGAAATGGGGAAAGAAGATTCAGAGCCAGACAGCGAGTCAAAAGTGACTCTGCAGGGACTGCAAAGATGACTCAAGTCTTTGCCTTGCAAGTAAAAGGATGTGAGTTCAGATCCTAGATCCCATGTAAGAATGCTGGACAATAGTGACAGTGATCTATACCTCCAGTCCTGAAAGCAGAGCCTAGGAAATCCCCGAGCAAGATAATAAGGAGCTAAGCAATCCAGGATCCACAAGCAGAAACAGTGCCTTCTTCTACATGTACCCACACACATGCACACACCCACATTTTTACATAAGGATATAAGAAAGAATGGCTCCTGCAGTCCTGTCTTAGTTTCAAATATCCATAGCAACATTGAGGACTGCAAACAACTCAGCAACTATCAGTTGGGGAGTGAATAACAAATGTTCATCTTCATATTATGCTATTAGTGGTGGAATTGGATCTTATGCACACAAAATGTAAGGTAGAAAATAAAACCCATAGAATGTTTTCATCATGTGACACTTTTATATGAATACTATCTACCTGTTATAGACAGAATATGGTGTTTTACTGTGGCTAAGATGGGTGAGGAAGTAGGAGAGTAAAGTATTAGAACTCCTAGTAGCCATTGTAACCCTCTGAGCAAGATTTTGAACAAGGACTTAGACCAGTTTCAGTCCTTAACCAATGTATGCCTAGATTCAACCTCCCACTTCCTTGAGTGTATCTCAGGGAAATGAGAGAAAGGGAGATTAAAAATCCAAAAGAAGACTTCATCTGTGTTTCACAAATTTACTTTGTAAAAACAGAAAAGAATGAGGCCTCTCAAAATATATAATACATGTGCTATCTTGTTCAATATATATTTTTTCATGTTAGAAATCTTTGCTTTTGAAAGTTTCATGTTTTTTTTAAAAAAAGCCTACCTGTACTGAATATCATTAATTGCTCACTGACACTAATAATGTGAATATGAGTGACCTGCAAAGTCTTTAAAGTTCAAAAGGACCTTTGACACCAAAAGTGATGATGTCAATAACATTTTCAACCAAATGCAATTTCAAATTCCATTACGTTATCTGTTACCTTAGCTACTAACATTTACACTCTAATTAGAGAGAAAAAATAATTATTGTTTATCAGTCACCTTACTTATATTTTGAGAACTCAAAAGCCTCACTGAGGATATTTAACTGGACGTTGGGCAGCAAATACTGTCAAATACTTGTTTCTAGCTCATGATCCTTTTGCATCTCCATCCTCAAGGTTGGAACCACATTCAAGGTGTCATGTCCCCATATTCTCCTCTTGTTTTAAGATGCAAAGTATAGAATGATCCCCAAAGGTGAGGGTGAATCTATGCCATTGCTGCTTAATAGGGAATCCTGTTTTTTATTAACTAAGCAAAAGAATAAATCATAGTTAATATTTTTCTTCTTGCCTTGAAACAAAGTATTTTGTGATTTATAAGATTTAATGCTTCTCAATCATAATTGGACTTTATATGCCCTGCGCAATGTCCCAACACACTATTGTCCCCACAAAGTCTAGCATTTGCTAAAAGCACCAAGATCCTTGGAGGCAAGGGGTAGACAGTCAAAATAGTGTTCCTATGCTTAAGGGGAACACAAGAAAGGGTTCAGGGAAATGCCGCTGGGTCCTTGTATGTTATCGGAGAGGAGGGCCCAGAGGAGAGTCTGGCATGCACATTAAAGGATTCTCCGGGATTGGGGGAGGGGAGGCACTGGGGGATGGGGAGGGAGGGGTGAGGGGAGGGCGAGCAGAGGGGTGGGGGGAGGAGGAGGGAGGGAGGGAACCGGTGTACCTATTACGTTTGTATGAGCGGAGATAATAAAAAATGTTAAAGTCTCAAAAAAAAAGATTTAATGCTTATAAAATTACAAAATTTAACTATGATTATTTAACAAGTATAAAAGTATTTATCAGGAAGGCTTTTGTATGTGAATTTTGTAACCTGCCACTTTGCTGAAAATGTTTATAAGCTCTAGGAGTTTCCTCGAAGAGCCTTTGGGGTTTTTCAAGTACACCATGATAACTTCTATAAACAGGAATACCTTCTTCCTTCCTTTCCTATTTGCATCCTTTTATCTCCTGCTCTTGGCTTATTGCTCTAGCTAAGATTCCAAGCAACATTTTGAACAGAAGTGGTGAAAACAGACAGTCCTGTCTTACTTGTTAATCCTAATGAAAATTATTCCCAATTTTTCTCCATTTAACATGATGTAGCATTGCTGTAGCCTTTAATACATGAAATATGCTCCCTCCAAACTGTTCTTTCTAGGGATTTATATGTGAATGTAGGCAACTCTTATTAAATCTAGTGGTCACAAATACACAAAGACATAAAAGTAGTAGCGAGACTCTGTTGGGAAGAAGAAAGTTTTAAGCAAGACACAAGGCAATACGGATGTGAAATGACAATTCATTCTGTACATGTATGAAACTGCTAAAGAATAAAAGTGTATTTATCAGGCAAATGTATTAATAAAGAAACTTCTTAGTTTCTTAGGTGAGATTCTCCAAGGTTTGCTATGCTATATCATAAGAGTAATAAAATAACAGTGTTACCATTGTTTTTCGTTAGAGATATATATTCCTTCTAGAATTTCACTTAAATAAGCCAAATATCCAGAAATGCTGAGCACCCATAAGTCACGACATTCATCGATGCAGAACAAATAACTGCCTTATGAGCACAGGCCCCAGAGGAGTCTGCTGGGAATGGTCTTGTCTCTCTTTAGTTCCCTCCCTTTAGACACAAATATTTTCATACCAAAATAGAAATTCAACTGTAGGAAATTTTACAGTAGATTTTTTTTTTTGTCTTAAACTATTACTTAAGCTAGAAGAATGTCTACCTGGGAAAGGAAATCCACTGGCTGGAAACTGGA
Source organism: Typhlomys cinereus (assembly GCA_023101885.1). Classification (NCBI taxonomy): domain Eukaryota; kingdom Metazoa; phylum Chordata; class Mammalia; order Rodentia; family Platacanthomyidae; genus Typhlomys; species Typhlomys cinereus. Next base: position 1,980,961 of record JALPQD010000326.1, on the reverse strand, counting down.
ACAAGGTTCAAGTAAACACCTGCTTTTGGCATTTGGAGGAAAATGTCTCAAGAGTCTAGACAGAGTGGGGAACTTCCTGCCCGTGAGTCATGACTACAGTAGTATGGGAAGGACAAAATGCGCGCAGCACAATTTCAAGTCTCTGTCTCCCTAGTGGTTTCATATACAAGGCCTCCAGAAGCTCCCAGCTTGTGGTATTGTTTTGGTAGGTTCTGAAACCAGAATCTTGACCTAGCTGATAGAGAAGTAAGTCACTATGGGTAGATCCTTCAAGGCGCTCTCTCTCTCTCTCTCTCTCTCTCTCTCTCTCTCTCTCTCTCTGCCTCTCTCTTTCTGTGTGTGTGTGTGTGTGTGTGTGTTTGTGTGTGTGTGTGTGTGTGTGTGTGTGTGTGTGTGTGTCTCATCCTTCCCCTTCCTGTTCAGCTGTGGTACTGAATTTCATTCACCATACCCTCCTACTACCTACGTGTGCAGAGCAATGATCCTATACTTGGATTCTTTTAACCTAGGAATGACAATTCTTCCCTTTCTGTTATTCCTCAGAGGAAACTAAAGACTGGTGCAAACATCACTAGTCTCACACAAGGAGGCATCATTGAAGGTTTGCTGAAGAGATTGTGTAGGTAAGGGTCAACATTATACAAATTGTGAAATGTTGAGCTATTCCCTAGAAAGGTGTGCTTTGAAGAACAGAAGTTAGTACACTGGATTATGATTTGAGAGAGAAACACCATTACTCTGTTACCATGTTGTATGTCTACAGGGTATTTATTGCCTTGGAGATCAGACAAAATGACCCGTTGACCTCTCTAGTCACCTGAAAGAAAAACATACTATTTGTGCTTTGAATACAATTTCCAGACCCAGTCTTGGTGAGTCAGTTCACTGCCAAGAAACAAAACAGGGAAGAAGCTAGTAAAAGGAGTCTATTCAGGCTGTCCTGTGGAAGGGAAAATGTGGCTTATGTCCTTGACAAATGACTGACGCATTCCTTCTACCAACTGGCCATCTAACTTCATTGACCGACTAAACAGAATTAGGAAGCTTTCTGTTTTATTCCAAAGGCCCTTGATGCACTTTGGTTGAAAAGAAGTTCAATGTGTGGCTTGGAAGATCCTTCTCTTTTTTAGGATGCTCACTGGTTTTCTGAGTCTCTCCATTCCCTCACATTAGCAGAAGCTTGGGAGAATGAAGAGGTGTATATGTGTACACTGTGTGCTTCTCTGTCTCTTGGCTATGCATCTCTTAGTCTCCATACTGTTTGATGCATCTAAATAAAAGCGAGTCACTTAATCCTTAATTATTATCTTCAAGTACAAGTTTCCTGGTTTAGAAGTGTGCATGCTTCAAAAACGCCAGCTTTTGTCAAAGACACAGGCATAGCTCTAAGTACTCCATTTGCAATAACAAGTTTCAAATCAAAAGTTGAGCTCAAAAGGGGGAAATTGTTATGAGATAGCCCAAATCACACTGCTGGAAATGAGATCCCAGGTGGTTCAATTGTATAGAGCTCTTATGGTTCCTATTGTTTTGATTAAGTGTTTCTAAATACTTAAATGAAGTGCTTACAAAAATGTGTGTGTGTGTGTTTGTTAATGACATGTGTATATAAGGCATAATTTTTCTACGACATATGAAGTTCTGGCCCTGTATGTGCATTACAGGATGGGATACAGTGTGCATTTGAATGTGTATATATGTAGGTGACAATGACATGTGTGTACAATGCCATTTATATAATGAAGTCCTGGCCCCATTTACTTTTTTTACATTACAGAATAGGCTGCATTATGAAAGTGTTGATGGTAGAACAGTTCTTAGATCAGCTCTGAAGTTTGATCCACATTATACTAAGACTGAGTAGTAGAAGTGACAGAATATTCTGTCATCCTTTCCCAACCATGCTTGACATGGTTTCAAGTCTAGCATGTTCTGATATCTCTTCTTTGTCTATGTGTCATCTCCTTGTCAGTTTCCCAAGCCAGAACAAGGGTGTGATTCTTAGATCCTTTCCTCTAATCTTTTGTGGCAACACTAAGTAATTACTTTTCAAATGTGACCTTTGGCCAAGGTCACTGCCATTCCCTCAGTTCTAGCCACTCCATCTTGCCACACATGAATATCCTGGAAAATCTCCTCCTTAGGCTCTACTCTAAGGTTGTATTCTTTATAGTGTTTCTTGTATAAACCTTCTAGCTGCAGCCTTGACTATATCATTATTATAACCTTTCCAACGCCCAAGCTTTTAGGTGCAATACAAATTCGAGCATGATGTGATCTCTAGCTTGTACTATGTAACCATCCCTACTGATATCACTTGGAATTGAAGGAAGATTCATTCCAACATGTGCCTTATACTCAGGTGGAATAGCTTCTGTTTGCCCTTAGGAATCAGAATACATGTTTTTTTGGTACTCTTTGGTTACCACAGTGAACAGTTTTATCACTTACTCCTTCAATTAATGTGAGGTACCTATTGCACTGAACAAATGAACAAATGAACTCATGAGTATGACTAACAAGATGTGTACACACGCCTTTATTTTTAATTCGTATGTGTATCAGTGAGTATCTGTGTGATGAACTAACAGAAATGTTCAGCTTAGCAGAAGAATTTCGAGAGAAAATATAGAGGGTCCAGGGATTGTTAGGTTGTAGAATGAAACAATATCCCACCTCTGGTGTCTCCAGCAGGCAGAAGATGTTCAGATAAAGAAATGTTTGCATTCAATGACATGTCTCAAAAAACATTTATTATAATTTCTAAGAGATTTAAGCCATTGCAATGGTTTGGATTGTTGGCAATGTTCAGGTAAGTTATGGAACTTTTAGGAGGCGAGCTTTCCTGGAGGAAGTATCACTTGAGACACCCTTGAGGTCTGATAATCTGGACCCACTTTTGGTTCTCTTTTTGTCTCTCTGTCTCTCTGTCTCTCTCTCTCTCTGTCTCTCTCTCTTTCCCTCCCTCTCTCTCTTAAAACTTAACTGTGTTTAACCTTTTTTACTTCTGTTCCACAATATATTTTAGCTTATAAAAACCCCATTTACTGCTAAAATTTGACTGATCAGTTCTCTCTCTATCTCTCTCTCTATCTCTTTCTCTCCCTCCCTCTTTCCTCCCTGTTCTGAGTGTGACTGAAAAGTAGCAGCTAGCCTCCTGCTCATGACTCATGAGCAATGTCATGTAGGAGCTGTTTTATAACCACTTTGAAAAGCAACTCGCATGCCTTTTCTCAACTTGTACTCAGTCATCTCACATCAACAGGTTGGAACTAGGCACAGCAGTAGGATTTCTACCCTAGAAATGAGAAAGTATTTTAAATCAGAGCGTTTTGCCCACAGAGACAGCTGGTAGTTGTGCATACTTCTACTTTGAGGGTCTTGGGAGGTGGTGAGTGTGCTTTGCATGTGAGAGGAATGTAAATAATTGTGACCAAGTATATGATTGTGCTACATTCGAAATAGCCACCTATTATACTAGTTCCATGACTGATAGGTGTGTGAGTGGGAAGGAGTATTTTCTTCCTTTTGAATTTATGGCTTGTACAAGAAAACACTGCGTGACACAGGTCATGTGGTTTCTGAGTATTAGAATCATAGAATTGCTACGTCACCTTGCTCCTTCCAGAGTGCTGCTGCCATGGGAACAAGCCGAAGCTAGAGCCCAAGCCAGCCAACTCAGATATCAGATAATGAGGATCAGAGTGATGTGATCAGCTGAGGCCCCTCTGGCTTGACTCTTCCTAGCCAATGCCAACTGCATGAAAGACACCAGAGGTCAGCGAAAAGTCGATCGGCTACTCTTGGCAAATAAAATTACACACCCAATATTCTGTAAAGGCTCATTATGGTTTATCACAAATATATGTTAGACAGCATTTTAAGTGATAAAATAATGGCATTACATTATAAATTTGTAGAACTGAGTTATCAAACTTAAAAGCAAATTATATTTATCAATAAAAGAAGATACTTCTGATTTCCTTCATGTCACCTTAAGAATCTTCTTCCCAATGAATACCTGTTTATCAGTAGATGGATATTCATGTCTTTCTAACAAATCAGGTGACTTACTGAGAGATGAGCTATTGCTTTCATATTGTTTCTACTTTTTTCTTAAACAGAACTATCACATAGGATCACAAAAAAGATTTTAAGTAAACTTTTTAAATTTGTTCGCCACATTTTTGTTCTGAAACATTTATGCAGATGATTCCGAATCTGAGCTCCTAGAGAATGAGCTGAAGGTGGTGTTGTCATGGCTAATTCATTCATTTCTGTGCACTGTAAGTGACCGAAGGAAAACTATATCAATCCTAGACATATTTCAGAGATTAACTTGCCAGACTTTCTTGCACTTGACAAAATAACACTGAGACACTTACTGAAGTCTATTTCATCTAAGACTTAAAGTTATCTCTGAAGGTCTAATTAGACCTTCCAGTTTCACTATGCAGAAGAGAGAGCCAAGAGAACGCCATTAATTCTGAATTTATATTACTACTCTTTGCTACTTAAATATCTGGGCCATAAGCTATATGTGGGCATTCAAAAGGAAGAAAATACTCCTTCCGACTCACACACCTATCAGTCATGGAACTAGTATAATAGGTGGCTATTTCGAATGTAGCACAATCATATACTTGGTCACAATTCCAATAGTTCAATGATGACTTTTTTCTACTCTCCATTTTTTTGCTTTTAGCATGAGCATCTTCTTGCATATCCCCAACATAGTTAGGTCCGGGTTTCTTTCTGTAAGCCTCTTTATGAAATGTGGACACTCCGCACTCCTAAAAAGGGGATGGCTGAAGGAATTATTGAGTAGAAGAGTCTCTAATTGACCTTTGTAAAGCTAGGCTTAAAGATCAAGAAGGGCCCTGCAAGTCTCCATGGTAAGTAAGTGACACCTGAGTTTCATCCGGTTCTGTGACACGAGGGTACTGTGTGTGCCCTCAGCGAGGGAGTTGTGCCTGTGGCATGTAACCAAAATCTCTTGATTTCCCAGTGATGTGACTGAACCAATGTTTGATGTGCCCTCTGACCATGAAAGGATCTCAGCACACATCACAGGGAAAATTAACCACATTCTCTATGGGATTATACTTACTCCTCAGAGCAGAGTTATTAGAAAAACATCAGCAGCAAAAAGAGCCTACGCAAGAAGTATACGTATATATTTATATATCAGCGCCACCCTTTTCTTCTTCTGATGCCCCAGAACCATCCTATCTGCCAGTCCACTCAATTTGTACCACGTGTGTAATTTTTCTGTTCTCTTCAACTGCCATCATTATTTTTTTATTTTAATGATTGTCATTTAAATTATTTACTTATATGGACCATCTCTTAGATTGTTTGACCATTTTTTTTCTCCCACATTTAATTGTTTTTTTCCTAATCATACAAACTCAACAGGTACCTTCGTCCCCTCCCTTCTCCCCCTCCCCAGTCATCACCCTTTGTACTCTCCTGCCTTCCCCTCCTGCCTTTCATCCCCCTCTTCCCCTCTCCCAGTGCTTTCTCCTTCCTCCCATCTCCTGGAGCATCCTTTTGTGTGAGTGCTAAACCTCCCTCTGAGTCCTCCACCCTAGTGAGGATTCAAGACTCAGTGGCATAGCCCAGAGCCCCTTCTTGGGCTCCCCATTCATATGGGAACTCTATTATGACTGTTAAACCCTTTCCTCTAAGGATCCTACTGCCTGGAGCCTTCTCCCCTGTGATCCAGGCTAGACTTTGAGGGGTCATTGACATGTCAGCCATTGTGCAGGTCAGGCAAAGTCCAGTTCTGACTGCTGCAGCCCTAACTTGTGTGGAGTATCTTGCATATGGTTTGTCCTCCCCATTTATAGGTTCTTACAATCTTGCCGCCCCATCTTTGCAAGGTTCCCTGAGCTTTAGGATGGGGAGAGATTTGGCTAGTCTGGTTCCAAGTGAATAATGTAGGGTTTTTTGGTGTTCTGAACTGTGGTTTGTTGTTTTCAGTTTTGCTTTTCGCATACCAACCTTGGCTGCTTCCTGATTGGTATGGAAGGTCACCTTCTAACCAAAGGTAAAAGACTGTTTAAATGAAGTTCTTAATATAAGAGGTGACTCAAAGGTAGATAGAAGAATAGAAGTAGGACACAGTAGTGGGGGCTGGGGGTACAGTGTCCCATTTTCCAGATGGTTACCATCCATCTATCTGCTAGTCCTTATACCCTCCCTGATTGGTGAGACCAAACCTGTCCAGTTGCAAGTGACCAGGAAGGGAAGTGAGAGTGAGCTTCATTAGATGTCTTGCTATTTACATGCAATACTTGATAATGACCAATTTTCTCTACTGATGCATGATCCTCTATCTCCTTTTTATAGAGAGGCTTCCTCCCTTTCCCTCCTGTTTATAATCTTTGCAATTGCAGTAAGTATTATAGAGATTTACTTTTGATTATGTCATTAAGTAGATTTGGAAATAGGATCCACCTATTAAGAGTACATACATAAGGTGCCTAACTTTTTGTGTCTGGGATATTTCATTCAATATATTTTTTCTAATTCCATCCATTTCCCAGTAAATTGCATTAATTCATCTTTTTTGATGGATGAGTAGTATTCCATTGTATAAATGTACCACATTGTCATTTTCCATTCGTCAATTGTTGGGCATTTAGGTTGATTCCATGTCTTTGCTAGTGTAAATAGTGCTGCAATAAACATGGTTGTGCTTGTGTCATTGTAGTGAATTTCTGCATTATGGGAGATTATTCCCAAAAGTGGTACAGCAGGGTCATATGGCATTTCAACTTAACTTTTTTAAAAATCGCCATACTGATTTCCAGAGTGGTTGGATAAACCTGCATTCCCACTAGCAATGTATGAGAGTTCCCTTCTCTCCACATCCTCTCCAGCATTTGATAGTCTTCGTATTGTGGCTTTTGCCATCCTGACCAGAGTGAGATGATATTTCAGGGAAGTTTTGATTTACATTTCCTTGATGGCTAGGGATGAGGAGCATTGTTTAAGCTATTTGTTAGACATTTCAATTTTGTCCCTGGAAAAGTTTCTTTTGAGTTCTGAGGCCCATTTTTTAATTGGGCCATTTATCTCCTTGGTGTTTATTTTTCTAAGTTCTTTGTGTACTCTGGATAATAGAACTCTGTCAGATATGTGGTTAGTGAAGATTTTTCTCCCATTCTATGGGTTGCCTTTTTGCTGGGTTTACAATCTGTTTATCTGAACAGAAGCACTTTAATTTCCTAAGATTCCATTTGCTGAAAGTTGGTTCTAGTGACTGTGCTATTGGATTTCTGTTCAAGAACTGCTGGCCTAACCCAATCAGCTCCAGGGAGTTCCCTACCCTTTCAACTACAATTTTTATAGTCTCTGGCCTAATATTAAGGTCCTTGATCCATTTGGAATTAATTTTTGTGCATGGCGACAAGTATGGGAACAGTTTTAATCTTCTACATTTGGATCTCCAGTTTTGCCAGCACCATTTGTTGAAGATGTTCTTTTTCCATTGAATTTATTAGGCCCCTTTGTCAAAGATCAAATGGCTGTAATTGTGCGGGCTTAGATCTGGGTCGTCAACCCTTCTCCATTAATCTACGTGTCTATTTTGGAGCCAGTTCCAGGCTGTTTTTATTATATGGATTTGTAGTATAGATTAAGGTTTGGTATGGGGCTACCTGCAGCAGTGTTTACTCAGGATTGTTTTGGCTATCCTGGATCTTTTGTGCTTCCATATGAGTTTTGAGATTGTTTTGTCAAGAATTGCTTGGGGATTTTGATTTTGATTGGTATAGCGTTGAATCTATATACTGCTTTTGGTTGGATGGTTATGTTGATTCTGCCAATCCAGGAGCATGGGAGGTCTTTCCATTTTCTGGTGTCTTCTGTAATTTCTTTCTTTAGGGTTTTAAAGTTTTCATTATAAAGGTCTCTCACTTCGTTAGTTAGATTTATACCAAGTTATTTCATTTTTTATGTGCTATTATAAATGGGATTGTGTCTCTTAGGATTATTTCACTTTTTTCATCCTTGGTGTATAGGAAGACCACTGATTTTTGCATGTTTATTTTGTAACCTGCTACTCTGCTGAACTTATGTACTGGTTCCAGGAGTTTCCTAGTGGAGTTTTTAGGATCACTCAGATGTATGATCACATAATCTGCAAATAGAAATAGCTTGACTTCTTCCTTTCTGATCTGAATCCTTTTTATCTCCCTGTCTTGTCTTATGGCTCTAGCTAATACTTCAAGTACAATATTGAATAGACATGATGAGAGTGGACAGCCTTGTTCCTGATCGAAGTGAGAAAGCTTCAAGTTTTTCCCCATTGAGTATAATCCTTGCTGTTGGCTTGTTGTATATAGATTTCATTATAGTGATAAAAGTTCCTTCCATTCCAACTGTTTCTAGGGTTTTGATCATAAAAGGCTGTTGGATCTTGTCAAAAACTTTTTCTGCATCTATCGAGAGTATCATGTGGTCTTGGACTTTGGAGTGGCTTATATGTTGTATTACATTTATTGATTTGCGTATGTTGAACCAACCTTGCGTGCCTGAGATAAAGCCTACTTGATCACAATGAATGATCTTTTTGATTTTTTAAATCTGATTTATTAAGATTTTGTTGAGAATCTTTGCATCTGGTTTCATCAAAGATTGGCCTACAGTTTTCTTTTTTAAGTGTATCTTTATTAGGTTTTGAGATTAGTATGATATTAGCTTTCTAGAAAGAATTTGGAAGTGTTCTTTCCTTCGCTATTTTATGGAACAGTTTAAAGGGTGGAACAGTTAGCTGTTCTTTAAATGTCTGGTAGAATTCTGTACTGAATCCATCTGGTCCAGGATTTTTTTTTTTTGGTGGGAACATTCAAGATTACTTTATCGGTTTCCTCATTTGTTATAGGACTATTGAAATAATTCAAAACTTCCTGATTCAGGTAAGTTGTGCTTATTCAGAAATTCACCCAATTCTTTTGGGTTATCAAATTTCATGGAGTGTGAGTTTTTGAAATATGACCTTATGATTTTATAATTTCCTGAGTGTCAGTTGTGATAACTCCATTTTCATCTCTAATTTGGTTAATTTTGGTTTTCTCTTTCTTGATTTTATTAATTTAGCAAGGGGTATATCAATCTTATTGATTTTTTTCAAAGAACCAGCTTTTTGTCTAGTTGATTCTTTAGATCATTTTCCTTATCTCAATTTCAGATATTTCTCCCCTGATTTTGCTCCTCCTACTGTTTTTGGGACTGCTTACTTGTGACATTTCCATTTTTTTTTATATATATAGGCATTGAGAACTATAAATTTACTCTTAGGACAACCTTTACTGTGTCTCAGAGATCGTGATATGTTGTATTTTCATTATCGTTCACTTCTAGGAAATCTTGAATTTCCTTTTTGATTTCTTTCTCAACCCATTTCTCATTCAACATCATAGTATTTAGTTTTCAAGAGATAGTGTATTTTCTGCTGGTTGTTGTGTTGTGGATGTCAAGCTTTAGACACTGGTGTCTGACAGGGTACAAGCTATAATTTCAACTTCCCTGTATATGTGGAGATTTGTTTTGTGGCCCAATATGTGGTCTATTTAGGAGAAAGTTCCATAGGCTGCTGAGAAGAATGTGTATTCTTTGGTGTTTGGATGGAAGGTTTGACAGAGATCTGTAAGGTCCATTTCAATAAGGGTTTGATTTAGTTCCCATGTGTCTCTGTTGAGTTTTTGGCCTGTTGATTTATCCTATGTTGCGAGTCCAGTATTGAAATCTGAGTATCATTGTTTTGGGACTGATTTCTTATTTTTAGATGTTATAGCATTTGCTTAATGAATGTGGAGGAGCTCATATTAGGTGTGCATATGTTCAGTATTATGAAGTCTTTTTGGTGAATTGTTCCTGTGACTAAAATGTAATATTTTTCTGTATCTCTTATGATTTTCTTTGGTTTTAAGTCCACTTTGTCAGATAGCATAATTGCTACCTTTGCTTGTTCCCTGATTCCATTAGCATGAAGAGGTTTTTTAACCAACTTTTTACTTTTAGAATGTGCCTTTTGTGTTGTGCAACCCCTGTTTGTTGTTTTCTTCATGCTTGAGTATCTTTTCTAGCATTTTTTGAAGGCCTGGTTTGGTGGTCATGTAAGCCTTCAAGTTGTATTTATGGTGGAAAATTTTTCTTCCACCCTCAATTGTGAATGATAGTTTTTCTGGGTATAGCAACCTGGGTTGACATTTGTCTTCATTCAATATTTGAAGTACGTCTCTCCAAGTTCATCTGACTTTTACTGTTTCCATTGAGAAGTCATTTGTTATTTTAATAGGGTTACCTTTAAATGTGACTTGTTTTTTTCCCTTGAAGCTCTCAGCACATTCTCTTTGTCTTGTATGTATAGTATTGTGACTATTATTTGCCATGACGAGTTTCTATTTTGGTCATATCTGTTTGGGGTGCGGAATGCCTCTTGTATATGGATGGGGCTCTCTTTCTTTAGATGTGGAAAGTTTTCCTTTATGATCATTTGAAAATTTTCCTCAGGTGTGGTATTTTGGGATTCTTGTTCTGGTATTCCATGAATATGCATGTTAGGCTTCTTCAGGGTGTCATACAACTCTTGAATATTCCTCTCTAGTATCTTTTTGGCTTTAACAATCTCTTTGATTGAACTGGTTAGTTCTTTCACTTTCTCTTCAAGATCTGATATTCTATTTTCTGCTTCATTAGTTCTGCTGATAAGACTCTCTGTTGGGTTCTGGGATGAAGATAACTTGTCTTTTAGCTTGAGTTTAAACTCTGCTTGAGATTGTTTATGTGATTGATAAAGTTATTTAACTCCTCCCAGATTTCCTCTTTCACTGTTTTGATCATAGTAAATATTTGGCCTTGAAAATCATTATCTTGGGTATGGCTTTCTTAGTTATTTTCTGTGAGTTTGTTCTTGCTGGTTTCCATCATTATGGAATTGATTCTTTTTGTAGATTCGTTGTCTTGACTTTTGTTTTTCATGGGTTTGTGCTGTGATCTGGGCATTTTTGTTTTATCTCTTATGTCCTTCTTTTTGTTTTTGTGTGTTTTTGGCTGAACTGAATTAGACAGTATTACTACACTTGAATCATTGTTGCTAGTGTTTGCCTTGGAGTTGGATATGCCTGTATGGTGTTGGTATTATTTCCTAGGTGAGGCTATTAAACTGTTAGCACATCAATTAAGGTGGGTTTAGTAGACAGGGATTGAAGATTAGTATGGTAGTCCACTTTTTAGGTTTACTTCCTTGGTGACATGTGAGGGTGAATGGTATAGTCCCTGAGGCTGTTGGGTTTTTGTGTATCTATATGGAAATGTTAAACTACAGTGACAAATAGTTCAGAGGAACAAGATGGTCAAAAGGGTTTATGTATCTTAGAGTTGGATGTGAAGATTCTCTCCTGTGTGATAGGATAATTTTAGAAAACCTCAGATGAATGGTGTTAGTCCCCTAGCCCATTTGGTTTTTTTCTGGACTATGTTAAATTCTGAGGAGCAGGGAGTCTGCCTTGATCTAAGTCTAGGTCTAGGTCCGGGTCTGGGGCAGAAAAGCAAGAGTGGGTAGTGGGGCGGACATATGACCTGGGGCCTGGGGTGTGGGCTAGGGTCCCCATCATTAAATTTTTAATCATTTTATGCTCCAATCTTTTAGCCATTTGTAATGAATAGTGTTCATTCATCCACTCATTCATTCATAATCAAAAGTAACACAAATTTTAGATAAAAGTCTCTCTAATAAAGGATATTGGCAATCATAGCTGATTTATGAATAAAGGGATGTATTTGACAAGATGATCTTTTTGATTCCTTTGAATGATTCTGCACAGGTTTGATTATCTGTGTGAAAACTATTCATGGCAAACAAACCTTTCTAATATAGTCACTATAGCAATGTATTCCTTTCAGCATTATTAATGACTTTCACGTAACCAATAGCTATCGAGGGAATGAACTGTTAGTGTAAGAAAAGGTGGAAACTATTTTAAGATACCAATGCCTATAATGTTATCTTACAATGTGAAATTATAATATGATCCTGGTTTTGTTTTCTTCACGAGACAGTTCTTTCTGACTGTAGGGGACCAGAGATGGGGAAGAGCCCCATCTTCTGTGTTTGTTATGATCATTGCAATCCTGATTCCCTGAACAACTGCAAAAGAAAGAAGAAGGAAAGAAAGAGGGGGGGAAGAGAGAGAGAGAGGGAGAGGAAGAGAGAGAAAAAGAAGCAAGGAAAGAAAGAAGGGAAGGAGGGAGAAGGAGGGAGGGAGGGAGGGAGGGAAAGAGGGAGGGAGGGAGAGAGGGAGGGGAAAAAGGGAGAGAGAGAGGGAAAGAGAGAGAGAAAGGGAAGGAGGGAGGGAGGGAGAGAGGGAGGGAGGGAAGGAGGGAAATGGAAAAACATGAAAGTAGGAGGAGGGCATTTGTTGGGAAGAAGGTCTGCAAGAGTCGAGGAGAATAGGAGACATAATGGGGGTGAATTATGTGATCACAATACATTTTTTTTCACAGAACAAGTTTTTATTATTATTATTATTATTTATTCAACTGTGCACATGTGCGTGCATGTGTGTGTGTGTGTGTGTGTGTGCGTGTGTCTGTGTATGTGTAGAACCATGGATGAATTCGCGAACTACCATGGACGCCTCCACCTCCTTCCGCCCCGGGATTCACAGGCTCCGCCCTACCAGGACCAGAAGCACAGGCCGCCCCCGCTTCCGCCTGGCGTCTATACGTGGGATCTGGAATCCGAACTCAGGACTTTCCGTCTGCAAGGCGGAGGCTTAACCCCTGAGCCACCTCTCCAGCCCAACAAGTTTTTTTATTAAGAAAATTTTTAGCAAATTTGATTAGAGATTACATTTTTGGACATTTCTTTTTTTCTTTTTCTTTTTTATTTCCACTCATACAAACTTAACAGGTACGCTGGTCCCCCCCTCCCTCCAACCCCCTATCCTCCTGTGCCCCCCTCCCCTCCCCGTTCCCTCCCCATCCCCCAGTGCCTCCCCCCCAATCCCCGGAGCATCCTTTAATGAGCATGCCAAACTCTCCTCTGGGTCCTCCTCTCCAATGAGGTGCAAGGACCCAGTGGCATTTCCCAGAACCCTTTCCTGTGTTCCTGTTAAGCATAGGAACACTACTGTGGCTGCCAATCCCTTGCCTCGCAGGATCCTAGTGCCTTTAGCAAATGCTAGACTTTGTGAGGTCAATAGTGTGTGGGACATTGCTCAGGGCATGTAAAGTCCGAATATGATTGCTTCGGCCCTAACTTGTGTGGAGTATCTTGCATATCATTGTTCCTCCCATCCTTGTGCTCTTGCAATCTTACCACCCCTCTTCTGCAAATTTCCCTGAGCTTCAGGATGGGAAGAAATTAGGCTGGCCTAGTTCCAGGTGATTGATATAGAGTCTCTGATGTTCTGGATTATGGTTTGTTGATTTTTTTTTTCAGTTTTGCTGCTCCTGCAATGCCCTTCACTCCATCCTGATGGGTATTGGATATCACTCCCTGGCCAGAGATAAAAACCTGTTAAATTAGAGTCTTGTTATAAGAGTATATGCAAAGGTAGATGGAATCAAAGTAGGAAACTACAGTGAGGGAGGGGCCAATCACCCATCTATGAAATGGTTACTTTCTATAGGCCAGACTATATGCCTTCGCCTTCTGGTAAGATCATACCTCATCAGTTGTAAATGATCAGGAAGGAAAGTCTGTGAACTTAACCAGATGTCTCATTACTTACTTGTAGCCCTTGATGGTGGCCTATTTTCTCTGCTGTAACATGGTCCCCTCTCTCCTTGTTACTGATGTGGCCCTCCTTCCCCATCCCTCCTGTTCATAATCTTAGCAATTACTGCAATTATTACAGAGATTTATCTTTGAGTGTCTCTAAGTGGGTTCGGTACTAGGAGCCACCTATTAGGAAGTACATACGGCACTTAATTTTCTGTGTCTGGGATACTTCACTCAATATAATTGTTTCTAATCTCATCCATTTCCTGGCAAATTCCATTAATTCATCATTTTTGATGGCTGAGTTGTACTCCATTGTGTAGATGTACCACAGTTTCCTTATCCACTTGTCAACTGTTGGACATTTGGGTTGATTCCATGACTTTGCTATTGTAAACAGTGCTGCTATGAACATGGTTGTGCTTGTGCTATCAAGGTGAATATTTGCTGTATGGGGGGTTATTCTCAAAAGTGGAATCGCAGGGTCATATGGCATTTCAATCTTTAATTTCTTTAAGAATCTCCAGACGGCACACCAGAGTGGTTGTATGAGCCTGCATTCCCACCAGCAATGTAGCAGAGTTCCCCTCTCTCCACATCCTCTTCAGCATTTGTTGTTGTTTGTATTGTGGATTTTTGCCATCCTGACTGGGGTGAGATGATATCTCAGGGAAGTTTTGATTTGCATTTCCCTGATGGCTAAGGAGGTGGAGTATTTTTTGAGATATTTGTTAGACATTTTAATTTCATCCCTGGTAAAATTTCTTTTAAGTTCCAAGGCCCATTTTTTAATTGGGCCATTTGTTTCCTTAGTGTTTAGTTTTCTAAGTTCTTTGTGCACTCTGGATAATAGAGCTCTATCAGATATGTGGTTAATGAAGATTTTCTCCCATTCTGTGGGTTGCCTGTGAGCTCGGATCACGATACATTTTACAAGTGTATGAAATTGTCAAAATGAGTAACAATAAGAAAGCAGAGTTGTTGAGAATTTGAACCAATACATATATCACATAATGTTAAACAAACATTTTTATCATCAAAAAATATTTCATTCAATCTGTTCATCTTGTCTCTTCCTATACATTGCCTGCAAAAGTATCTTAGCGGGAAATAAATCTTATCAATAGCGTCTCTCTCCAAAAGTTACTCTGGATTTTAAGCAAGAATTGCTTAGAGTAACTTTTGGAAAGAGACGCTATTGATAAGATTTATTTCCCGCTAAGATGCTTTTGCAGGCAATGTATAGGAAGAGACAAGATGAACAGATTGAATGGCTCTTGTAACAATCTAAAAGAAGTTATCTTTACTTTTTCATTTGTTTATAGTGGTTTAGGTTTGTTTGCTTGCTTCCTTATTTTCATTTTGGTTTGCGATAATATTTGAAGGAGTCCAGACTCCTCTCAAATTTACTGTGCAACTGGGCTAGAAATATGACTAAGGGCTTAAAACTCTGCCTCACAAGCAGAAGGTTCTGAGTTTAGATCTCAGGTTCCACACTAAAACACCAAGCAGAAATAGTAGAGGCTTGCACTTGCGGCCCTAGTGGGCAGAGCCTGGAAAATCCCATAGCAAAGCAAAAGGAAGTAGAAGCAATCTAAGATTATTCCCAAAGTCACCAAGTCATCATTGGTCCACCTCAGAGACACACATTGCCCTCTAATACACACACACACACACACACACACACACACACACACACACACACACTAAATAAACTTAAAAAAAATTAACTGTGCAACCAAGGCTGACCTTGAATTCCTGGTCTTTCTGCTTCCTCTCCGGAGCATTGCCAAGTTTACAACAAATAATTCTTATGAAACTGTTTCATCTATTTCAAACTACATTGTAAAATAAGGCCCACTTTTATCATAGCATTAAGAAAAGTGAGAGGACAGTTTTGAGGAAACATCAAACCCATTGCATAGATCCACAATCAATGATGCATCATTTCCTGACCTGCTGAGTTTTCATGTTCCTGATAACCAGCCAGCAGATATGAGTAATGGTAATGTGCTGCTTCTAAGTACAGACAACAAAATCTTTCATTAAAGGAAAACAAAACACAAGACAGAGTCTCTATGTGATTACTGTCAGAAAAGACAATGGAAGAGGACTAAAATATTTGAGAAAACTCAGTACAAACAACTCTCCCCAAAGAAAAAATATGATAAACAAAATACCTCAAATTTTTCAGGGACTTGACAATGATAGCATCACAAATATCAGTGGTTTCTCCTTTGACTTAAACAAGAAAAATTAGACATCACAATCAAAGCAGTAAATCTAGTCTTTGTCTTCTTTGCTGTAACTGATTTATCCAACCAAGTACTAGTCCTAAGTGTTAATAATATAAAGTAAGGAGACTCCAGTGCAGTTATACTATACTAAAGGAAAATCCTATGTGATATCAAAAAATGCTGTTTGTGACTATTACTATGTTAGGTTAATCAAGAAGCTTTCTCTAGAAAATTGACATTAAAGCAGAAAACTGAAGTCTGAAATGGTGCTAGATAGAAGTAGGGGAACAGGCAGCAAGATTATCTTGAGAAGGATGGGAAGGACTCAGCTTTGTAAAGGAATGGAAGGAGGCTGGATTGTGATGGCTTTAGACTGAAGATAGCAGAAGTTAGAACAGCTAGTAGGTTCACACATTGAAAAACAGAATGTCACCCAAACTGCAGACTTTTAAAAAAGGGGCAGCATGTTTAGGACTAAAAGATATTATTCTGAAGGCTCCCTTTAAAGAATATATTGGAGAAGAAAGTGGTAAAGAAGGATTTTTGTTATGATAAATTACAAACACAATTCTGGTTCAGAGTAATGGCTGGTGACCCAGGGTCTCATAGGGGAGGGCAGAATTAGTATGCATCCAACAGGAAATGAACTGAATATGAATGTCTAAAAGGGGATACTACTAGAAGCTAGAAGTTTGCTTCTTCTCATTTTTCTTTCTCCTTCCAGTTTCCTCCTCCTCTTTTCTGAACCTCTTCCTCTTCTGCCCTCTTCATTCTCCTCATCCTCCTCCTTCTTTCTTTCCCTGTCTCATGCTCCTTTCTGGCTAACTCCTTAATTAATGAATCCATTTCCTCAGCTATATGTCTAAAGGGAAGAAAAAGCCTAAGGGATTATGTTTTAATGTTACCATAATATAACTACAAAACGTTCAAATGTCTGTTATATCCATGTCTGGGCAGTGAAGACTTACACTGAAACCCAACACCAATGAAAGAAGGACCCATATTAATGGTACTTAAATGCTTCAAAACAATCTTGTAGTAAATTTTCAGAAATAACTTTGAAAGAGTTAGCACAGAGAAGGTATAAATAATAACCATATGAATAGATGTTTGTGTGTCTTTAACAGAACAATTTATTTTAGGTAGCCAGTATAGTTAGGAATGTCTGGTTCTGTGGGAATTACCTCCACTCCAACTCCAGTCTTTACTACCTGACTTCCTTAGTCACTTCTGCGCCACTCCTTAGCAATGTCCAAGCTCATAAAAGACTGTAGTTACATCCATCCTCTCTTTCTTTCCCATCTCTTTGGCCATCTGACTAAGGCTATCCTCCTCTGTTTTAATAACGTTCTCTCACTTTTGGGACAAGCTTCTCCCCTTCAAACCCAACATCCAAGAGTTTCTTTTCTCTTGTTTTCAATAATGACCCTGTGTTTTACCTCACCATGTGTTCTGGTTTCATTCTTCGGCTACAGGACACAAGTACCCCCAAGAAATCAAGTTTCAGCTTCACATGGTGAAACTACCTCATCAATGTGTGGTGATTCATTCTTTATTTACAGGAATCACTGTCATAGTTAGAAACAGGTGTCAACTTG
The DNA here is from genome assembly GCA_023101885.1 of Typhlomys cinereus. Taxonomy (NCBI): domain Eukaryota; kingdom Metazoa; phylum Chordata; class Mammalia; order Rodentia; family Platacanthomyidae; genus Typhlomys; species Typhlomys cinereus. Next base: position 1,963,388 of record JALPQD010000326.1, on the reverse strand, counting down.
GCAGTTGAGGGTTAGAGCTTTAGACAAATTTGTAGAGAATTAATAGTTGAATTAAGCCCAGAGTTAACATGCAGGAGATTGCCTAGTGGATGGTGAAGGCCCAGCCCATGGTGAGTGGGACTAGTCCCCAGGTAGGTGAATAAAATAGAGGGAACTATTTAAGAAAGAGAGACATCTTTCTATATACTTAATCAGACATAGTCGTCTGGCAAGTAAGAATGGTCGGTCTCTCAGCAGCTAGGTGGATATGGTGTGGACTGTTCCCTTGGCCCTTGTATTGGTGTGAGCTCTCCTGTAAAACTGGATGAAGAATTTTAAATAGTTTGTCATAAGAGAATAAACCCTTCATTTCCTTAAGCTATTTGATGGTAATTTATCAGCAATCTTGCAGGTGAACTGCAATGAAATTTGGTACTGAGAGTGGGGTGTTGCTGATAAATCTGGTTACATGGCTTTTGTGAATTTTGAGTGGTTTTATTAGAAGAAGTTTAAAGATTTTGAGTGGATTAGAAATACTATTCTGCAGAGTGTAATGGGCCATTTGCAGAACAGAAGAACTGAGAGTTGTGGATTACTTGGGCCCAGTTTGTTGTGAAGGGAATAAGGGCTTTGGTGAAGATAAATTTGAAGATAATGGACTAGTTTGCTTGGTAGAGAAGAGCTGTGTTGTCAGCCTTGAAGCTTTGGTTAAGGAAAGGCCAGACAGAAGAGCAGCTGTGCCTATTGGAGACATTAGTATATTTGAAGAAAAACCTAGTGCTTTGCACTGGTATGGTGGAAGAAATGAATACCATGTTGAGATTCTGCTCAGCATAGAGATTCTTCTGAGAGTCAGCACAGAGAAGCTGAATGAGCTGTGATTCCATGCAGCCAGTTTCCATTTAGGGATTAGCAAAACTGGGCAACATCATTCTCATGGTACTGGTTTTGGAGGCATCAAAGATGCAAGAAGGAGGAGGTCTTGGATTCCTCCTCCAAGGTTTCAGAGAATGGCAGGAACACAGACAGCATGTAGCAGAAAGACTGCAGAGAAGTCCAAAAAGAGCATTTTATGTTATGGAGTTCAAGCCTGGTATATTCTTGATAAATGAATACATTGGAGATTCCAGAGCCAATGTGGGGCATCTGACAAAAAGAGCTGTATAATGTATAATGTATTCATGTATAATGGTATATATACTGAGGATGACTTTGAGTAGAGATTCAACCTGGTCTAGAGAAATGTTGTTTATGCAACTTCAAGCTCTGATAAGGTAATGGGATTGCCCAGAATTTGTGAGCCATGACTATGTGAGCAGCATATGTGAGCCCATATATGGCTATGAGCAACAGAAGAGGGGCATCAAGTTATAGGATGTGGTATATGACTGGCTGAACTTTAGTCTTACCTTGATATTTTCTTATTGTGTAATAATATTTACATTTTAATGTTTTATCTGTGCTAAGGTATTTAATTTGATTTGACAGGATCTTATGGTTATAAGGCTTTAAAAATATTTATATTTAAGATAAATTTAATACCTGTAGGGATAATGTGAAGGTTACAGTTTAAAAGTAATATGTTCTTAGACACATGCCACTCATGGCACTCCACATGTGGAGTCTGTGAGTTCATTTCTAGCACCTTGCATTTCATGGGTTCCATTCCTTGAATCCATGAGTTCTCTGGGGTATCTGCCCCTCATGGCACTCCATGTCTGGAGTCCCTGAGTTCCATCCTTTCTCTCCTCTAATAAACTCTACCTTAATCCCTCCCAAAAGTAATATGCTCTTGTGTCAAGTAGACAAGGAATATCACAGTTAGACACAGATGTCATCTTAACAGTTGAGGGTTGGAATTCTGGGTACATTTATGGAGAATTAGTAGTTGAGCTACTAATTCTAGCCCACAGTTAATCTGCAGGAGATTAACTAGTGGGTGGGGAGGTCCAACCCATAGTAGGTGGGACTAGTCCCCAGGCAAGTGAATAAAATGGAGGGAACTGTTTGAGATAGAGAAGCATCCTTCTATATACATGCCCAGACATGGTGGTCTGATAAGTAAGGATCATCCCTCTCTCGTTCTTTATGTAGATATGATGTGGCCACTTCCCTCGGCCCTAGTATTGATGTGAAATCTCCTGAAAACTTGGAGGATAAACTGTAGCCAGTCTGTCATAAGAAAATAAAATCCTTGTTTTCTTAAGTTGTGTGGTGGTAATATCAGAAACATGCAGGTGAACTTCAACAATCATGTATAACGTAAACAATTTTATTTTTAAATATTATCTTTAATTTTGACATTCCCTTTGTCAGTGAACAATTTCAAATTAAAATTTCCATAAAGTCTGATTATAAAAAAATAAGGAAAAAGAAAATTTGTCAAATATTACCTATAGTTTTTTTGTTAAAATAGTTATTTAGACATTTTGTTAAATGCACTTTAATGATCATAAACTGCAGAGAAAAATAATAGATAAGAACATTGATAACTCAGTCAATTTTTTTGAATGACTGCCAAATCTGTTTACTGTGTTTGTGATATATCTAAAATTTGTCTATTCACATAATATGATTGTAGTATATGTTTATTTCTTTTATGCAATTTAATAATGATTTCAAAGAAAATTTAATCACTGTAACTCTAATTGATAATGATTAAGTTAAAAGCATTATTAGACTTACTTTGAAGGATTTCTAAGAAAGAGTCAAGGTCGGATCACCAAGGTGTGGATACTCAGACTTAAGTCTTTTGTTTATACAACTTAAAAGCAATACTGATATAAGACGTGAAAAACATCACTTGTTTAGAAGAAAAGGATAATATGTACCCAATTATCTTGTCTCCTGCTACAATGGGAGATATAGTTCTCCAAAGCCATCTAAAATTCATTTCAAAAATGCTTTTGTCAGTCTGAACCAAGAAGAGTAGGTCAGTCCATCATGAAGAAAGCTCATGTGTTTTCCACCTGCAGAATGTCCACATATGGATGGAAGGGTGAAATGAAAAGAGGCATTCTTTTTTCACCTTCAAGAGTCATGCTGCTTAAATATCAACTGTATTCTTTACCTCCCTGAAATCTAGTATTGATTAGATAGTTTGTTTACAGCAAATGTGATATGTGTAAATACTGGTTTCTGGAAATTTCACCCTTATAAACTCAGTCCTAGCATCATCAGGCAGGTGGTGAGAAAAGAAAAGTCTTAGCACTTCAAACTTTTAGAATAACTGTTAGTACTCTGACAGCATAGATCTAAGGAAGGCCCATCATCTCTTCCACAAAATGGAAGAGATATCTTTGAATGAAAAGTTGGTCTCGCTGAATATGACATCTATCAGTGCCTTGATCTGGATTTTCCTTAACTGTGAGATGTAAATTTATTATATTTATAGGCTACTTAGCTTCTAATATACCATTTCAGTAGGGAGAGTATACTAAGAAAGTAGTGAAATTAATCGTTCAAGTTTTGGGTCCATTAGTGGGAAATACACAATAACAGAACAAACCCTTTTTTGCTCAATGACCTCCCTATTCAATTAGAGCAAAATTCAGCCTTCATCCTACTACTTCACAGGGTGTGACCTATATCAGTTATCTGACTCCTGATCTTCCTCATTTATAAGCCCCAAGCACTCAACAATTTTCCACCTCTACATAGTCACCCTGCCTTGAATGTTTCTTGACAGACAAGAAAGGCTGAATTTCTACATCTCCTCCAAGTCTTAGCTTAAATAAGACTTCAAGATAAGAAAGGTCCTGATGACTCTAGGGGAAACTTCTAATTCCAGCCTCTCCAGCTGAATTCTTATTCACCTTAGCATAAGGAAAATATTTTTTATGATACTACTTCATAACAAAATGTGTATTTTTCTAATATGTTATGCAAGAAATTTACTTTGCTCTCTCTCTCTCTCTCACTTTCTCACACTCACAAACACACACACTGCAACCTTCAAAGAGCAAAAAGAATCCTTCTCTTATACAGAGACGATGAGCATGAATGAGGTTATCGAGTATAATGCTAAAGACTGAAATTAAGATATAGACCAAGAAAAGAGTTTTGAACCCCAACGCTAGAAACTACAAGAAGAAAGAGACCAGGAAAGGAAAAAAAAAAAAGAAAAAGAGCATTCTTCTCTGTATTAAAACTGACAGATTCAACTGTAAGAGTAAGATGAAGCAAGGATTTTGCACTGAAAATGGAAACAAATTAAAACCTTTCAGCTTTTGGCTTATGTCAAGGTACAAATGACAATTTCATGTGGATTTTTTTTAAATGAAAGAAGTGATAATGAACAAACACTTATGAATTTGGAATAAAGGAAGAAACAAATGATTCCCCTATTGTAGAACTTTAGAAGCACACCATTCTCCTCTCTTTAAGAAAGATCCAGATGTCCCCTGAACAATTAAATGCTAATGTTATGCTGCCTCCAATATGAAGCCAAGCAATACCAATCAGCTGTTCTCTGGGCCTCGCCAAGTAGCCTCTTTTTTTTCAAAATGAACTGTTGGCCTTCATTTAGACTTCATCTCAGCAGGCACAGAGAGATATGCATAGCATAGGTCAAGCATTCCAAATGATTTGGGGAACTACAGAGTTAGTGACAGAGCTTGGATAAGTGATCCACAAAGGGATCTCTTTATGTTAAAGGCTTGGTCATCAGCCTATAATGGTTGGCAGACTGTAGAACTTTGGGGACATGAGTTCTAGTGTGAGGAAGTCAAATCTGTTGCTGTTATTTAAATGGGAGCTGTCCTCCATAGACTTATTTGAACACTTGTAGGCCTTAATATGGGGTTTCCTTGGGATAAGACCTGAGATGGCAGGTAGCTTAGGGAAGTAGGTCACTAGGGCGACCTTCAGGTTTCTTTCAAACTTGAATTTTTGTCTGCTCTCTGCTTCCTGCCTACAGACATAATGTAACCAGCTGCCTCATACTTCTTCCATCATGCCTTCCCCTTCAAGATGGAGTATAACCACTAAAACTATAGGACAATGTAAATCCTTCCTTTCTTAAGTCCTTGTCAGACATTTGTTCAAATTAGCAAGAAGACAGCAATGGGAGCAAGCATCAGGCAGCAAGAAAAGTTGTTTGTGCAACAATTAAAAATCTTAAGAAATCTGTTATTTCTATTTCTAGACCTCTCATTTGTGACATTTTACCTTTTATAATTCAACAGAGAGTGATAGATATTTATACATAAATTTTAATTTTTGGTTTTGCTGTTTCTAGCTGATTTGGAGCTATTTTAATTTTTTAAAGCTACTAATCGATTGCTTAGACTGTGACACATAATTATGGAAAACATTATATTCTGTTCTCTTTTTCACTTCTTAACTTTTGAATGTTCATTTATTGCTTATTTGAGAGAAAGAGAAAGAGCAATTGAGCACATGACATGTGTGTAGAAGATAACTTTCTAAAATCATTTCTCTCCCTCTGTTGTGGGGTTTTTATGGCTAGGTTTTTGTGTTCAGGAGTTGAAGATTGAAACCAAAACACATGGAGAGAGAGGATTAAGATAGATTTTGGTTAGAGTATGGAACTCATGGACATGGAATCCATGAGGGAAAAGAGAAGCTAGAAAGAACTTCTATACATTGAGTCCATAAGGGGCAACAGAACTGTCTGATGATTGGCAGGGTCAGGGGTACTTATAGATTTAGGCAGGCCTGGAAAAAGTATCTTTTCCTTATTGGTTTGCTCCAGTTTCTGCAAACCTGATTGGAATTTTTGGTCCCCTACATCTCACTGGTCTATTCATATGGGGCTCAACTCAATGGATCTCATGATCCAGCTGTTTCTTTTGAGGAGCTTAACTTATCTGCAATAAAGAGGTATCTTTATCCCTTCATAAATACAAGGTTGGGAGAAATCGGTGACTTTATTTCTGTAGGGGAACTAAAAGTAGTTCCTCCAGATTAGTAGGGTGTGTTCCTTCAGGATAATCCGAACAGTGGGGGATAACCTTCGAAGACCATCCCAGTAAGGTCTTCCACTCTGCTAAACTATCTAACAAAATTTTCTCTCTCACTTCCACTATATGAGATTTAGGATTGAACTCAGGTCACCAGGGTTGCACACCAGCATCTTTGTCCACTGATGAATTTCTTTGGCACTCTTTTCTTTTTTTAAACCAACAAACAATTAGACTAGGTTTAGCTGAAATTAAAAGAAGATTTTGGACAGATCCTTTACAGACTCTGTGCTCTCTATCAATGACAAAGCTGTGGATATGGTTATCCTAAGGGGGCATACACATTCATTGCTATAGATAGCCTCTCTTGGACCAGAAGTATTACTATCATCAGAAAGTGATGATGTGGATAGTTTCCTTGCTGGTGAGAAAGAATAACTTCTATTAAGCAGTTTTAGAAGAGAGTAGCCATGATGGAAAGATCTTTAAATGTCATCTCCCACTGCTGGGATTATCCTGAAGTAACACATACTGCTTATCTAGGCGAACTGGTCCTAATCCCCCACAGAGATAAGGTTGCCAACTTTCTCCAACCCTCTGTTTATGAAAGTATATGGAGGGCCGGAGAGATGGTTCAGGGGTTAAGACTGTCTCACAAGCAGATGGTCCTAACTTTGGATCCCAGGTCCTATATAAAATTGCCAGAAGGAAACAGCAGCAACTTGCACTTCAGGCCTGGTGGGTGGAGCCTGGGAAATCCCAGAACAAAGCAAAAAAGGAGGTAGATACAATCCAAGATGATTCCTGAACTCACCCTTTGTCCTCTGAAGGGACACACAGTGTCCTCTGATACACACACACACACACACACACACACACACACACACACACACAAGTAAATGTATATTTTAAAAAGAACAAAGAAAGTACATGGAGATGATTTCCTCAAATGCAGAAAGGATAGATGAACTCCTCTGACTCCTTTGGGCCATGATATGTACAGACCAATGAAGTGTAGGGGTCTGTGATAGATAACCCTGGGTGTCAACTTGACCACACCTGGCATTCACTAAGATCAGCTATCAGACTACTTGTAGAGATTATCCAGATCAATACATTTACAATACAAAGACCAGCCCTAGATGTGATTGGAATCTCCCAGTAGCAGACCAGATAAAAGGAAATAGAACAAAGACTTTGCAAAGAGACTTTGCTTCTTCAACTCTCCAGGAATCCTCCACTCTTCAGACATCACCCAGTGGCCTAAAGGATTGAGCATCTCTGAGCATCCAGGATGTTTGCAGTGACTTAGGCTGCCTCCAACTTCAGCCACCAGCCATGTCGCTTCCATCATGAAAGATTGTTTCTCCCTCTGGAACACTAAGCTGACCAAATCTCCCTTAAATTGTTTGACTTTGAATACTCTCACAGCAGCAGTTAAGAGTAACTATTACAGGGACCAAAAACACCAATCAGGTTTGCAGAAACTAGAACTAACCAATAAGGAAAAGCCACTTTTCCCTGGCCTGCCTAACCCTGTAAATACCCTGTCACTGCCAGCCATCAGACAGCTCTTTGGCCCTCATGGACTCAATATCTGGAGTCTGTAAGTTCTTTTCTGGCTCTTTTGCCCCTCACAGATTCCATGTCTGTGAGTTCCTTTCTTTCTCTCCTCTGATAAACTCTGCCTTAATCCACTAGGTGTTCTGGTCTCAGTTTTTGATTCCTAAACACAAGAACCTGGACTCCACAATACTGGAATTCAGATCATTTTAGATGGGAAATGCTGCAATTCAAATAAATGGGCTAATTAGAAAAGAGAGATGGGCTAATTAGAAAGAGACTGAGAATCTAAAGGAAATGTAGTCAGATGTCACTTCTGACTCTCCTGTAAAGAATGGCACTTATGCCAGAAGTTTCACAAAATGCACTGAAGCTAAAAACCCTCTTATTGTGCAGGTACCTAGTGATCACTAGGACTTAGTAGCACAAAACTTTCCTTACAGCAACAATGCTGGTGCATCGCTCTGCAGCGTCTCTAGGATGTAAGCAGAGCATATGTAGTGAAGGAACAAACAACTTGAAAGTGCGGCTTTGGCACTGTTCATTTCATCTTCATTTTAGAGTGTACGATTTATTTTTGAAAGTTTACTGTAGGGAGAAGACAGCCCAGTTGTTAAGGTGCCTGCTTCACTAGCAGTTCAGTCTCAGTACAGTTGTTTAATTACTTTTTCTGGGGAGATGCCACACAACTGTCTACACACCCTAGATAGGACTTTCAGGACAGACCAATGCGGTAGCAAACCACAAGTGTATAGGGGGTTACGTACAGGAATAGGGACAATTCAAGGGCAACTGCATCACCAGAAAGTCTCACCCACTGGTGAGATTCATGGAAGCTGAACCTCTGGAATTCTTTGCTATAGAACTTGTTAGGAGAGTTTCTTGTTAGGAGGCTCCTGGGCTGAGGTTTCTCTCCTGGACTTTGGCCAGTCTCTTCACCTCCCCCTCCCTTCCTCCTCCCCTCCCCCCTCCCCTCCTGTTCCCTCCTCTTCCTTCCCAGCTCCTTCCTCTTCTCCCTTCCCCTCTCCTTTCCCCTCCCTCTCTTTGACTGCAGACTACCGACTGCCCTGCTTCGTTGACCTCTTCCAGATTGCTTGGTTGCACAGCACTTTCTCTAAGACTTAACTGTTGAGTGGTCTCCTTCAGACTGCCCTGCTGGCTTGGCCAGCAGGAGACTCTTCTCCCACCAGCTGTTGTTTACTCTTTTCCCATATCTTGGGGGAAGGCCCACCCCCTAGCTTGTTATTCTTAGGAACTTCCTCACTGAGACTGGGCAAAGGTCAAGATGGCTGCCCAGAGGAAACAAATGCCACACAAAAAGCATCTAAGTAAAAAAGTCAGGCATGGCTATAATATCAGTGCAAGAAAAATAGAGACATGCATAATTTTGGGACTAGCTGGCACCTTGTCCAGCCAATCTGTGAGCTCTAGGTTCTGTGATCCTGTCTCAAAACTTAAAATGGAGAGTAATTAAACACTGAACATCAGCCTTTCGCTTACATACACCCTTGCAGTTATCTTGTAATGGTTGCTGATAAAAATCACTGTCAAATGGCTAGAGGAAACAAAGGATTTATTCTCTTACCATAGTCTGGTTATAGTTCTTAGTCTAGCTTGATGGAAGAGCTTACACCAACACCTGGGTGAAAGGAATTGGCCTCTCTACATAATGACTGAGAGAGGGATGGCGAGGCACACACAAGGATGCCTCCTTTTTCAAACAGTTTCCTCCATTTTATTCACCTGGCCAGGGATAGTACCACCCACCATAAGCTAGATCTATCCATTAAGCAACCTCCTGTAGGTTTGCTCTGACCTTAACTCAACTACCAATTCTCTGCAAATGTGCCCAGAGTTCAAACCCTCAATTGTCAAGCTGACATCTGCATCTAACTTTGACACTCCACCCCTTGTCAATTTTATACATGAACATATCAGTTTTTATTATTTTATTTTTCTACTTTTATAAGCATACTGAGCATTCATCCCAGCCTCCCTCCATCCCCTCACAACATCCCCTCCCACATGCATCTATAGTCCCCCAGGGTTCACCCCAGCCTGTTTACTCTCATGGGGATTCAGGCCTCTGTGGCATATCAAGTTACCTTCCCTTCACTCATCTAGCTTTAGACCTGAAGGTTTCCATTGTATATTCTTATCTTTTTTGAGTTCCTAGTAATCTGTGGGGACATGTTGGCATGTCAGTTATTATGCAGGTCTGGGAAGGACAAGTCTCACTACAATGAGTTCCCAGATGCAGTAGTCCTGCCCTGAGTGGAATGTCTTGTTTAACTATGTTCACCTTTAGAACAAAACATCATTTGTTGGGGGGGGAGAAATAACATTATTTTATTTTATTATATCATATTATATTTTATTTTATTTCATTTTTCCAATGGGCTTGCGGCTTACTCTTCTTTCTTTCTTTCTTTCTTTCTTTCTTTCTTTCTTTCTTTCTTTCTTTCTTTCTTTTTTTCTTTCTTTCTTTCTTTCTTTCTTTCTATTTTTCTCCATTTTATTTTTTCCTAATCATATAAGCTCAATAGTACCCCTGTCCTCTCCCTACCCCCTCCCCAGTCATCCCTCATTGCATTCTCCCCCCTTCCCCCCATTCTTTTCACCCCCATCCCTCCCTCCCCCTCTCCCATTACCTGCTCCTTCCTCCTTCCCATCCCCTGGAACATCCATTTCTGTGAATGCCAAACCTCCCTCTGAGTTCTCCACCCTAGTGAGGCTTCAGGTGTCAATGGCATGGCCAGGCCCCTTCTTGGGCTTCCTGTTAGCATGGGAACTCTATTATGACTGTTTAATCCCTTGCCTATAAGGATCCTACTGCCTGAAGTTTTCTCCCCTGTGATCCGTGCTTGACTTTGGGGTGTCGCTGGCATGTCAGCCATTGTATAGGTCAGGCAAAACTCAATCCTGGCTGCTGCAGCCCTAACTTGCATGGAGTATCTTGCACATCATTTGTCCTCCCCATCTTTAGGCTCTTACAATCTTGCCACCCCCTCTTTGCAAGGTTCCTGAGCTTTAGGATGGGGAGAGATTTTTTTTTTTTTGTGCTTTTAATGTGACACATCATTTGTAAATTGTAACTTTCACCTTGTCCTCAGAGGCGTTAAATTTATCTTAAATGTAAAAACATTTAAAAGTCCAAAATCTCATAACCTAAAAGCCTGTCAAATCAAGTTAAACGCTTCAGTGCAGATAAAACATTAAAATGGAAGTATTATAACACAGTAAGAAAATATCAAGCTAAGACTAAAGTCCAACCAAATACCATATATATAGCTCAATGCCCTGCTTCTGTTGCTCATCATGTAATTACAGTGGTTCGATGATTCTGGGCAATTCCAGTCCCTCTTCACAGCTCAAAGTTGCACAAACAGTGTTTCTCTGGATAAGGTTGATTTCTTCATATGCAGCCATTTTCAACACACATCCCAAGTATACAGTTCTTGGCAGATGTCCCACGTTGGTTCTGGTATCTCCTCTCAATGGCAAACCAGGGTTCAACTCTTCAATGGCACCTCTTCACCTCTCAATGGCAAACCAGTGTTCAACTCCACAGTACAAAGTGCCCTTCCTGAGCAGGCTTCCTGCCACACATTGCCTAGGTTTTTGCCATTCTATGAAACCTTGGAGAAGAGACCCAGGACCTTCTCCCTCTTGGATCTTTGATCCCTCCAAAACCAGTAACACATGGATGATGTTGCCAAGTTTCATCATAACCTTCAGGTGGAGATTGACTCCCTGGAGTTACAGTTCATTCAGCTTCTCTGTGTTGACTCTCAGGAGAATCTCTATGCTGGGCTGAATCTCAACGTACTGATATTACTTTCTTCTGTCATGTTGGTGCAGAGCACTAGGTTTTCCTTCAATGACATGCACAACCTCAACAGTCGCAGCTAGTCTTCTGTCTGCCGTGTCCATATCCAAAACTTCAAGGCTGCCAACACAGCTTCCTCTATCAATTAAACCAATCCATCATCTTTAAATTCAAGTTTTCTAAAGTCCTTGTTCCCTTATCACAACCTGGGCCCAAACAACCCACAACTCTCTCAGAATTTCCGTTATCCAAATAGTCCATTAAATTTGCAGAATGGTATGTGTAATCTATAGGGTCAATATCTTCAAACTCTTCAAACTTTGTCCAACAAAACTGCTCCCATCCACAAAATCTACATAGTCAGATTTATTAGCAACACCCCACTTATCCAGTACCAAATTCCGTACTCTATAATCGCAGTACAAGGAAAGCAGAAACAAGCACAATCTTGAGGCTAGCTTGCCACCTAGTCCAGCCAATATGTGAGATCCTGTCTCAAAACATAAAGTGGAAAGTAACTGAAAAAAAAAAAAACACTGAATACCAGTCTTTTGCTTACACACACACACACACACACACACACACACACACACACACACATACACCTATTATGAAACAATATGTCTGGCATGTGCAAGATAGCTCAATGTGTACTGTGCCTCTATGCAAACCTGGTGATCTTTGTTTGATCCCTGGAAGTTCACGTGGTGAAAGAAGAGAACCAACTTCTGAAAGGTGTCCTCTGACTTCTATATACCATGACATGTGTGTACATTCTCTCTGTCTCTCTCTCTCTGTCTGTCTCTATCTCTCTCTTTTTCTCTCCCTCTCACTCCCTCTCTCTTTCTTGCTCTCTTTCAAGTTAAATGAAATACATTTAGGAACAATATTACTCTCTGTGACACAAGCAGAGCCTCAAGATCCTGTATGCAAAGAGCCTCTCTGATGTTCATGCAAAATGAAATTGCCCTGCATGACCTTTCTCAGAATGTTCCAGACCCTAAGCAACTTGTGCTAATTTGTACAGAAAGTCAGCAAGGAAACAAGTGAGGCTTCTGTCTATGAGTTGAAGTTTCATTGAGGTCCTGCAATATGACTTCACGTGACTTGCCTGAGAAAGATAGTTCCTGCCTAGTGCCTGAAGGGTGGAATGACTCTAGCTGTGTGCATCCAGCAACCATAGGTTAGTCCCATTGAGAATCTCACTCAACTTTGCCTTTCTTATCCATCTACAACTCAACATAAACCTGACAATCCATACTTACAGTATTTGAAACTATGGAGAATGTTACTGTTCTCTCTCTCTCTCTCTCTCCTTTACTGTTTCATTTTTCTACTTAAAGCCATACCTGGAAATCACGGATTTGCCATCATTTAAAAAGAGGCACAAGAGAGGATTTTAGCTCTTGACTGAAAATGTGTAGTTCCCCTGGACACATACTATGTGTTTGTTAAATAACACTGTGAAACCCAGACATTTTCCTGTTTCATTCTGCTCTGGATTTTTCAAAAATGATTTTCCAGACTTTGCCCATCCATTACTTTTAATAATGACTTTATTGGGATACCAATTATTTTCTTTGGGCCAGCTGAGACGTGTTAAGCTATATTTCTCCCATAATTTCAGAATTCTTTTTATGAATTTTAAGTATGTTATTTTGTATGGAGGATGAACTTCTAAAGCCTGGAGCAGAAAGTAGAGAATGAAGTTCTATGAAGGTCAAATCCTATAAAGTAGAATCCAGCCAGTCAGGAAATTGCCACATGGATTTTAGTGTTGAGAGATTTCTCTTTTATAGTCTTATGTGAATATGTCCAGAAATCTTTGGAGAAAACATGCTGTCTTCTGAAAAGCTGTGGTCGCCCTTCTCACCCGAGCTTGATTTTTTTGTCCCCATAACTCACAAACTTTCAATTTTGTCGCCAAATCTAGCTAGTACTCGTAGTCTTTTCCTTCCTCCCCACAGACTTACATATTTAAAATATCCTGGAAACACTCCAGGAATCTCAGGAGGACTTTTGAATTTGTGGATTATATGTCTATCTAGTTGTATGAATCTGAAGGCATGGAAGGCATTGAGGAAATTCCAAATCCCTATGTTCTCTGAAATATGTCTGTCCAGAATTGGTATTTGTGACACCAATTATTTCATTTAACCACTGGTGAAATTCAGAGTAAAGACAACATGGAGGATTTATATTAGAGAGCATTTAGATTAAACAAAAAGAAGCAGAGAAAGGTGTTCAGAGGACGCGTGGAATGAGAAGGTAGAAAGGATGTGGAAGAAAAATAGGAACCAGAAGAAGGGAAGAGAAATATTGAATAGGGAGAGAAGATAGGAGGCAGGTCAGAAACTAGAGACTAGAGGAAGACAAGAGAGCAAAAGGGAAAGCACATAATAAAGAATGAAAATGCTCAATTCATGGCATATTCAGGTAGGTAAAGGAAAACTTCAGCTCAAAGGCAGGAGTTATAGATTCATACCTATAACATATCTACAATCCCATCACTTTTGGGAGGCTGGGGCAAGAGGAAGCAATCCTAGTCTACATCATGAGATTTACCTAATTCAGGGCAATAGGAAGATCCTGTCTGAAAAAAAAAAGAAAAGAAAAGAAAAGAATGCTTCAATTTAGATATGAAGGCCACAAATGTGTGTGTGTATATATATACACACACAAACATACACTTTTAATTAGTAGCAAGCTGTCCTCAGGGGCCCTAAACGTCCAGTTTCTAGGAGTCGGAATGTTCATTCTGATATTTCTCTGCAATGACAGGTGCCAGTGCTTCCCTTTCACTCTTCCTTCCTAATATGTGGTCCCAAGAGACTGGGGATGAAGCGTTATGGTTAGTTGGTTGACTGGCTGCAGTACCACACACAAACATGACAGAGATACAGTTGTTTCCTTGCTCTTCTGGAAGCTGGAATGATCAGGGTGCTAGCCGGCTGGTTTCGTGGAGGGTGATTTCTGGGGCTATCTTCCTTGTCCAGGAATGTCTGTCCTTCTGCTGCCTCCTCTGCATTGAGGTTCTTCCATGTGTCTCTGCCCCAAATGTCTATTCTTCTTCTAAGGACTCCACTCAAAAAAAATTCAGGCTTTAATCCTCATTTTGAATTATTCCTTCTTTAAGGGGTTCCTAAGTGCTGTTACATCCTGAGGTGCTGCAGCTTGGGTCTTTAAAATATGAAATTGAGGGAACCTAATTTTTGACAGAGGTAGCAGGGTTCAGGGATTGAAAGCATCTAGAGAGGATACCAGCTAGCCACACTTACTCCATTCATTTTTTCTACCCAATATAATCATAAAGCATTTCTGAAGATCTCAGGTGGCAAAAGAAAAAAAAAATATTTCATGTCCCCAAACACCTTAAAAGAAAATTAGTGGGTTAGGAAGAAATAGACAGTAGATTTGTATCCATAGTTTATTGGCTGTGTGACTATGTTCTGGTTACTCTTCTGTTGCTATGAAAAAAAATGTAATAGTAAATGGTTGATTATTTTGGCCTACTGTTCCATAGGTGATATAGTCCATCATGATAGGTCGCATATGGTAGCAGGCAGAGAAGACATGGTGGCAGAAGCAGGATGTTAGCTGTTACATTACAGAGAGAGAGAGAGAGAGAGAGAGAGAGAGAGAGAGAGAGAGAGAGAGGAGGAAAGAAGAGAAGAGAAAAGACAGAAGAGAGAGAATAGAAAGAGCAGGATCCATGGATCTATGGATCTATGCTATCAAACCTCAAGTCCTGCCCCAAGTGGTATACTCCTCCAACAAATCCCTACCTACTAAAGGTTTCATAGCCTTCTCAAAGGGTGCCACTAGCTGAGAATCAATTGTTAAAATATATGAGACGGAAGGACATTTCACATTCAAATGATGACAGGGCTTATATTAGTTAATGAACTCATTGGAGTCTTCGTTTCTCCTGGGGTAAAATAAGATTATTACTTGTATGCTACAAAAACAATACTGAGTTGATCTAGGATGTCTGCAGTGAGATAATATTCATAATAAAATTTGAAAATGCACTGGAAAGCCTCTGTAACCATCAGGTTTTAACAAGCAGAAAGATTATTATAATCTTCACTATGTACTTGATTTTAAGTGGCTGCACATTTAAAGTGTTTGGAGACTTAAGTAGATCCGAGGTTTAAGCCAGTTAGAATTACTAAAAGACTAAGTTCTCTATACATGTGACTTTTTTTATGGGGGAATATTCCTTGGGTTAGTATTCTTTATCATACATATTTAAGTTCATATTTAAGTTAACTTGTAAGTCATAAGAGCTGCTAAGATCATAAAACTATTATAAAGCAAATTCTTACAGTATGCATCCCACTGTTGACTTGTTTATTTTGTGGGAGCCAGAAGGAGAAAGAACCTTCCTCCATCTTCTTGTTTGTATGCTTTCAGTTTCTCTAAGCTCTCATGGACCATTAGAAAATTATCCTAATAATAGAATTTTCAAATTGGTGCTCTTCTCAACACAGAAATATCATAAAGCAAGTTACTCCTCAGGAGACAAACAAACCCAGAAATGATGACTTCATGGAACATTCTAGAATACAGAGAACTGATTAGAAAAGTGAGACCATCTGGAAGTCTAAGAATGACTTTTTCTAGCCTGGTACTATATTTCTCAACAAGAGCCTTTAAATTTTATTTGGAATAAAAATGTATATATTTATTATGAGCAATATAGAATTATGTATATTTTGCTGTATGGCTATATTGAGCTAATTAACATGTGTATTTATCCACACACACTTTTTTCATCGTGGTGAGGACAGTTGAAATGAGATCTGAACAAAATGAGATCTTGTACAAGTTATAAGAATTGCTAACAAAAAAAACTGGGACTATAATAAAGGTAAATAGAGATAATGTGATATATATATATATATGTATACAGAATACAATTTAGTCTTTTGAAAAAAGAAAAAATCTGGGCTGGGTAGATGGCACAGTGGTTAAAGTATTTGCTGTATAAGCAAATGGTTACTAGGTTGGACCCCTAAAACCCCTGTTTTTGCCAAATGGTTGAGGCATCCTATCTGCTATTTTAGACTTGGACTTATACTCCTTCCAGAGTGATCTAGATCTCTAGCATAAGCTGGCTATTTAAACTAGCTATATGGGAGAGCTTTAGATTTGCTTAAGATAATTTGCCTTAAAAAATAAGGTGGCACTATGATCAAAGATGATTCCCCATAACAAATTTGGGACTCAACATGCATGTGCACACATCCAATGTCATGGTATGAATGTGGACTGCCTGCCACTTGTTTCCTGACTGGTGGTGCTGGTTGGGAAGGTAGTGGGTCAATGAGGAGGAAGAGCCTCGCTGGAGGAAGCATGCCACTGGAGGCAGACTTTGAGGTTTTGATAGTTCTGTTCCACTCTGTTTTTCTCCTGAGGGTTAAGTGACTTGAAATGGCCTCCTGCTTCACTCACGATTCCTCCTAATGGATCTAAGAGATCCATCCTAATAGTTGTGATTTCTTCTAGATCAGTAAGCCAAAATATAAACCTTTTTCTCTTAAATATCTTGGGTCAGAATATTATTTCACAACAACAGAAGAGTAATTACAACATATACATCCACAAGCATATAAACATGCACACACACACACACACACACACACACACACACACACACGTAAACATGAAAATGAAAAGAAATGAATGAATGTTGCCTTTCACAACATATATATTAACTATCATCATTGTATCAGCATAATGCCATAGACATAAAAGTTAATGTCACTGCCCCTACCCACAATGCATTTAAATAAAGTACTAAGTATAAATTTAAAACTTCTGCATCTATACTCTGCATTCTTTATGATTCCAAGGAAATTGAGAAACCTCAGTTGTTCTGTGGCATTTATTTATTCAAATTGTCATTTCGAATATAATTGATAATAATGTCAGTGATGCTGATGTGGCAGGATAGATTGAGGTGTGACTCCTGTATGTAGAGACTGCTTAGAAGTTACAAACAGCGACCCCACAAAGTCTAGCATTTGCTAAAGGCACTAGGATTCTTGGTGGCAAGGCATTGACAGCCACAGTAGTGTTTCTATGCTTAAAGGGAACACAGGAAATGGTTCTGGGAAATGCCACTGGGTCCTTGCACATCATCGGAGAGGAGGACCCAGAGGAGAGTTTGACATGCTCATTAAAGGATGCTCCGGGGATGGGAGGGGGAAGCACTGGGGGATGGGGAGGGAAGGGGGAGGGGAGGGGGGCACAGGAGGGTGGGGGGGTGGAGGGAGGGAAGGGACCGGTGTACCTGTTAAGTTTGTATGAGTGGAAATAAAAAAAAGAAGCTACAAACAGCATAATTTGTCATAAATCTATATACATGCCATATACACATGCTACAAATAATTATATTTTACTTCTGAACAACATGTGTATTTTAATATGATTATAACTGATACATATAGTATTTTAATACATTTTATACATGATTGAATTTAGAATTTTTACATTTTAAATGACTTTTTTACATATAAATGTGAATATAATTAGTATATCATTCTAGAGGCTTAAATAACATGATTTTGTACAGAAAATGTGATATACTGATACTGAATTGGTCATTAAATATGAATATGGTTTTGATTTATGAGCTATGGATAATATTAATGCATTGTTTACATATTCAGAAAGTGAAAATAATGTATCAACTTTACATATAGATACTCTGATTTAGTAAGGTAATAGACTAGATGTAGTCATCACAATACAGTAATACAATAAATATCTTATGTGTGGAGATGATACTCTGTGCTTTTGACTCTTCAAATGATAATACCATTATAATATTTTGAGAAATATCGAATGGTACTATTTTTATTATGTGCCAGTTCAGGCACGTTATAGTTAGATACAGGTGTCAACTCAGTGGTTGAAGGTTTAAGCTCTGTAGAGAATTAGTAGTTGCATTAAGCTCAGAGTAAACCTGTCTAGTTGATGGAGAAGTCCCAGCCCATGATGGGTGAGACCAGGCCCTAGACATGTGAATAAAATACAGATGGCTGGTCGAGAAAGTGGGCATTCTTGTGTATATTTGGCCAGACATGCTGGTTTAGCAAGTAAGATCATTCCTGTCTCAGCCATCATGTGTGGTCAGTTCCTTAGCCCTTGGTGTTGGCATGGGTTCTGCCAAGCTAGGCAAGCCACCAGACTATCATAAGAGAGAATAAAATCCTTTGGTCCCTTAAGCTGTTTGGTCATGATTTTATCAGCAACGTGCAGAGTAACTGCAACAAGGCACTGTATGTTCAACACAGTGAGAGCTAAGGGGAAGTGCCTGCTATATTAAACTACCTTGGACAAGTTAAACCCTCTGGCTTCTTGGCTCTTAATATGACAAGTTCTTCACAACCAAAGAAGAATATGGTGCTGAGACTGGTGTTAGACGTACAGAAGCCAACTTTGATCATTGGTATCCACAGGCAGAAAAGATGGAACTCTCTGCTAATGCTGATAGAAAAGGAGATGTAGGTGAATCATTATAATCCATCATAACAAAAATTGGAAAAGTGGTTCCCAGTTCATCAGCTTCTGCATTGCTTGGGACCTGCAGAAATCCAGACATGTGGAGTCGGAAGCTCAGCATCAGATTCAGCAATTTGTGTTACAGCAAGTCTTTTGGGGGGTCCTCATTCACTCTACAGTTTGAGAATCATTGCATTAGAGAAAGAATGAGTCACAAGGTGGTGGGAGTTTGAATTGTTCTGATGAGCAGGACCCACCTGGTGCCCATGTGCTACTCACGAAGTTAGTCAGGAGAAAAGGGTGAGATGCAGTGATGTCATGCAGTTAACTGATGGCCCCATGACATTCCTGTGTTCCACAAATCTGTTGTTAAGACAGCCAACCCCCCACCTTCTGCTGCCTTCTAGAGCACTGAGCACAACAAAGGGAAAATATAATATTTTCAATAATTAAGGAAATGCCAATATCCAGCTCTTTCAGTAAAGTCATTGTGCACTTGCCTCATATCCTGCTGACTGACTGTCTCTTGAGAATAGAAACCAGGAAATCTTTGCAGCAGGTGCAGCTCCAACAGATGTTGCAAGGCTTGAGACTGCTCACTGCTTCCCTTATTTGTGGCTAATTCAATGGTTTCTATATGCTGATTTATTAGTAAAATGGTGGATTCTCCCCCCACAAGGAGCAGCTATTCGTTCTGCTGCCCCCAGAAAACCTCTTCTGGTGTGTACAGACTGTCAAGGGACATTAGTGCTTGTTTTGTTTTTGCTCCATCTCTTCGAATCTGAACTTGCTTAGGTGCTACCTTGCCACCTCATTGACCGAAAACTGAAATTACCAGAAACACAACATCTTCTGCAAGACCCATCTACCAGCCAGATGTTTTTCCTTTCAGATGATTACCCCTTAAAAAGACAAAATAAGAACTATTTCCTGGAATTCATATTAGTACAAGGCCCAGGAAGATCTGATAATGTAAAACAAAAATGTAAGAACTGAATCATTGCAAGCCAGGGTTTTCCTGCCAGCCTAGGCTGGGCTACCTGCCTAACCTCTTCATGAACCTTATAATTTTCTTCTTTTTATGTATGATATGGTGCTAATAGCTGATAACTCATAAAGTTCTTAAAAGGATAAAAAAACTCATAGAACACTTTGATAATAGTGATAAGAAAGTGTTAAGTGCATCAGAAGCAAATGTACTATTATTATTAATGTTGTTGTATCGTTAGTGTTGTTGTTGATCTAATCAATCACAAGAAGCTACTGAAGAAAGTCATCATTTTATATTTATATGGCCTGCCGTGGAGAATGGAATTTAACTTCTCATGGCTCCTCTTTGGAGGCAAGAAAGCCTTCACATACTGCCTACTAAACTTGCTGTTAATTAAATTTTCATCCACCGTCACCTTCATGACGCACCTGAAGCCACGGATCCTTGGGAGCAGGTGTTCTGCCTTCATCTCCTTTGTACCAACCAAAGTACTAAGCAAAGCAGCTTTCACATTACTCTAGATTCAATTTTCAGAAAGATGTTTGCCAGTGAACCAGAAAGAACAATTAGATCTAAATCCTCACTCGTCCTGGCATCTAAAGACTTTACCTTTTATTTGGCTGTTTCTCAGGACACACCCATGCCCTGTGGTGCTGTGAAAGCCACTGGCTGTCTGCAGGGCTTCATTCTGTATTGTGATCTTTAAAGTGACTTCCAGATCAAAAGAGTAGGTGACAGAAGACTGAAGGCCACATTTCCATGAGGGAAGCAGTGTGGGAAATTTCGATGCTTCTCTCAGCCTTCTGAACTTCCACATTACTGATAGGTTTTTCGAAAAGAGAAGTGCTTATCCCAAAGGAGTGCTACAGAGGCAGACATTGTCAGGAAAGACTGTATGAGGTACTTGGGAGCCTAGTAATCAGCTTGGATCTCCTCTTCAAATGCCCTTGCTTCAGAGCAAGAGTTTATCAAACAGCACATACCTGCTATGGCAGGGAATGGTGATAGTGAACTGTATACAAAAGGAATCCAGAAAAGATTTTCTGTAACAATAGAAATGTATCATGCAGCACAAGCTTAGTAACTAGCTCTTAATTAAACATATCCAGTAACTTAATGTCATCTTTCTCTCACCAAACCATATAGCCTCAACAGTGTATGAAACATTTTTTTCTTTATGAAACTTTGTATTAATGCTGCCATATTAGAAAACTATGCTACATGTTCTGATAAACCTGGTCTTCCAGTACACTGGCACTTCACACATAAAATTCTGTGCTAATCAGCTTGTCCTGAGATTTTTTAAGTCCTGATGGAAACTGTCTGGGTCCTAAAACATTAATTCATCCACATAGCTGCTGTGGGTCTTACTCATTATTGACCTCCCAGCACAGCAACTTTCTGGGTGTTTTATTGACTCATACATAGTCAAGTCATTAATTCATGATATTTCATATGGATATGTCCTTGTGAGTTTTTTGTATTCTGTTTGGGATAGTGAGCTGAACACATAATTTGAGTTTCATGGTACTTTATGATAAATCATAAAAGGTAATAAAAACATCTAGTAGCAATCAACCACATCTGATAACAAAAATTCAAGCTAGCTAGTCAAGGTAAAATCATGAGGATGATGATGTAGATAACGCCACTAGTGCAGAACTGATCAAGTATATGGATATTTGTTTCAACATCCCAAATGACAATATCAGATGTACTTTGGTTTCTCTGGCTACTGAAGATGATTCCTCCATCACTGATTTTCAACGCAAGTCTATAGACATACAGACTTTGGAACAGACTTTTGTTTCTATTGTACATGTGTGCATGTGTGTGTGTGTGTGTGTGTGTGTGTTTACTGATTTGAAGTAATGATCCATTGATATTCAAACTTGATTTCAGATCAGAATTCATGCAGAGCTTAGTTTTATAAAAATACAACCATTTTAGCCCCCTACTCACCCATGACTGAATTCAAGCCTCAATATTAACATTAATAGAGAGAATGTGTTACCCATTAAATCTGAATTTTAATAAGTAGCAAATATCTTATTAATACAATTTTACCATGATAAATGGGACCTACTTGCTCAAAGTAAAAAGATTTCCATTGTTTGTCTGAAATTCAAATACATATGGGTATCTGGAATTTTAAGAATATTTTCTTTCCTTTTTTCTTTTTTTCTTTCTTTTTTAACTTCATTTTATTTTCTTCTGCGTGTGTGTGTATGTGTGTGTGTGTGTGTGTGTGTGTGTGTGTGTGTGTGTGTGTGTCTGATGGCTCTGCGACCCTGTGGAGGAACAAGGGAAACTTCGGGAATCATCCTGTTTTACTTTTACCTCCTTTTTACCCTGATATTTCCTAGGCTCACCAGGGTAGGAAGTTCAGGCAGCTGCAGTTTCTGCCTGGCATTTTTTTGTGAGACCTGGGATCAGAACTCAGGATCTTCTGTTTGCAAGGCAGACTTAACCCCTAAACCATCTCTCCAACCCTCTTTTTCTTTCTATCTTACTTCTTTTTTCTCTTTCTTTCTTTTTTAAATCTTTTTAATATATCTAGGGAATTTATCACATCGGGAAAACTAGATCCTGTGTTTTTAGCCATTTTCAAACTAATTCTATTGAAATTAATTATTAAATTTATCTGTATTTTTAGTTAATTATCTAAATCCATATGTCACAGTTAAATCAGAAATTAGCATATAGTATAACATATTTTCCAAAACTGAAGATTTAAGCATCCTTAAAGTAGATGTTTATAGCTTAGACTTGTACATCACTCAAAGTAAAAGTTTTATTACTTTCATAAACACTCTTTCCAATGTCTTATTTAAATGTGACCTAACATTATAATGTTGCGCTCATCATTTTATTTTCATTTAAAAATCTTTTCTGCATTATATTGTTATATGACATCACTGACTAGCTAGTTTTTGAATTTTACATGATATTAAACAACTAGCCATGGTTAATAATAATATTTAAGAAACAAAAATGCAAGAGCATTCTGAGATTTTTCTCATAAGGATTCATATGAGGGAAAGTAAGTGGAATTTCCTTGATTAGCCTAAACAGAAGGAGAAGCAATGAACAAATGGCCTGTGATACAATGAAAAAGTCTGGAGAATGAGGATGTGGGACCCTGAGTGTGACCCGCCACAGCAGCACCTGAACCCTCAAAAGACTCTGGCACACAGAATGAGGCAGTGTGGGAGCAGCTGCTGAGAACCAGGGTCTGGGAAAAGCCACACATTCCAGCACAAATCCCCAGGCCCAGGTACCATGGGAACAGCTGATCCTTTGCAAACATGCATTGATACATCCTGCTGAGATGGGCCCTGACATGCTGTCTCAACAAATGAACAAGGTGAAGGGTACCCAGGGGACCACGCCAACGCCAGGGAGCTGACCTAATCCCCTCTGTGGATTCAAAAGAGAGCACTGGGCTCCAGTATTCCCTTTGCCTCCCAGGTAATGTGTGAACTGACCTCTACTTAAGGGGATTGGACATATTTTTAAGTAACTTGGTTTCCACAAATATAATACCCTCTTTAGGTGTTACATGAGGAAGAACCAAAAACAATTAGCACCAATGAACCTCAAGGTTTGCATCACCTGAAAAATGGGGGTGGGGGGGTAGTTAGGAAAATAACAGAAACGTGAAGAAGAGTAAACTTTGATCTTTATTGTTTTAAAAATAAAGGAGTAAGTATTTGTAACTGGAAAAAGCTCTCAGCTTACCTGGAAATGTTTCAAGTAAGCTAGACTGCTTCTGCACATTCCTTATTGCTCATTCAAACTTATAAAACATAATTAGTAAGTTCACTCAGTATGATCTCTAAGAGGTTGTGAGGAAATATTCTGCAATTTGTTTTATATGCCCAGCTTTGGGTGTTATGAAATATCCATAAAAAATACAGTCTATAGCATTTAAAACACATGCTTCTGATTTTTCCGACTCATGAATTCTGAAATCCTATGAGGGCCAAATTTTATTTTATATGGACAAAACATAGTTTTAGTTAAGATAAAGGGCAGATAAAGTATAAACAGGCAATAAAATCAGATATTTGGAAGTAACTCTGAAACAGTTCATTGTGAAAAATACCGGTTATTTATTAGGACTTTCATTGTTGTTCCCTTACTCTATGAAATATAAACAAGATGCAGAAATGAGAATCTATAGATGATAGGGTAAAAAAACAACAAACTGGTTTCTTCATCTTTCCAGTCTCTCAAGAACCAGGATTGTTGCCAGGGCTCCACATGATATAGCTCAGTCATGGATTTAGGTTACAAAATGTTCCAGATGAGAATATGGTATGCAAAACTGAAGTTAAACATAATAACACACTAGTTATATACACTTGTTTTTGTGTCATCCTAACTTTTTAGATTCAAAGATCCCTGCTTAGGACCACTGACATTGTGGTGCATGAAGCAGATTTTCACATGGATCAATCAAAACTTCAGGGCCAAATATTTCTTGGTCTTTGCTTTTTTCTCTTTATTCTCTTGTCCAGTATCCCATCTGGCAAGATACTTTTAATAAGTATCACATTTTCAATCACAAGTAGCTAAAACCTAATATTAATATGAGTATGTTACTAACAAATCTATTAAGTAAGAATTATAAAGAATGCAGTAACATTTGCTTTTGGAATGAATTAGGTAACCTGGATAAGAGCTTATGTCTTAGAAATATAAGAAGACTAAATCACAAAGAAATGGAAATTATGAAGAAATCTACATTAAGAACAAAACAAAAGAACTCTATACTAATGAGAAAACTGTCAGTAATCAAAACTGCCAAGAAAGAAATGTTCTGGAGCAGATAGTTTCACTGTTAATTCTACAAAACATTAACAAGGAGTAGACATTAATTCTCCAACTGTTCCATAAAAGTTAAATAGGAGGAAATGTCTTAATTTATTCTATAGCATTGACATTTCAATGATATTAAAACTACTTCAGGGCACTTAAATAGCTTAGTGACTCAGTGAAATCTGATAGTATTTTTTTGTAAAAATAGAAAAATCCGCCCTATTGTTCTTATGTAGACCTTAAGCACATTGAATAGCCAGAAACACTATTAAAAATTAAAATAAGTTCCCCTCTCTCCACATCCTCTCCAGCATTTGTTGTAGTTGTTTGTATTGTGGATTTTTGCCATCCTGACCAGGGTGAGATGATATCTCAGGGAAGTTTTGATTTGCATTTCCCTGATGGCTAAGGAAGTGGAACATTTTTTAAGATATTTGTTGGACATTTTAATTTCATCCCTGGTAAAGTTTCTTTTAAGCTCCAGGGCCCATTTTTTAATTGGGCCATTTGTTTCCTTGGTGTTTAGTTTTCTAAGTTCTTTTGTGCACTCTGGATAATAGGGCTCTATCAGATATGTGGTTAGTGAAGATTTTCTCCCATTCTGTGGGTTGCCTTTGTGCTCATGTTACAATCTCTTTATCTGAACAGAAGCTCTTCAATTTCACCAGATCCCAACTGTTGAGAGTTGGTAGCAGTGACTGTGCCATTGGATGTCTGTTTAGGAACAGTTGGCCTAGCCCAATCAGCTCAAGGGAGTTCCCTATCCTTTCAACTATGGTTTTTATAGTCTCTGGCCTTATATCAAGGTCCTTGATCCATTTGGAATTAAGTCTTGTACATGGTCACAGGTATGGGTCCGGTTTTTATCTTCTCCATGTGGAGATCCAGTTTTGCCAGCACCATTTGTTGAAGATGCTTTTCTTTTTCCATTGGAGTTTTTGGGCCCCTTTGTCAAAGATCAAATGGCTGTAATTTTGTGGGCTTATATCTGGGTCTTCAACCCTTATCCATTGATCTGTGTGTCTATTTTGGAGCCAGTACCAGGCTGTTTTTATAACTATGGATTTGTAGTATAGACTAAGGTTTGCTGGTGGGAATGCAGGCTTATACAACCACTCTGGCAAGCCGTCTGGAGATTCTTAAAGAAATTAAAGATTGAAATGCCATTTGACCCTGCTATTCCACTTTTGGGAATAACCCCACATACAGCAAAAATTCATCTGGATAGCAGAAGCACAACCATGTTCATAGCAGCACTGTTTACAATAGCAAAGTCATGGAATCAACCCAAATGTCCAACAGTTGATGAGTAGATAAGGAAAATGTGGTACATCTATACAATGGAGTACTACTCAGCTATCAAAAATGATGAATTACTGGAATTTGCCGGGAAATGGATGTTATTAGAAACAATTATATTGAGTGAAGTATCCCAGACACAGAAAATTAAGCACTGTATGTACTCTCTAATAGGTGGCCCCTAGTACCAAGCCCACCTAGAGACACTCAAAGATAAATCTCTGTAATACCTACAGTAATTGCAAGGATTATGAACAGGAGGGATGTGGTAGGAGGGCCACATCAGAAACAAGGAGAGAGGGGACCATGTTATAGCAGAGAAAATAGGCCTCCATCAAGGACTGCAAGGGGTGACATACAATACCCATCAGGATGGAATGAAGGGCATTGCAGGAGCAGCAAAACTGCAAAAGAAAATCAATGAACCATAATCCAGAACTTCAGAGACTCTATATCAACCACCTAGAACTAGGCCAGCCTAATCTCTCCCCATCTTGAAGCTCAGGGAAATTTACGGAAGAGGGGGCGGTAAGATTGTAAGAGCACAAGGATGGGAGGAGCAATGATATGCAAGATACTCCACACAAGTTAGGGCTGAAGCAATCATAATTGGACTTTGCATGCCCTGCACAATGTCCCACACACTATTGACCACATAAAGTCTAGCATTTGCTAAAGGCACCAAGATCCTTGGAGGCAAGGAATTGACAGCCATAGTAGTGTTCCTATGCTTAACTGGAACACAGGAAAGGGTTCAGGGAAAAGCCACTGGGTCCTTGTACGTCATCAGGGAGGAGGGCCCAGAGGAGAGTCTGGCATGCACATTAAAGGATTCTCCAGGTATTCGGGGGGAGGCACTGGGGGATGGGGAGGGAAGGGTGAGGGGAGAGGGAGCAGGGGGGTGGGGGGAGGAAGAGGGAGGGAGGGGGGAAATCAGTGTACCTATTAAGTTTGTATGAGCGGAAATAATAATAAAAAATGTTATTAAAAAAATTAAAATAAGTTGAAAGACTTAAACTTCCTGCTTTCAAAATTTATTACAA